>CM034474.1:20371507-20971507 GCA_019925255.1 Litchi chinensis
ATATTGTTTTAGATTGAAAATGTCCTGGGTTATGGAAAAAATACAACTGATATTTTTTTTTAGACATTTTTTTTCACAAATATATAATTTTATTACCATATATTTTTTAACTATTATAGATTCTCAAATTTGAGAATTTAAAGAATGAAAAAAAAAAAATTAAGAGATTTATCATTGGGTCAAATTAACCATAATCATTCTATTATTAGTGAATGAACATGTCCGTTACTTATTAAAGATAGCTTGAAGTTTTAAATGATAATTGAATTGCTTCAAAGAAAGAGAAGGAGAAGTTATTAACCTTGGTCAGCAAATGTGCCCCGCAGACTACAATTATGTAAAGATAATGACTGGAGAGAAATTAACCGTCCAAAGCTTTTTACAATGCTGATGTCGTCAAGAGTAGTTCCATCCATGGACAATGACGACAAATTCTTTGGATTAGACAAATCTACAAAGTCAAAACCAAATATAAATTAATATTCAACAAGATTAAACAGCTGTATTATTAAATATTTTTTTTGAAAAAAAAAATTGGAGTTAATTACTTGGATAAATTGGCTAGTTAGAGTTTAATTAAACCAGTCTATTCAAACTGTAGTTATTACTAGTTATCAATATGTAGCATAAATTAAGAACGATAAGTAATTCGTTGTTATATGAAATGATTTAACGATTTTGATATTTTGAATATAGATGCTTAATGTGATAATAATTACTGGATAGAAACGTGTGCAATCTAGTCAGAAGTTTCAATATATTTAAGAACTTGAATTATTTTTAAATTCAAGTTGTTCACACAATGTGGAATATCTAAAAAAATTTAATTAATTTTGAACTTTTTCATGTGTGTTACATATCATGAACTCTGAACCTCTTTCTTTATTTTGATAGTTGAAACATGAGAGGAGCTCAATATTACTCTTTCTCAACTCATAAATTGGTTTACTAATTTGAGTCGATTAGTTATTGAAACAAAATTATTATAATGTATCAAAATTTAAGCTAGTAGGAGTAATAAAATACTTTCACAAATTGATTCTGCTTACTTTCAGCTATCAAACAAGGTACATCTTCGACAAAATTTTTAATAAATGTTTGAAATGTTTTGCAAAACAGGCTGGAAGAGAAATTTTTATTTCAAAAATCTATCAGCATTGTAAAACTCAGCTAGTAGGTCCGAGCACTTGATGATCGAGGTTTCGCCGATCCATAAACACCTAAATCAGAGGTTCTACTTGCCTCCGGCGAGTACTTGCCAAGTTAGACTAATTACTGGATTTAAATAGGTTTTATGAGACAAGTTTACTTGGCAAGTGCTTTATTAATTCATCAAGTACTCAATCTAGGTCAACTCGAAGAGTATTGTACTAAAGTTATTTATGAGATTATATAAGATAAGTTTTATGATGTTTTGCGGTCATATAATTGTATTTTAATCTTAGAAATTTTTATGTATATATATTTTATAGATTTAACCAAGTTTGATCATCGATTTGACTATTGACCTATAGTGCAACTTAATACTTGCTGAGTACTTTTCTTAACTCATTGATCGATGGTTAAATTGAGTATGATGAGTAGTTGCCCAGTAGCTGAGTAGTCATGGCTCGCTAGGCCGTCAATTGAGTAGCAAATAGCTAGTTTTGAAACATTGAAATCAACTAATTAGTCCAACTTGATATTTGCTGAGTACCTTCCTTAACTCATTGATCGACGGTCAAATTGAGTACGATGAGTTCTTGCCGAGTAGACAAGTAGTCATTGCTCACTGCTCACTAGGTTGCCAATTGAATCACAAGTAGCTAGTTTTGAAACATTGAAATTGATTGATTTTAAATAATGTGTCTTTTGAAATAGACTAATTTTAAATAGACTGTCAAAAAGTAAAGTGAATAATTTTGTAATAAAATGAAATTTCAAAAAGATTATCAAAAGCAAAAGGAAAAATGACAAAATTATAAGGAGAAAATCTCTTACTTATACATAGCATCTCAATAGCCAATAGATTTGTTTTAGATCCAACTTTAATTGCCCAATTATCTAGTATTTAACTCCATCTTTTCAGGAAACAAAAACGTAATTAACTAATATAATTTTATAAATTTATAAAAATTGAAAGGGAAGTCAATAACCTGGCGATTGATCAGAACCTGCGCCTTCCAATTTACTTCTGACTAATGTTAAATACTCGAGAGAAGTCCACTTTCCAATGCTTCGTAGAATATTGATGTCAAGCGTAGTTCCATAAATGGACAATGATTTCAAATTCGACAAATCTACATGCCCAAAACCAAATATACATTAATATTCAATAAGATTATTTAAGCTAAATTGTATAATAACCCAAGTGATAAATAATATTGTATTACTAATATTTGACAAAACTTTAATTAGTCCATTCATCTTAGTAGTTGATTTATTTTTAAAGACTACAGAAATTAGATAATATGATTATCTAAATTTATTAAAAAAAAAAATCTATTGTTTGCGATTATAAATCTGGACCACAATAGAAAGATAATCTATGAAACTAATAAACATTAACTCAAATGTAAGTTTGAAAATTTGAAAGAACATACAAATATTATTCTCTTTGTTATCATTAAAAAATGTATTATAACATTCCTGGAATATAACATACTCATTATATATAGTATTGGGTTTTTGCCAAGAAATCTAATCCATAGTATATGGGTATGTTTTTTTCTTGAACGCATAGTATATAGGTAAGTCAAAAACATTCAACAATGCGTAATTTACCGTGTGTGCCTAAGATGCCATTCAGTTGGCAGTTCCACATGCTCAATCTTTCAAGAGAAGTGAAAGCTGCAATACTTTGAAGAAGACTTATATGGAGAGAAGAACCGGCCATACACAACTCTTCCAAGTAGGTAATATTATGCAACTCTATTATTGAAAAAGAGTAATAACTTATTTAAATTAACTATGTAGGGAAGATTTTGGGGAAAATGATGGAAATTGATAGGAGCTAGCAAACTTACCTGGAGTAGTCATTAATCCACTAAAATTATTATAGCTAAGGTCAAGTAGCTTCAAAGATGGGAACAACCCTAACGATTGCAATAGAGTGTTTTCATCATGAATGCTGACATTATGTACATATAAATATTGCAAGTTCCTCAAACCTGCTCTGTTACCTATAAATGAAAAGATACACACAAAACTATGTTCAATGTACTGGCTATAGAAATTGATTGTCGGGAGAAAACTACCCCTTTTAATATTTATAAAGAGGAATTGATAAATAAGATTGTAGACAGGCTAATGGAAACATTTGTCGTCTATAGAACTAACTGAAAAAATGTATAAGACCATCATTTTAAAAGTAAATAAATTTTCTTTCAATTGATACCTTTCTTGATCACAAATTTGTTGATCTGATTGTCGCTCACATCTAACGTCTCTAAGATGCTAAGAGAATCGTCTATTTCCATTAAGAGTTAAACAAAGTTAATTAACAGAAAAATAAAAAATTAATTGATAAAATAGAAAAAGATGAAGCATGAGCTACTTTTGGAATCCCGCTATTAAAAACAAAGTAAATCAAAGTTTGTTGTTGTATAGTAAGAGAAGAGGAGAAGCAAGTTTAATTACCAGAAAAATCGATCACTCCTTTCAATCCAATATCAACTAAATATAGTACTTTTAATGATGAAAAACCACTTAGAGATGATAAGATACTGTTGTTAAGGCTGTTAGCACTTAAATCCAGATACTCCAAGTTACTCAACCTGAAATCTGTAACATGAGAATAAACCATGTCAAAAACTATCTCTATTATTACAAAAATTAAATTGAACACATAATTGTCTACATTATATAAATACTTGTTATAATAAATGAGATGTTATTTCAAGTAATTATACTATTATAAGGCCTAGTCATCTAAATTACATAGAAATTTTGGAAGGTAAATGTCCCACTAGTGTTGATAAATAATGCAAGTTATTGTCACCTTTCCTATTGTTACCTCCGCCAAAGATTTAGTTATTACATAATAAGATTAAAAATGGCGTGTCCAAGTATGTGGCATGAGGACTTGGGCTATTATATGTATTGTTCTGCTTTATAACACTTTCAGAAAGCCGCCGTCGTTAATTTATGTTTTGAAAAACGACTAGGGAAAATAATTTTAATTTATCTAAATCTCAGAAAATGGTATTGCAAAAGGCATAAGATGCCGTACTAGTAAAATGAAATAAAATAAAATAAATCATTTTTACATAATCAATGTATTTTTTTTCATTATACATAATCAATATTTACAAAGTATAATTCGTGAACTACATATTTTATGATCCTTTGTTAGTAATAGTAGTTTTTTAAACTCATTATTGAGAACTAAAATAAAAATAAAAAATAAAAGAAAAGAAAGAAAGAAAGAAAAATAACTCATAACAAGAACTGGATTAGAAGACACAATTCTAAATAAAAGAAAGAAAAATAACTCATTATTAGTATTTTTTTTAACACACGAGTTTATTTATTAAACTCATTTTTATGTGGCTTCATTGATGATACATATTTATTTATTTAGTGATGGAATGAATTTATCACCTCTAGATCTTATCATCCAAAGCAAGAAAAGAGTTCTACAAGCATTCAATTTGAGATTTAAGTTTTTTCTTTTCCCAGTGAAGAGCACATAAAATACTACAAAAATACTAGTCATATTAATATTATATTAGTTATTAAACCCACTTTATGTTGCCTTTGCTGATGAAATGAAAACATAACCTCTAGAAATAATCAAATTTTGCTTTGACAAATACCTTTCGGGACCATGATTCCATCAATCTCATTTCCGCTTAAGTCCAATGATACTAAATTGTTGTGGGAGTCTAATTCTGAAATGGGTGCAAAGTAAGATAGTCAGAAGCATGGCATGAAAATAACTGATTTTTTTTTTTTTTCAACCAAAAATTTAGAAAGGGTAAATTGAGTTACTGAAAAAAATCCAATTCCAAGATTTTATTTCAGTAAAGCCCAAATAAGATCCAATTCCTTCAACTTAGAGCCTTGTTGTTTTAAAAGAGAGAAAAGATAAAGATGAAACCTACCTTGAAAATCAATTATTCCTTTTAACTTCTTGTTAGAAAGGTCTAAAACTGTTAAAGAAGAAAGAGTACTTATAGATGATAGGATGTTATTGTTAAAGCTGTTGTCAGACAGAAAGAGGGTCTCCAAATTGCTCAATGTTGACAAGTCAAAACCTGTAACATGAGAAGAAACAATTTTCGTTAGTCATGCCATCTCAATTAATTAGTAAATAATCAAGTAATAGTTCTATAGAATTTATCCATCAATTTCTTCACATTAACTCAAAGACTACAAAGGCATTAATATTCTAAATTTGCAGGGAAATTATTTATACATAATAAATACACAATTAGGATTTCATTTAATATCTAAAAGAGTTAGACAAGGATGAAAAGTAAAACAAACAACCTTCATCCTCAACACAACCAGCTATCTGATTCCCTTCCAAGTGAAGCACATGTAGTTCTTGAAAGGGAGTAAACAAAGAAGCATTTAAATACCAATCTCTCAAATCCTCATTCTTATAATATTCAAGATGGAGTGTTATGACTCTGCCAGTGGTATTGTTGCAGTCAACTATCTCTCATTGACAACAATCTGAGGTATTATAATCCCCCTCAACCCAATTTTGAAGAGAGTAAGGATTGCTAAAGAAAGGTTTAAGTTGCAGGAGAGCAAATCTCTCTTGTTCCAAACACCCTAGAGTCCACCTAGTTTCTAATGAAAAAAGCAAGAACAAAAGTAAGGAGAACCACATCCACAGTTGCTTTAAAATCATCTTAACACATTTATTATTTTCCAACTATTTATAACCTACTACCTTTGCATTTCGCAAGGGGATTGGCTCCCCACTATTTATAAGCACATGGATGGCTTCTTCAACTAATTTACTTTTTTATTATTTATTTTTATCTCCCTAATATTCCATTAGTAAAACTTAATTAATTGGAAAAAGATATACTTCATGAGAACATTAATTTAAGTATAATTTGTTCCAAAGTTTTGAAGTTGGTAGTCATTATTTTTCTTTTTAAATTTGCAATATTGATGACATTTTTTTTTTTTTTACATTATATAACTAAAACTAATTCAGAAAATAATCGGGACCAAAAAGGATTAAATACTGAAGGTATGACTCGAAAATGACTCTCGTACGAGAGGGAGTGACCTACACATAGGTGGGGGTAGGGGTGGGCAACACCATGTTCGGATCGCTTCCGACCGGATCTGATCCGAACATGGTAACTTCGTGGATCGTCATTTTTGGATCCGAACATGATCCATCAAGGAGAATGAACCGATCTGATCCGAACACCTAGTTTGCGGATCGGACCGGATCGAAACACCCATTTTCAATTTCAACTTATGATAAGAAGATAAATAGAGATATCTTGTTGGTATACCTTCGTGAATTGTAATACATATCTCCTAAAATTTGTAAACATTCATACAAATTAATCAACATCAAACACATGCAACATCTCCTTTGCCGGCTACCAACATCAAACACCACCGACAACTACCCACCCAGAATAATAATAAAAATAAATAAGAGAATTGGGCACTCAGTTTTCAAGGTCATTTTCAACAACAAGTCTTCTGAATTTCAATACGTCCATCTTTATATTAATGGAAATCATAGTTCAAATCCCACCAGCAACACTAACAAACTGTCCCAAATCCAAATAATCTTACTTAAGCCTATAACTACTTTTATTCTTCATCTTCTTCTCTTTTTTTTTTTTTTTTTTTTTTGTCACCCCAAGATTTTAATTTTTTCCAATCGAATTGATCTCATCAATATCAAATTCAAATTCCTCACCACTCTTTATATTTTTCCTCATCTATTCACAACAACAATAACATATATATATATATATATATAATCAGCAAATGAAATATGTAACTCAACAACAGAACACAACAAACAAGCATAGAAATCACTAAAACACTAACACTCAATCATATAAATATCAAGCTAAAGCTGCAAATAGACTCACCAAGCAGCTGAGATGAGAGTGAAAGAGAGTGAGAGATGAATGTTAAAGTTAGCTTAAGTGGACTTTATATAGAGACATATGAAATTACGTATGTATCATTGTTCACGGGTTCACGGATCAGACCGGTTTTGAATACCCTGATCCGATCCGATCCGTGAAACATGGTGTTTTCACAAGTGAGGATCCGAACACCTTACTTTTGAACATGTGATCCGATCCGAACACCCACGGATCGGACCGGATCAAGGTGTTCGGATCGGTTTCATGTTTTTGTGCCCACCCCTAGGTGGGGGGATTGCCCTCACACAGAAGGGAGAAAACAGCTAGCAGCAGACGTTGCTGAAGGTTTTTCGGTTCTCTTAGGTGTAGAACCATTCCAAAGATTTTGACATAGGGCAATTGACACGTAAACCAACAGTGCCATCTGCTATCTACTAAAACTAATTCAAGAAATAATCGAAACCAAAAGGGATTAAATATTGAAGGTATGGCTCGAAAATCACTCTCATACGAGAGGGAGTGACCTACACATAGGTTGAGGGATTACCCTCACACAAAAGGGAGAAAGCAGCTAGCAGCAGACGTTGCTGAAGGTTTTTCGGTTCCCCTAGGTGTAGAACCATGCCAAAGATTTTGACATGGGGCAATTGACACGTAAACCAACAGTGCCATTTGCTATCTACTATTAGTGACATAACTTTTCTAAATGTGTGTGCCATTGTTAATTTGTGATGTCCATTTTGACTAAACAATTGTAGTAACTTTTCATTATTTGTGGACTACTTTGTGCTTGATCTGAAGTCAACCTAAAAAATCATTTTTGCACATAACCTAAAAATATGTAATCTCTCAGTAGTTTGTATTTTTATTATTGAATTGTGATGTGTGGGCCTTGTTTTGTCCAATCAATGAGTATATACAATATTTGCATTGGATCAAAAAAGATAATAATATATACAAAATATATAATTTTAATTCTCTTCAAAGTGTACCAAATTGTTAGATTAGAAAGAAGTTTAATCTCAATCTTGAGTTTAGTTATAAGCTTGGTATGTAAAATTTTTCCATCAGTAGTAGCAAACTCTTCTTCATAACTTGGTTTGAAAGTGTACTATAAACAATTAATTAATTTAAGAAATGATGGTATACTTGCATTGTTTGCACAGACATCATTATTAATTTTTTCCTTTGTTTTTATTTGTCCATTTGTTGGCATTAATTCATTAATTAATTAATAAGATTAGTTACTACCTCTCACATTTATACCATAAGATTGTTGTTTAGAATCATAGTTCTCCATGCAAAGCAATGTTGGCTCAGTGGTATTGAGACCACCCCTCACCAAGCCAGGTGCTTGGTTTAAGTCCAACATCTCACTTGATATGTGGGTAGTTTTTTCACACTATGTGAGTTGTTCTTTCTCACTTTAGAAAGTGGAGATCTGGATCATATTTTAGAATTCTATCTCAATTGGTTCCGGTAGTACTCGAGCCTGGTGCTACTAATTTAAAAAAAAAAAAAAATCATAATTCTCTCTCCCAAATCCTTAAATTAATTACAACAATTTAAAAAATTAACAAAAAAAATAGTAACATCTTTTTTAAGATATATTCACCATTTTGGATGTATTTTAGCAAATAAAGTGAAGTGCCCCAATTGGTTTCCTCAATAGAATAATTTATTTAATTAATAAATTATATTTTGATGAAGGAAATACCAGTTGATTCCACTTCCTCATTGATGTGAATTTCATGTAAAAGGCCAAAAGTAAAAAAAGAAAAAAGGAACTTATCAAAAAAAAAAAAAAGATCAAAGAAAAACACCAGATGATATGTGATTTTTATGAATGCAAATGAATGGTAAGTCAATCTAAAAGAGTCATGTAATTAATTTAATATTTTTTATGCTTTTTTCAAAGAAATTTATAGACGACCTTTCATCGGTGTCAACACAAAAGTTTTTTTACTACCAATTCATTATACCCTTTTAACAATGTAGGACTTCTTTTACAAGGTATTTCATTATCATTTTTGTGGTTGTGACGATTTCATTTCAATAAGAAAGAAAATTTCTATTGATAGCGATTGAATTTAATAATATAAAAGCATCAAAGATTTTAGTAGATATCAATTAAAACAGAAATATGTTTGTTTTGATGAGCACTCACCAGTCCCTTTTTTTAGAATTACTTAGCAAAATAAATATTGAGAAATAAGAAAAATAAAGAATTAAAAAATGATAGCGGTGTCAAAATATAAAAATAAAAAGTTGTGGATGTTTTCTACTAGATGAGGCATAATAATTTTGTTGATGGCAATTAGATTGACAAAGTCAAGTATCATGAATTTAGTAGACATCAATTAAAGTATATGTCCATACAAAAGGGATTGAAATTTCCAATATCTTGGAAATTAGTGGATTTTTTCCACACATATTACAAAGACTTTGAAGACTTTCCTATTTATAGTTATGGAATTTCTGTATTGAATATCATTATCACTTATTAGTTGCCATTATTTTTCAGAGTGACTGTAATGTTAGCCTTGCATTATTTGAGATTTTGGGTGGAACTTGACTCTAAGTCAATAACAGAAAAAATACATTTTCCTGGAAATTAAAAATTCTACACATTTTATCCATTTGAGAGCAAATACACGATTTTGATTGGCTATAGAAATTTCCTTAAAAGATTGAGACTTTGAGTAAATCAATTGATTTAGTTAACGGTGATGGTAATCTTTCACGTCATTTCGGTAGAACTTGACTTTAAGTCAATAACACAAAAAACATACTTTCTTGGAAATTTGAAACTCTACATATTCTATCCAATTGAGAGCAAAAAGAAGATTTTGATTGGCTATAGAAATTTCCTTAAAGATTGAGACTTTGAGCTTCTATAGTCAGTGGGTTCCAACTTGTAAATTGTTACAACCACCAATCAAAGTCATCCATTATATTTTCTATCTTAAAAGAAAAAAAAATCTCTCTCATATTTAATTTAAACGCAATGATAAGACCATCAATCAAAATCATCAATTATATTTTTTCTCCTAAAAAAAATTTGTCTCTCTTAATCAATTCCACCAATCAAAGTCATACATTACATTTTATCTCTTAAAAGAATTTTCTCTCTCTTATTCAATTTAAATGCAATGATGACTCTAAATAATTTAAAAGTTAAAATACACTGACTATAAAAGCTCTCTCTCTTTCACTCTCTCTCTCTCTAACTTTACTATCAGTATCTCCTAACTAGATGAACCAATCAAATTCATCCATTACATTATCTCTTTGTAAACAAATTCTTTCTCCTATTTAATTCAAATGCAATAAATGAATTTTATTAGTTCGTCCCAACTTTTAGATTTAGGAGACGTTGATGATAGGATTAATATATATATATATATATATATATATATAAGGAAATTCCAAAAACCTCACTATGGTTTCATAAAGTATCACTTTTTTCCAAACACCTCTTGAACCTATTTAAGATTACCAAAAACATACCTCAAAACGTTTATAAGTTCACCCTTGAATTTTTATTAAAAAAGTTTAAAAAGAAACTAAATAAATAATAAAAAAATTAAATGAAAAAATGGAGGAACAATGGAGGCCACCTCCATAGCCAATGGAGGTGGCTACTATAGCCCCTTTAATCATGGGAGGAAGCGATGGCATCCTCCAATTCGGAGGAAGATAAATGAGATTTGGAGGATCAAAATCTCTCCAATTGCCGACTTCCATGGAGGAATTTGGTTTCTCCATTTCCTCAATTTTATTATTTTTTTAAAGTTTAATATTGTTTTTATATATTTTAAATGTATAAAAAATTATATTTTTAAAACTGTTAAAAAATAATTGTATTTTATATTTTAACTATATAAATGAAATTTATTTTAGAAATTATTTAATGTTTTAATTTTTATTTATAAAATAAATTTGATAATGGACTTAAATTTATGTTTTAAGTTATATATTTTGAAGTTAGGGTTTTGTTAATTTATTAAATTATCTTATTTAAAATCAAAAGTAAAAAATTACACCTGAAAAAGATAAATGAAATTTAATATTTTGATGTCTCAAGGGATGTTTTTGGTACTTTCAATAAAGCTTTGAGAGGCATTTGGTCCATTTAAAAATAATGAAAAAAAAAAAAGGTTATACATTCTTTAACCTATAGGGAGGTTTTTGAAATTTCCCCATTAATAAATCAAATTTATAATCCCTATGCAGTTTAAGAAAATAAGAATAATATAAATGTTTAACCAAAGACATGAAAGCTATAGCTTCTATTTGAAAGAAAATGGTCAGAGAATTTATATATTTACCTACTAATTTTTTTTAAAAGAAAATTTTGGAAGGCATAAGATAAAAGTTGCATCAAGTTCTGTAATTAAAAAAAAAAAAAAAACTTTTTGAATCATAACCAATCTAACAATAAAGAGGTTCTTTGTGGGCATTGTAGCACCTTATTATAACATAGGATGAGTTGCAATTTGCAGTTGTTAGTATCATTCTAGTGTTGTTTATTTTTTATACATCATGTGAAATTTTGTAATTGAGGAATTCTAAATTTCCAAGTGCCTTCCACAATTTAGACATGATTTATAGTCTTATACAACTATCTTTAAATCTTAAATCATATCGCTCTCTTAAATTCTTTGATTTTTTCTTTTAAAAATATTTTATCTTCACAAATTTTGGAAATAATCATTAAATTACAATTTAAATGAATCGTGTCAAGTGACTCATATTTAAACATAAAGATGATAAAGCATTTTAATGAATTATCAAAATTTATCACCTCAAATCTAATAATTCTTGATATTCACCAACAATTCTTTTTATCTATGATCAAAATTATGAATAAGAATTTTTTGATAATTCAGTTCCCAAAAGTGTACACATACATATCCTTTTTCCCCTTCAACCATTGCGTTTTCGCTGCAAAGCAAACACAAACTCATAAAGTAAAAGTAGAGAAATCACATGCAACTAATTAACAAGCAAATCCTAATTAAAAACAAGCAGTACACATCGCAAAAAATCCAACAATCACCAAAATAGTAACCATTTGTGTGAAATAATTACAATTCAAAAAACCTTGATTTGAAATTCAATGCAATTTCGATGATTACTTGTAAACACATTCACAACATTAATCCACCTCATTATCTTGCTCCAAAATTTCAACATATCCATCAAATAATACAAAATCAACTAAAAAAATACCACATTATCCAAACACAACAAACTAAAAATACAAAACCACGCTCAATTATAATACTACACTACTTATACTTCAGGTATCGAAAACTAGGTCGTAAGAATTCAACTCTTGCATGAAGATTTAAAACCTTACTAATCAAGGAGAAATCAAGAGACATGACAAATTTCATAAAATCTTGAAGCTTTGATCTTTTAATAGATTGTTTAGCTTCAAGAGTTATTTGGACACCTTTATGGATGAAGTCAACAACTGCTATGAATTCTTTCTCTGTAAATCCTCTTCTAGTCATAGCAGGTGATCCCATGTGAATGCCACCAAACACCAGTGCACCATTGTCACCTACATAGAATTTCATTAACTATAGTATGTATCGAGAGGACAATAATTAAACAAAGTTAAGAATTAAATAAAAATTCGAACAAAGCAAGACTCACCAGACACTAAATTCTTATTGAGGGTAATAGAGGCCAAGTCAAGAATTTTCTCCACCTGAGCCCCATCAATGCCTTATATTTAAATAACAGATAAGTTATTTCATGTCAAATAAGGCAAATATATAATATGACAATAAATATGTTTATAACAAGGGATTTGGATAAGAAGTTCAAAGCAATTAGTTTTTAATGAATTTTTTTATCACATTATATACTTCCAAATGAAATATTAGACATTACAATATCATTTAAAAAGTAATTTGATCTTCTATAACAAAATTTTGTACCATTCATATTTCAGGAAAAAAAAATGTAACATTCAAGATCCATTTGGATCAGCCAATCGTTAATTATGAACATAATTACATTGAAAGGCATAAGACATATTATAAGTTTGATAGCATACTATGTCAGAACATAATTTTCTCCTTTTTTTGATATAGTAATTTTCTCTTAAAACTAGAATTATATGCATTGTAAAAACAATGCTAGTTATTTAGGAACACTTATTGGTAGCAATTAACAAGGCAATGAAAAACCAGCCGCAGAAATAGAAACTCAAAATATAATCAACTGAAAAACTCACCATTGGCCTTAGATTTACAAGAACCAAATGATTATCGCTGCCACCAGAAACCAGCTTGTAACCTAATTCAATCAATTGGCTTGCAAGATCTCTGCAATTAGAAACCACCTACACGATTGATTAACAAAATTCAGTTAGATGGATTAGGACGTCCTAGGAACAGTTTCGATCATGCAAGTACAATACCTTTCTCCTGGTAATTCTTAAATTCCGGGGACTGCACATGCTTCAAACAAACTGCAAAGCCCCCAATGGTATGGATGTACGGTTATGAGGACACTACCCTGCACATATTATAATTCTTCAGTATGTCCCACAAATCTTCAAGAATTAAAAAGCTTCAAGTAGAACTCCAAAAAAAGCCAAAAGACAGATATATAATTTAGAATACTAACAGAGTGAAAGAGACAAGTCTAGCTAACATGTAAACCTGGAAAAACAGTATAGTTAATGGCAGTTTCTAATTCCACTTTAAGGACAGGATCTTCTTGAAGAAAATCATGCCACCTCTTGACATCTCAAAGTCCGGATGGAAATGCATATCAGATCATTTACTTGCAGGTTACAACAGAGAAAGCAAATAATTATTCAGAAGAATAATTCTGCTTGCGTGAGTACAAACAAATTTCTCTGGTACATGAAACAAACTTGCTTTTTCTTTTTCAGTTTTCTGGAATATAAAGAGCAAAACCAAATCAGGATTCAACCAAAGTGTTGAAGGCCATATGCAGCAAGAAATTATCAAGAGAGATTGGGGAAACAATTTTGAATTTATTAAACATACAATACAAGTAGTTCAAGGCATTAACGATACATTCTGTGTTGTTGTCATTACAATATCACAGTACTCAAAGGGGGTCACCAACAACAGAGGCAGCAACAAGCCCACTTATATGAGCCATATCCATCATGAGAAAGTACCAACAGCCTCTGCAATCTTCCAATGATATTGATTCTAAGTAGTTAATCACCGAAGAAGGGAAAAAAATGCAAACACAGAAAGAAATTTTCAGTAGCTTACACTGCTATCAGATAGTAGGACAGAACAAGCAATAATCCTTACCTTCCTTTTAGGAATTATAAGCCCATGTGACAAATATTGCAGCATTACCTTTTGATTCATCAAGTCGATAAGGCATTGGCTCAAAATAAATTGAGGTTCTAGAAATACATCTTTTAGAAATTATAAGCCCATGTGACGAATAGCTGCCATGAGGTAAGTCCAAACCTTGAGTATTTAGAATAAGGCATTATTTTGCATATCCCTCCATTGTCAATTATTATTAGAAATGGAAATTAACAAATATAATATTATATAGGACAACTAACGATTATTCGACCATGCAAATTAAGAATTGCAATTTAAACCTCAAAATTAGCAGAAGAACCAGACAGTGGTTGAAAATTAACACCCTACTTCTTTTCATCTACGTAAAATGCTGCCAAAGCTCTTTTTTGGCAAAGGGTTCCAACTTTCAAGTTCATTTGTGTACCCATCTTTACCATAGTATATAAGAACATGAAATTTATGTTTATGTGAAATCATAGAAAAATAAATGAAAAAAAATTGCATGCAATTTCAGTAAACGGACAAGGTTTACCCCATACCAGGTAATCCTACTTGTTCGTGAGATATGAACCAACTGCCTCCATCATGGCTCGAGATGTAAAGTTCTGTAATACAATAAGCTCAATTGCCCATCAGCCTATCCTTGTGAATAATTCAGGCACCTCAAGACAGGATCTGCTTCACTCAACCTATAGTCTACAAAGCTGCTTCCTTTCCCTAAATTCATAAAATCTAATTGAACTCATTGAAACTTTCTAACAGTGGTCAATACTAAAGCACTGAAACATAAAAATAGAAAGATGTTTATATCATGGAAAAATTTTGTAAAACACATTAATCCACAATCATTTGGACGAGAAAAGAAATAGAATTACTAAATTTAGAGGATAAACTATGGTTACCTCCAATTTCAGGTACAGGGACAGAGACAGAACATGGTGGGCTCCCAGTAACCAAACTTCCTTCAACGTAAGCAGACCTACAAGACTTCACCAAATCGAGTCTAACAAAATTAGGGAAGCCATGCATACCAGACACTTCTGAAGAATCCATAACTGCTGCTCCTCTACAAGCCTGCATCTTGGTTTCCACTAGCATATCTAACATGCTTCCTACACATTTGCAAGTTTGACGCAGGATAAATTTCAAAGATGGCTGAAAGATTTCTAAAGTAAACATTTCTAAAGAAATTAACATGTTTCCTACACATTTGTAAGTTTGAGTCTAACATTGGTTTCCACCTATAAGAATACTCTCTATATTACGTCAACTTCATAAACGTCAGTTCTACTGTAAATATATCAGATAGCAACCTTACTTATTGAACCAAACTAATAATCTGCATCCTAAAATAGCCAACATTTCAACTGACAAACATATTAAAAAATAAATAAATGAGCGAGCAGAGAAACCTCATTCTGACAAAAAGAAAGCCATTAAAAGCAACAAGAACAATCAAAAGGACAAAGTGGGGTGTTTCCAGCATCAGCCTTATTGATACCCAACTCCTCTTCCGTGTAGACGGCACGTCCATCCTCCGTTGTCTTGCTAGGCCGAGCAGGAGGGTCAGCAATATCACCCTCATTACCTCTTTTACTTTTCTTCGCATCTTTCTTCTTCTCCTTCATCCATTTTGGTTCCACAGCGTCATCTCTATTAGACTTGCCAGTCTTTTGTTCCTTCAGGCTTCTCCCTCTATTTACCAGCAAAGATTTCATCAATCTCATTACTCCATTTTTCTTGGCTTCAAAGAGGGGGCTTTTCAGTTCCCAACAGGAGCTTCTTGAGTTTATGTTTGTGTTTTAGAAGAATTACTCCTTTTAGGCATTGAATCGAGCTTGAAATAGAGATTAAAAAAAATAATAATAAAATCAAAAAAGGGAATTAGAGAAAGGAAACAATAGAGAGTTAAAAAGAAGGGAAAGTTCAAAACCTTTGATAGTTGCATTAAAAAGACTGAGCTTAAACCCAAGCAGCCCGGGGATAGGAATCGGCACTCGGTCATGTGCGAAGCGAAACGCTTCACTGTACGGATGGTGAAAGTTCCGATGAATTGTTGTGATCCCCGGATCCGATAGTCGACCCGGACTCATGTACATTGCAATGGGCTGTTGCAAATACCGCATGGGTTGGGTAAACTCCGAATCCAACGGAACCGGGTTAGCTATTAGCATTGGTTTAAGACAAAAGTACGATGAAGAGATTTGTAGTGGTCGAATAACTAGTTAATGATTTGCATTGGTTGGTGGTGGTTGGGAGGGGACTTACGGTGAGATGGCTCGGCCTATTGAGACATAGGGTGAAGGGTTGTGGTTGGTGCTATTGATGGCGGAAACCCGGAGCCATCAAAGTTGGATCAAATCTTCATTAGCAGCTCCATCTTTATTGAAGTTTTTTTTTTTTTTTTTTTGGTTTTTTGGAATAAATTAAGTTGTTTATTTTGTCTTCTTCTTACAATTTGATGGAAGATAATTTTTATTGACAAACAAAATCTAAAAAATTTCTATCTTGTTTTGTTTTTAAAATTTGATTGAACAAGAGAATTTGGAAATTAAAGAAGATTTGGTTGAAGAAGAGGATATGAGAAATTTGTAGATCAAGAAAAAAATTACCTTTTTTATCAACTAATTTATTTATTTATTTTTAATAAAACTTGATTGAAGAAGATTTTATTTTAGAAGAGAATCTAAAAATTTTCCAGATAAAGAAAAATGATCTTTCTTTATTGATATTCTTAATTGACTTTTGCATTGATTCTATAATTGATTTTTTCAGTCAATAAAAAATATATTTTTTAAAACTAATAAATGAAATATTAAAGAAAAGTAAGACAAATATTAAGGGTAGACCTATCTTAATGGTAAAATCAGATCAATAGTCGGACTGCTAATTATGGTTTTACATAAAACTGATATTTATGATTAAAAACGAAAAAATTTTGAAAAATGAAAATGTCCTTGAAAATAAACTTCTTAACAATGTTAATATTTATTTATTATTTTTAAAAAAATTGAATTGTAATATATTCTTAAAATTGTATTCTAATTGTAAATCAAAACCTTTCGGTATTTCATTTTACCTTTATTATTCAATTTGTATTCTTGCTAAAATTTAAATACTAACTAACAAGTCAACTTTTTTTTTTTTTCTGAAAAAAACTAACAAGACACTTGATCTAATTCCAATACACTTATTTTATTTAATATTTTATTGTATCCAATTTGTATCCAGAAGTTGATGTAGTAATTTGCAATTTTCAAGTTGTCGTAGAAACATAACAGAGACGAGTCTGTGATTCTCCAAAAAACGAGCCTGTGACTTGCATTATGCTACCATACAGCTTATACTTCCAAGAATCAGAAACTATAGATATGAGATCTCAAGCCCTCTCACTCAGTTTTGACATCTGGTCGTTCATCAATGAGTAATATGGCCATTTGAAAAATTTCCCGATTAACACTCTCATGATCAAAATATGAAAAATTAAGCAACAACTAGGAACTCTGGTAGTCATACTAAGAGATTTGATTTGAAAGCCAACTGACAAAAGCAATAAGTAACCAGAAAATTTAATACAAAACACTTGTTCACCATTGGGCTCTAGTATGCAAGACAGAGGAACCATTGTCCTGCAGCCCAAAACAATACTACTTTAATCAATCAAAATCCTCCCGCAAGATAAGGTTTCAACCCGTTACTACACACATAACAGAACAGCTGAATTTAAATACTTGGGTCTGGGTACCCCACGAAGATGAATCTACAAAATTTAGGTAATTGTTATTACAAAGGCGATTATCATTGAGCATAAGATTCCTTACAAAGAGAAACTAAAAACAGAAAAATCATCAAGAAAGTAGAACTGACCATGCTACTATATCTTCCTTGATAGGAATAAGAATATCTTCTGTGGTGAACTCTAAAGTTTCTTCATTTCTTTTTGGAGAATCACCTGGAACACGAACATAAGCAAAACTTTATGATATTCGAAGGAACTTGATGATCACCATGCAGTGCAATCATATCAAGGTACGAAGGTACTTGTCCAAAAAGATTGTTATGAGAAAGATTTATCGGTTGTAACTTCTCTAATTGGCACAATTGAGTTGGCACTTCACCTTCAAGATTATTATAAGTTAGGATAAGGTAGCTCAAGTTGGAAAGTCTGTTGATCCAATTTGTAATGGTACCATTTAAGTGGCTACAGCCAAGATCCAGCACTGCCAAGGACGAGCTGTTGTAGAGTGCATCATTTAGTTCTCCCTGTAAATCATTTCTTGCCAAATGAACCTGTTCAAGTCATGGAGGTTTAAAACAATATAGTAAACTACCCGAGATATTATTTTCTGCAATGTCCAAAACTTCAAGCCTTTCCAATTAACAAAACTCTTGTGGAATTTTACCTTCAAGATGATTGTTACGCATTACAAGATCTGCTAAGCTCGACATATTCCCCAACCAATCTGGAATCTTACTGGTGTCAAATTAGAGGAATTAGACAAGCTATCGGAAACTTTTCCACTGAATTGGTTTACCATCCAATTGTAGCCTCAAAAAGCTTACTAAGTTAAAATTAGTAGAGAATATCTGACCATCCAACTGGTTGTTTGATAATACAAGGTAATAAAATGGATGCAGTTATTGGCCAATTTTTGCGGGATGTTTCCAGACAATATATTGTCAGATAAGTCCAAGCTATCCAAGAACTTCATATCACCGGTTGAAGAGGGAATGCTACCATCAAAATGGTTATGGAAATGCTTAAACTCTCCAAACTTGGCAGATATGCTCCCACTTCCATTGGAATTTTTCCATCCTAGAGATTATGGGAGATATCTAATCTTGTCAAATTTATGTGAGAATGGGTTGGCAACTGCAAAGATCCTCTAAGAGAATTATTGATAGACAAAGTTGATACAAGTTTGTGTTGTTATCTAACAACCAACTTGGGAACTCTTAATTCAAGTTATTGTGAGAAAGATCAATTCTTCTGAGTCATGTTGAAGGTAGAGGAATCTGGGAAATGCGATGCCATCTCCACAACAAGATAACGTGACTGAATTTAATTGGAATTTTGGGTCAAAGAATGTGACTCAGTGTCTTCATATCTTTCATTATTGTCACCACAAAGTATCCTGAGTTTGGAGTGATTGAAAAAGGGTTCAAGTGAAATTGGGATTTGAAAGTGATTGTTGGAAAGCCTTAGATATTGGATGGATGTGAAAGCTTTAAGTGGAGAAGAGGTGATGTTTCCAGAAAATTGATTGGAAGAAATATCCAATGTTTGAACGGATGTCAAGTTTGCAAAACACCAGGGCAAGCTGCCCCTTAGACCATTATTGGATAGATCCAGATTTTGTAAATGCGTCAGCTCCCAAAGGCCTAAAATATAATTAATATATTAATTCATTAGTAATAGATAAGAATGACAAAGGTGTGCAAACCAAATGATAATAATCTGTAATTAAAAAAAAATTATAATAATCTATCAAGTTTTATTGTAAGATATAAAGGGGATTCTAAATTTCTTATTGATATTTTTTATGGACTTGCTTTACTTCCATTCAATATCTAAATAGGATTGAGTTTTTAACTGCTAATATTTGATGAGTATCTCTTCATCTACTTTTATCTTACTATTGTGTATCATTGGCATTCTACACTAGACATTAATTTTAAAAGTTATCAATTTTTATCCATTCTATTAAATTTAACTTCATCCAAGCTCTATCAGGGTTTATATGACATAACCTTTTCTTTTAAAGTTTTTGTAGCAGAAGAAGATTAAGATAATATATTTAACAGAGACTTTTATAATAAAAGAGCTTTTAATAATGTTTAATTTGAATTATGTCAAATATTATTAATTATGATATACATTAGATCGTGATTAGAATAAAATTTCTTGTAAGAAAATTGGAATAAATTAATAATATATAGTTCATGGCTGAAGATTTAGTATTATATTTAAATAAAAGGGATCAGAGAACATAGTTTTTGACATAATATTTAGCACAATTTGATAGCCCTTGAATCTTTTTTGAAGAAGATCATGCCACCTCTTGGAACTCTCAAAGACAAGATGGAAATGCATATGTTATCAGGTCATGTAATCACAGATTACAACAAAGAAACAAAATTGGTTTACTAGTTTGAGTCAATTAGTTCTTGAAACAAAATTTTTATAATGTATCAAAACGTTTAAGCTAGTGGGAGTAGTATAAAACTTTCACAAATCCATTTTGCTTGGTTTCAGTTATCAAACAAAGTACATGTTTCACAAAATTTTTTAACAGATGTTTGATATGTTTTGCAGAACCGGGCTGGAGAAGAAATTTTTATTTTTAAATCGACTGATGTAGCCAAATCCAGTACTCAACACTTGTGTAGTACTATGCAATATAAAGTTTTTTTTTTTTTTTTCAACTTTTTAAAGATCTGTATTCCTTTTAAATTTAAATTTTTAAATGGTGTGTCTTTTAGACATGAGTGTCAAAAAGTAAAGTGAATTATTTTGGAATAATATGAAATTTAAAAAAAAAATTGTCAAAAGAAAAAGAAAAAATAACAAAATTACGAGAAAATCTCTTATTTATGTATAGCATGTCAATAGTAAATAAGATTTGTTTTAGATCCAATTTTAATTGCCCAGTTATCTTAACTCCATCTTTTCAGCAAACAAAAAACGTAATTAACTAATATAATTTTATTAATTTATAACAAATAAAAGGGAATTCATTAACTTGCAATTGATCAGGACCTGTGTCTTCCAATCTACATCCCTCTAATGATAAATCCTCAAGAGATGTCCACCGTCCAATGCTTTGTAGAATACTGGTGTCAAGATTAGTTCCATACATGAACAGGGAAAACTCTTCAAATTAGAGAAATCTACAATCACAAAACCAAATATACATTAATAGTCAATAAGATTGTTTAAACTAATTCATATAATAACCCAAGTACTAAATAATATTATATTACTAATATCTACAGCATAAATAGATTTGTTTTTGACTGAACTTTAATTGCTCAATTCATCGTAGTACTTCACTCATTTTTCCAAAAATACAAAAATTAGATAATATAATTAGTGGAAATTGTGAAAAATACCATTGAAAAAGGATAAAAAAAATTTTTACCCATTATTTTTAGCCCCTCAAACAAATATATTTGATGGTATACCCAAATTACCTAAAATACCCCTGGACAATTTTATAAAAAAACCCTGAACAGTTAAAAATTTATGAAAAATCGAAATGTGAAATTACGATAAAGCCCCTGCATATATATACCTCAAAACCGATAATGGAAATCACACTTCCATCGATTTCTCACTCAAAAGCATACCGATTTTTGTCAGACCCAAACCCAATCGTGACCCGATAGTGACTAAGACGTTTCCGACCATTCGCGCGACGTTGCCGACCTTCCCCGAGGAGCTCCTACCGCCGACGAACCTACAGAAAGTGAGAATGTTAGATTTTGAAATGTTTGTTGTAGTTTTTGATTGAGATTTGGGATTTTGAAATGTTTGTTGTGTTATGGATGTTAGTTTAGAATTATTAGGTTTAGAATAGGTTGGATTTGATTGTGTTTGGTCGTTTTTGGGTTGCAAATGGCCGATTTCGACGAGAGAAGAGTCGTTGGGATCGGATCGGCTTTTCATTTTGGTTTTCCAAGATCAGTTTTTCATTTCGGTTTTTCACGATCGTTTTTTCATTTCGATTTTTCTGGTAACCGAAGTGAAAAACCGATCTTCAAAACCAATAATGGAAAACCGAGGTTGAAAACCGATCTGGAAAATCGATCATGAAAACCGAAGTGAAAAACCGATCATGGAAAACTGAAGTGAAAAACCGATGAAAAACCGATCGATTTCATTAACTGATTTTTAAGATGCCTTCAAAAACCAATCGATTTCATTAACCGGTTTTTAAGATGCCTTAAAAAATCGATCGATTTCATTAACCGGTTTTTCAAATGCCTTCAAAAACCGATTCAGTTCAAAAATCGATTCAGTGTATATATCACTACTGATGACTTCTTTGTTGTTTTTCTTTCCTACAAATGGATTTCAATTATAAATATAGTTCACAAACAATTGGCAGACATACGAGCGAGAACACACATATTGGTCAAAGATTAGTAAATAAGATAATTGTCGTTATTAATAGAAGAAATCTATATGACCGGTTCATGGCAGAATGTCCGTTCGGACATATTTTGAAGATAACCAATAATACGGCTGCTGGTTCTGTGATTTTGTGGGTGCTTGCTAGAGAGTTAAAGGTCACGGATGCACGCCGTGATGAGATGTGGTTTGAAATTGGAGAGAGAAGATATAGGTTTGGGAAACAAAAGTTTCTATTGGTGACCGGACTTCTTTTTGGGGGCATCGACCGTAAAATCTACCAAATAGTGTCAAATGATCAAAACGGTCTCCTATGACGAATGTTTAATGGAGTGTTGCTGAAGGTGAGGGAGTTGGTCACATTTCTTAAGGCAAGAAGTCATAGTGGGCAGCGAGACCGTGCAGGACAAGATCCAATAGATGATGAAGATCTTTTGAAGTTGGCAAATGTAGGGATTGCTTTCCATCTCTTTATGGGATGACAGGGCTAGGATTTATCTATTTATGTGGGTCCTAATTGAGAAAACAGAGAGGTGGAAGACATTCCCTTGGGGCACATTATGCTATAGTGTCCTGTTGTATTGTCTTGACAAGACACTTAATGAAGAGCGGATCAGAAATCCATCAAAAACCATTAATATTT
This sequence comes from Litchi chinensis, assembly GCA_019925255.1. Taxonomy (NCBI): domain Eukaryota; kingdom Viridiplantae; phylum Streptophyta; class Magnoliopsida; order Sapindales; family Sapindaceae; genus Litchi; species Litchi chinensis. The sequence goes on from CM034474.1 coordinate 20,394,671, forward strand.
ATGGTTATGTGTTGACGTTTCAGGTATAACTAATACTTTCAATATTTATTGCTTCCTTCTGTTACGGTTAATATATAGGGTTATATGTATGTTTTTAGTTTAATCAATTTTGCATTATATATTATCTGACCATTACTAACTATATGTATGTTTTTTGTTTAATAATTTTTACATTATAGTGGTGGTTAGTAGAGGTGTTCCCAGCGTTAGGGGAGAAGATATCAAAAAAGAACTCGAACCTCCAAAATGATCTACCAAGATGTATGAGACGATCACTGAAGAGAACACCGACAAATATACACAGCCTAGATGATTTCCCCCTCGTAAGTGGCGAACATAACCTAAATTTATGTCAATTATTTGTTTGTTATAACTATCATTATTTATATTAAGTATATAATTGTAGTATAATTGAATATATTTATATAATGCAGATAGTTGGCACTGGGCAAACCTTGGAGCCTACTGACGCCGAGAGGGAGATGGATTATTGGAAATCTTTTAATTCAAATCATATGGTTCATGAAGAAGTACATAAATATGGCGGCGGAGGGAGTGATGATGATGATGATGATGATGATGACCATGCCGACGATGACGATGGTTTGGATGATGTTGTAGGGGATGAGGATGAGATAAAGGATGATGATGATGATGAGGTGGAGGGAGAGGATGATGATGAGGTGGAGGGTGATGATCAGCCACTTAAAGACGTCCGAAGCGTGCAATCCGAATAAGAGGATACCTTATCAGAGTTTCGGACAAAGAAGGCACATGATGTACGACACGTAGATTATGAGGTACGAATATTCTATTTATATAATAGTATTATTCAATTAATTTTTATTGTAGTAAATGCAAAAGATGTGGACATGTTGTGTAGTAGTACGAAGTGTGAAAGAGAGACGGAGTCTCTAAAATGATAGACGAAGTGTAATTTGTTTAAATATACAGGTTGTATTTCCTAGATACTCAAAAAACAGGTGAGACTCTGTCAATTTTTTTTAAAATTCAGGGTAGTATGTAAAATGATATATATATGATTTTATGAAACAGGTGAAGCGGTTGTTCGAGTTTATCGTGGATTTACATAAGATAACCCATAAGAAGTTAAGTAGGATGGATAGGAGGCAGGAGGCAGAAGACAACCTTTCAGATCGTAAAAAATATGGATGGGAGGCTGAGACGGGTGGAAGAGCATTTAAAAATTCTCAGGTCTCCGGTTGGTGGGCATGATTCAGACGACGACGACGACGATGACGATGATGATGATAATGGTGGGAGCTTTGTCCGAGATAAGCACATGTATTACCCGTCACCACCATCACCACCACCACCACCACATCAGGACAAGGGTATCCGTCGGTCGCCTATCGATGTAGACCAGTCAGTCATCCATTAGGAGGAGCAAGGTGACCATCAGCCACCTCATCAGTCACCCCCTTTGGAGGAGGAACAGGGTGACCATTAGCCACCTCATCAGTCATCCCATTGGGAGGAGGAGCAGGGTGACCATTAGCCACCTCATCAGTCACCATCTTTGGAGGAGGAGCAGGGTGACCGTCAGCCACCTCATCAATCACCCGATCAGGAGGAGGAGCAGGGTGACCATTAGCCACCTCATCAATCACCCCATCAGGAGGAGGAGCAGGAGGTCCTTCTGACGTAGAGTGTCCACCAGTCACCTCATCAGGAGGAGCAAGAGGTCTGTCATACATGAGGTGTCCACCAGTCACCCCATCAATAGGAGGAGGAAAAGGTCCACCACTCCCAGACGGACTTAGGAGGTGTATTAGGTGCAGACACTGAGCATGAGCATAACCAGGTAGACTTTGTATCTCTATTGTGTTGCATTTTGAAATATAATTGTAAATGTGTAATTCATATTTTTAATTTACTTACAGCTGCATGATGAAAGCATGTAGGAACGGAGCAAATGAAAGATAAAGCCAACAGCACCTCTACGGACGCCATACACGGATCTGGGGCCGACGAAAAAGAAAAAGAAAGCGGCCCAACAGCAGGTGGAGGAGGTAGCAGAGTCTAGAGACCCTATAGAAGTGGTCTATAATGAATATAAAACTGCCACCACTTTAGATCTCAGGTATATTTATAAAAAAATGTACTAATTCCTGCATCCTAGTTGTTAATGTAAGAAAATTTATAATAATACTTAATATATATATTTTTTTTAAATGTAGGCGTTCGGTTAATCGTTGTGGGTGGTGTGTGATACTGACCACATTGGTCACCCTCGAGAACGAAGACATGTGGTTGACTAATGAACACATCGATTCTTATTTTATGTGCCTACGAAGAAAATGGTGGAATGAGGTGGATGACGGTCGATACGCTGTCCATGGCAATTCTTTGTTTGTAAGTATTTACATTTAAGTTAGTTATGCATTTACAATTTCATGTTGCGTTCGGTTGATCGGTAGTAACATATTTAATTTTTATTATGTAGGCTTTGATGACAGCATATTATAGGCTGCATTACATCAGTAAAGGTGTAAAATTTGATCCGGTTATAGCTGATGTACTCTCAAAGTGGCTTGCGTACGGTTATGGGCAGATAGACGTATCAGTCCCATGGCGGCGGGTTGATAGTGTAAGTGTAGTTCGAAGATTAATATTTATTATATGATTATCCGAACTAATTATATAGCACTAACGTTTTCAAATGCAGGTGTTACTACTGTATAGCCTCAATCAAGAACACTGAGTCCTATGTTAGGGGTGCGCCTTAGAGAGCAGAAAATCTTAATATATGATTCCATGGCGCATGTTGACATAGCCGCACGGCTACAATCACTTGAGCCGCTGGTATGTTTTATGCCTATTTTGTTGCGGTTCATAAGGTTTTATGAGCAGACCTAGGTAGATATGCCACTCATGGATGAGCGATGGAAAGTTCAGCGTCTTAATAGATCAGTTGTGCCTCAGCAACCTGATGGGTGAATAAGTTTATAACTGAATTAATATATATAGTCTATATGTTATGATATTTAATTAATTTATTACTGATACAGGACGAGTTGTAGGAGCATATGTAGCCATGTACGTACGCGACCTTGTGCTTTCAAAAACACGTATATGAAAATCAAGAAAAAGCGAGACCGTTGCAGATGCCATTGCACTGAGGGCGGAGATTGTCAGAAACATATATATGTACTCGAAGCCGATGTATAAAGTTAATCAATTTGGAAAATAGTTTGTAAACTCTAATGGAGAAATTGTATATAAATAAATTTAATTATATATTTAATGTGTTCATTATTTATTTGATTTAATTACATTCTATAATTTTTAATTGCCAACAAATCATTTTAATTAGGTATATTTAAGTGACATTGTATATATTTGATCATAACATGGAAAAAATAAATAATATTTCGTATTATTAATATTATTACATTATCCCTAGGAATACACAATTATACATGTATAAAATATACATCCTAAATAATATAAACGTAATGATATAATTAGTGTATATTAATAAGTGTGTTACATTTAATATATTATATGGGCATGCTATGATAGTTAATTACATGTAGTAAAGTATAAAATATATTAATATTAATTTATTTACTGAAATATAAATGTATACATTAAATTGCTAATCATAGTAATATAATAATTAATATCCTAATTAGTATTATATATATTATTAACATTACTAATATCATAATACTATAACAAGGATATTAATACTATAATTTATGTTTTAGTATAAATATACATGTATTTATAACATTATATTAATCCTAAATATATGTTGACCATCCGTTTAAAAGTAAATAAACTTTCTTTCAATTGGTACCTTTCTTAACCACAATTTTGCTGATCTCATTATTGCTCACATCCAATGCCTCTAAGTTGCTAAGATAATAATTTATTGCCATTAAGATTTAAGTAGAGTTAATTAATAAAAAAATAAATGATAAATTGATAAAATAGAAGAACATGAAGCATGAGCTACTTTTGGAATCCTGCTAATTTTTTGGGTGGAGAAGAAGGATTAAATTCATAGAAAACCATACATATCTTGTATTTTAAAACAAAAATGATACTTAAATCATTGATATTTTAGAATCAAAAGAAGTGTTCAACCACTCCTACTAAGGGATGATGTGCAAAATTTATGTGTTAGAGTAGGGGATCAAACCACGGTGATAAAAGGAAAGGAATGCAAACCTCGTGTCACTAGCACCCATTATTAAAAAAATAAGTAAATTAAAGTTTGTTGTTGTACAATAAAAGAAGAAGAGGAGAAGCAAGTTTAATTATCAAAAAAATCAATCACTTCTTTCAATCCAATATCATCTAGATATAGTACTTTCAATAATGAAAGACCATTTAGAGATGATAAGATGCTATTGTTGAGGCTATTAGCACCTAAACTTAGAAACTCCAAGTTACTTAACCTCAAATCTATAACATGAGAATAAATAATGTCACAAACTATCTCAATTATTTAGAAAAGAGGTCATTGTAAAAATTCTCATGATATTTGAGATAATTACGCAGATATGTACATTTATAGCATAATTACATAAACATTATTGAACCTTTCATTGGTATTACATCTACACTCTCTATCTATTAATTTAGTCTCTATCGTTAGTCAACTATTAGTCAAACTTAACTGATATCGGGGAATTTTGATCATTCTAGTACATTATTTTGATTGAAATAAAATTGCTAAAAAAAAAAAAAAAAAGAATCTCTACCGTCCATTTTTGTGATTGACAATGGAGATAACAACCTAATCAAATAAAGTTTAAAAAAAATGAAGAAAATAAATAAATATCTATGAAAGAAAAAACAATTAATTATGATCATCCACATTGGATCTCCACCATTAATGGAGTCTTAATCAATGGTGAAAATTTAATTTAGATCTGCACTAGATGGATTCTAGCCAAATTTAATGATTTGGTTGAAGCCATATTCTTGATGATCTAGTTTCAAACCCCCAATTGTCATGATCTAAGTTCAAACCTAAAATCATCCCGATAGTGACAATTTGGGCTGGAACACGAACCCAAATTATCATGATTTGGGACTTCAAACTCAAATCATCCATAATCAGGCTCAAACCAAATTATTTAAGATCTAGATTTAAAACCCTAGATGCCACCTCTGAAGCCAAAATCGGTAAAGATGAAGACTCATATCTACTGTCATAAACATAAAGTCACACACCAAAGATGGGTCTCCATCTCCAACCACAAGCACAAACATGCACTTCATCTTTGCTGCCATAAACACAACAATCGGAATCGGAAATCAAGAATCTCCATCTTTACTGCCAATCTGTAATACAACACCAAACAGTTTCCATCTCTCAAACCTTAACCCAAGAAGAATTTCATTTGCAACTTTTCATATTTTCAACCATAATTTGGTCTTTTTTTTTTTTTTTTACGTTTTTATAATATTTGATTTTAAATAAATGACTTTTTTAATATTTTTATTTTTAATTCACTTTATGTATTATTTTATATATTTTAATATATAATTGGTGATGTGTCAATTTGAGATTGGTTGTAATTTTTTTTTTTAATTTTAAATTTGTGATGACACATGTTGAATTCCTATTAACCACTGGGTTAGGGTAAGAAAAGTAAATTATAAAAATATGAGGTTAAAATAGTAATTCAACTAATGAGATGGGCGATATCAGTCTTTCATAATTTCCATCATAATCAAACATTCAAAAATTGTTCAAAATGACCAAATTGATGGATATTTTTAATACTTTGGGGGAATATAACAGTTATTTATAAAAATGTGTTTAAATAAGTGACAATTTTAAAAAATTTAAAGATACAATGAGGTTTTTCAGAAAATATTAAAAAAAAAATAGATATCCAATTTAATCCACCTTTATCTTCTTGAAGATGGATCTCAGAGTGGGAAATCAAATCGGTCCCCTTCCATTGATAGATATTTGATCTCTAATAGAGAGACTAACACCCGACACCATCAATCTATACCTAAGCTTGAAAACTTCATCAACGCCATCACCTTCACCACCATTACTACCACCACTTTTAAACACCCTCACTTCTGAACACCCAACTATCACCTTATAAACAGCTACTCACAACCTCAAACCAACACAATTAGCCAAAATATCAATGCTACCAGTCATCCTTAATCCATCACAAACAATCATACCCAAACAAACACAATCAACCCAAGATAAAAAACCAACAAAAAGAGAAAGAAAGCAGAGAGAGGGAAAGGGTTGAGAAAAAGAAGAAATAATGGTAGAGAGCCATTATCTTTATCTCTATAGAGATAGAGCCAATGGAAACGACTCCATATCTGCAAAGATGGATGGAGATAGAGTCTCCATCTCCATAGTTGTTGACGATCGGAATCGGTCAACACCTGGGGGGTCGGAACCACGCCTACGAAACTATTTGTACAGGGCCCGCGGTGAAGACTGTGTCGAGCCTAGGGTGAAGACTACCTTAGACAACCCCTTTTGACCTCTTGAGGTCGCGTCCGGAGTTAAACTTGTAACCTCTTATAAGGTTTTTGAGTGCACAACTCCTATCATCAAGCTGAGTTAGTTTTGTGGTAGGAGTTGTGCACTTAAAAACCTTATAAGAGGTTATGAGTTTAACTCCGGACGCGACCTCAAGAGGCCAAAAGGGGTTGTGTAAACCCCTAGTCTCTAATTATAACCTCCTAGTGTTAAGAGAGAGATTAGAGAGTTAAAATCAATATCTACAGTAAATTAATGGAATTTCATGGCCTCGAAAAATTATTAATTCGAGAGTACGACGAAATTCGTCGAACATAAAAGTTAAAGTAGCGTGTCAATGAAAATCTAAGTTAGAAAATCAAAGATTTTAGTCCATGATAATCTAATTGAAGTTTAATTAAAAAGAGAGCGTCAAGTGGTCGAGAAGACAAGCTTGACGGTTGAAGTAAATTTTAACGAAATGAGAATTTAATTAAATGATGAAAACTAAATTGGAAACAAATATGGATGGGCAAATATGAGAAACAAAGACAAGAGAGGAGATTGAGATAAAATTTAAAAGAATTGGGGCATGATGCAATTAAGAGAAGTTGATTACTATATATACCACACTTAAAGCTGCAATTTTTTTCAGCAAAACACAAAGAAATCAATCATCAGCCGAGAACATTCGCGAGCGAGAGAGAGAGAGAAGTGATAAGACCAGCTGTGAGAGAAGAAACCAGAAGAGAAGAGCTGGAAGAAGAGAAGAGGAGGCCATGAAAAGAGAGAGCAGCAGCAGCGGCAGTAGTTGAAGCAGAACCAAGGGCTGGTCGCGCAACACCAGAAGCAGGTTCGCGCAGCTCGCTGGAATCAGAGCAGAACAGGTCGCGCGCGAAGGAGAAGCTGCTGGTCGTGACTGCAGCTCGCTGTCCAAGCATGAGAGGAAGAGAAGAAGAGGCACGAAGAAGAAGAAGCACCAGCAGCTGCTGGTCGTGAGGGACGCGAGCAGAACGCGAGCAGAACACGAGCAGAAACTGCAGGGACTGGTCGGCCAGGAAAGAAAAGAGAAGAACGACCACCCAAGCTGCCTTCCAAGCGCCCTCAAACCTCCTTCTAAGACTCCTCTCAACTCCCTAAGCTAAGAACTAAGTAAGATTACAACCTATTTTTCTTTAATTTTCTACTGAAACAGAAATGAAAGTGATGACAGCTTGTTGTTGTGGTTGTTGTTGAGTTGTGCTAGATAATTACTTTGAAAACTTTGATAGAACCTTAGGTAATTAAAGTAGAGACTTGAATGATGAATTATTGGGTGTAATTGATGCCATAAAAGTGTATATATGGGCTGTTATATATTAGAGCAAAGTTGAAACCGAAAATGGTGTTTTATGTACACCAAGTAGTCGATAGAAAGTTTGAGTGAAGTTTGAGCAAGTAAATGACTAAGCTATCTTTATGTATGTATTAAAGACTTGAAGGGCAGTAAATATGCCTTGAAATTAAGTGGTTTTGTACCCAAGTTGGAGCATAAAAGAGGTTAGAAAAGTTAGAAAATTGTTTAGAGTTGTAAAGGAATAGTTGTAGTAAAAAATGTGATTCCCGAGCTCAAATTTGAGCTAGAGAAGACCTGACCATATTTGACTTATTTTGGGGTGTTCTACACCTCAAATGATGCCTAGGAATCATAGAAAACCATAGGTTTTGGAATGGATCGAATCCGATAAAAATTGTGCAAGTTATGTACAAAATAGTACCGTTAGAGCTCTGAGAAGTGAAACGGCTATCCTAATGCAATTTTTATTGCATGAAATGAGTTTGGTTGATCATTATTAGTTAAATGAGGCTTAGCTATGGAAGAAAAACTAGCGTCGCTAATCCGAAGCGGAAATTATACAAAACACGCACTAAAAGTGCTAGAAAATGCCCGAAAAATGAGCGTTTTCCTTAGATTTGACCTAGTAAACGATAATATTTTCCAACGAAATTTTACGTGTGACTAGAATGTGAGATAAGTGAACTGTAGGAAAAAGAAAGAAGGAAAACGGAGCCCCGAGCAGCGTGCTACCACCTGTTCTGTTATGAGCTATAAGTTGAGAATTAAAAATGTAATTTTTCGTTTCAAGCCTCCAACAACTAAACGGACCGCGTGGGGTGATCCATAGGGGTCTAAAACTAAAACTTTTACACAAAAATCGGGATTTGAGAGTCTCGGTTGAGTAGAAACAAATTAGGAGCTATATAGAGAAAAATGACTATAGTTGAGAAATTCTAACTTATAGTTGAGAATTGAGTTTTGTTATTAGTAATGATGAAAAAAAAATGTTGTGTAGGTGAAGAGCGAGACGCCGAGGCTCCTGAGATTCATCGAGGCGCTTGACGCGGCTTCGAGGTAAGTGGTTCGCCACCTATGAGTGCTTAAATTCTATATTAACTCATGATTATTAGTAATGGATATTGTAACTAATTAATAAATGAAAATGAAAAGGATTTTCAATGTTAATGTTCAAGTTAAGCATATAGATTCCTATGCAATCTATATTGTACTAGAAACTAATACTAAGTTGTCATAGAAAGAATAAAATGAGAAAGTTTCTAGAAGATATAAAACTAGTGAGTTTTCTGCTTTTGCACTTGAAGAAATTAATTATGAAAACCCATATGTATGCCTTAAAAGTCATGAGATTTAGCGTTACGTGATGACGCAGAGAATTCCGTCCGTAATCGCTTAGATTATAGAATAGAATAGCGCTACGTTGCGATGCAGAAAATTCCGCACGTAGTTGGTTAGTTGAGAGTTAGCGCTACGAAGCGATGCAGTAAATTCCGCTTGTAGTCGCTTAGAGTTTTAGCATTACATTTGTGATGCAGAAAATCCCGCAATGTAGTTGTTCAGTGATAAGATTTAGCGCTCTACGTACGATGCAGTAAATTCCGTAATGTAGTGGTCGAGACACGTTAGTAGCTTCACGTTGGCGTTAGTTAAAATCGCCTGTGATGGTTAGAATGAGTCAAGGGCATAGATGAGGAGTTTGAAGAAAATTTCAAGACTTATAAATTGTATGATAGTATATGTGATATGATATCATATTATTTTATTGCACTAACTTGTTGTTTATTTTGTAGCTTATTTACGTTCATTGCGTGCCCATCGGACGAGACTGCGATCTTTTGTTTGCATATACATTTATAGGTGGGCGATTGCGCAAGACACTTGTATATATTTTTGTATATATATTTAATCGATTACATTTTGAATTACAATGATATGGAAATTGTAAAAATGTAAATATTCATGTAATGTATATATATATGATGCATATATGCATATGGTGGTATTGAGTTCATGTTTATGTCTATGGAATTTGTGATGAATGTTGCATGATTGTGAATAAGGAAGTTGGGAGGTGTTCAGATATAGTTGAAGTGTATTTTCCTTACAGGTGAAATTTTGGTTTTATAAAAAATACAATCGTTATGCTGCCGAAAATTTTAAAAATGTATTTGAAATAGAATCACAGAAAAATTTTATCACTCCCAACCAGTTAAAGAAAAACCAAAGTAATAAGTTCAAAACGAGCAAACCGGTGTAACAGAGTTAGGGTTCGCTTCTCGGATGTCTTCAATCCGACGAGTCAGGTTTGATGAGTCCGTTAAAGTGCCCGGCAGGATCCTCCAGACAAGAGTCTAGATAAGGTCTGGGAAGGGTCCTGTTAGGTTGCTCAGGGTAGTCTTCACCCCAGGCTCGGCGCTGTCTTTACCGCAGGCCTCGTACAAATCGTTCCGTAGGTGTGGTTCCGACCCCCCGGGTGTTGACCAATTCCGATCGTCAACATTAAAACGTGCGTTTTTAATGTTGACGATCGGAATTGGTCAACACCCGGGGGGTCAAAACCTCGCCTACGGAACAATTTGTACAGGGCCGGCGGTGAAGACCGCGTCGAGCCGGGGGTGAAGACCACCCGGGCAACCCTTTTTGGCCTCTTGAAGTCGCGTCCGGAGTTGAACCCTCAACCTTATATGTTTTTTGGGTTGACAACTCCTACCACCAAGCTGGCAGCGGTATCCACAACTCCTTTGCGGGCTCCATAGTAAGAGATGATATATTCTGTTAAAGACAGCCCTTCGCGTAAATTGCTTTGAATGGGTAAATCAATCATTTGTCCTTGGGGATCAGACATTAATCCTCTCATACCCACTAATTGGTGTACTTGAGATGCATTTCCTCTAGCTCCTGAAAAAGACATTATATGGACTGGGTTAAGCGGATCAGTCATCCTAAAATTAGGATTCATTTCTTGTCGCAAATATTCACGTGGTAGGAGTTGTTAACCCAAAAAACATATAAGGTTGAGGGTTCAACTCCGGATGTGACCTCAAGAGGCCAAAAGGGGTTGCCCGGAGTAGTCTTCACCCCCGGCTTGGCGTGGTCTTCACCGCCGGCCCCGTACAAATCGTTCCGTAGGCGAGGTTCCGACCCTCCGAGTGTTGACCGTCTCGGGACGTCAATAATAGCTTTTCTCTATATCTAATATATATATATATATATAAATATATATATTGGGTTTCAATTTTTTTTTTCTATATTTTTTTTACTAGTCAAATTATAATTTAGCTACCCAGTTAAAAAATATATTTAGGCGAAACAAACGTTTCGCTTTTATTATAAATAACCTATGTCGTTAACCTAAGTCCATTAAAGTTAATTGATTAAGGGGTAAAATTATCTTTTAACCTTATTCACCTTATTTTTTTATGTTTTATTTTTCTTTTAAATTTTATTTTAAAAACTTTAAAATTTATCATCTTCATTATCTTCCATCAATCTAGAAAAACAACACATTTATCATCTTCATCAACCCTAAATCAACACATTTGTCATCACATTCATCATCTTCATCAACCCAAGAATAACCCAAAAAAATCAACAACTCCAAGAACGGAACATCAACAAAACAAATTCATGAAGAACCCATAAAATCAACTCATTAACATGTCTTTATCAACGCTAAATCTCTAAACCCAACACATAAACACATCTTCATCAAATTGTAAAGAGATAGTGGAGACCAATTCATCATAGTTTACCAAACTGCACAAACATCACATAAGCATCACAGGAAGATGAACAGCTCGTCACACCAAATGGGTCTCTATCTTGAATAGAGACCCAGATTTTGGGTCTTCATCACAATGATAGAGACCAAAATCGAGATCCTTATGAACTAGAGATCTTAATTTGAATTTCCATTGCTATAATGGAGACCCAAATCTGAGTGAGACACATTTGGTCTCCATCATAGAGATGGACCTCTAACTCAGAGCAAAACTATGATAGAGGCTAACGATTGGTTGGGATGGAAGTTGATAAGTAGAACTGCATTGAGCAAACGAAGGTTGATAATTGGCTAGGAGCAAAACTATAAGGAGGTTAAGTGTGTTGTGGTAGACAAGATTGGTAAGTCAGAGAGAGTGAATGAGAGCGTGGACAAGAGAGGAAGGGTGAATGTTTGTTGAAGTTCTTTGATGGACATGAGTTTTTATTTTTTGGGATCCAGTTCTTCAATGTTGAAGATCTAGAACTCCCTTTTTTTTCTTTTTAATTTTTGTTTCAATGGATTTTTTTTAATTTTATTTTGAGGGTTTCAAATATAAAGATCTCTCTCTCTCTCTCTCTCTCTCTCTCTCTCTTTTTTTTTAAAAAAAAAAGGTTTTGCAACAATTTTCTTTTGAATTTTTATTTTTTGGTTCTAGATCTTCTAGAGATCCGTAACTCTCATTAATTTTTAAAAGAAATTTTTCATTTTTTTATTTTTATTTTGTTAGTTTTTGTTTTTCAAATAAAAGATGAGGCCATTTTTGTCTTTTATTTGGATTTATATTGTTCACAATCAAATCTAATGGAAATCCACTAACAGCGAGTGGGTTAATTATAATAAAACCAAAAAGTTTGCCCGTCTGAATATAGTTTCAAATGGAGTAACTAAATTGTAATTTGTTCTTTTTTACTCTATCTCTCTATCTTTGTACGTTCTTTGATTTTTTTTTTTTTTTAAAGAAAAAAATTTACCTATGGCCTTTTTTTTTTTTCTCAATATTCTATTTCTTTAAGTTTAGTTTTTTTAAATCTAATTTCCTTTTCATTTAATATCTATCAAAAGACCAAACTACCCTCCCTCTAAAAAAAAATAAAAATTCGGTTAACTATAAATTTACTAAGGGAAGGGTGTATAAGTGCAACACTAATGAAAGATAAAATAATGTTTATATAATTGTGCAATAAACTCTTATATTTATGTAGTTATCTCAAACGAAAGGGTTGTTTTGCAATTATCTGTTAAAAGTTAAAAATTGAATTCATCATTCTCAATATTATCTAAACAATTGTTATATTAGTTAAGATGTATTTCAAGTGACTATATTATTATAAGGTTCAGTCCTCTAAGTTACGTAGAAATTTTGGAAGATAAACCTCCCATTTAGTGTTGATAAATTATACAAATTACGGTCCTTTTGTTTTGCAATTATCTGTTAAAAGTTAAAAATTGAATTCATCATTCTCAATATTATCTAAACAATTGTTATATTAGTTAAGATGTATTTCAAGTAACTATATTATTATAAGGTTCAGTCCTCTAAGTTACATAGAAATTTTGGAAGATAAACCTCCCATTTAGTGTTGATAAATTATACAAATTATGGTCCACTTTTATATTGTTACCTCCGTTGAGGATCTAATCATTAAATAATAATATCTTAAATTTTTTTTAGCAAATTCATCTTTTTGGGTGATAAAAAAAGCGAGGCTATGAGTAGACACTAAGATGTTTATCACATATTTTATTAGACATTAACTATGGGTTACTGTTTGGTATTTCTTATATATGAGGAAATTCCAAAAACCTCACTATAGTTTCATAAAGTATCACTTTTCTTTCCAAATACCTCCCAAACCTATTTGACAGTACCAAAAACATCCCTCATAACATTAAAATAACTTCACCCTTGAATTTTTATTAAAAAAGTAAAAGAAAAAATTTAAATAATAAAAAATTAAATGAAAAATATAGAGGAAGAGTGGAGGCCACCTTTATAGCTGATGGAGGTGGTCACCGCAGTCCCTCTAATCATAGGAGGAAGTGATGGCTTCCTCCAATCTAGAGGATTGAAATCTCTTCAATGACCGACTTCCGTGGAGGAATTCAGTTTCTCCATTTGAGGTCACCTTCATGGTGACCTCAATATTATTCTTTTAAAATTTAATATTGTTTTTTTACATTTTACATTTACACAAAATTATATTTTTTAAATTGTTAAAAAATAATGATATTTTATATTTTTAACTATATAATTGAAATTTATTTTAGAAATTGTATTAATATTATAATTTTTATTTATAAAATAAATTTGATAATGGACTTAAACTTAAGTTTTAAGTTATATATTTTGAAGTTAGGGTTTTGTTCATTTATTAAATTATCTTATTTAAATATTTGAATCAAAAGTACCAAACCACCCCTAAAAAAATAGATGAAAATTAATATTTTGATGTCATGAGGGACATTTTTGGTACTTTCAAAAAGGTTTTAGAGGCATTTGGTCCATTTGAAAATAATGAAAAAAAAAAAAGTAATACATTCTTTAAGCTATAGGGAGGTTTTTGAAATTTTCCTATTAATAAATCAAATTTGTAATGCCTAAGCACTTTAAGAAAAAAAGAATAATATAAATTTTTCCCAAGTATTTTAGCCAATGACATGAAAGCTATAGATTTTGTTTGAAAGAGAATAGTTAGAGGATTTGTATGTTAACCTACTAATTGTTTTTTTTTTTTTTTTTTTAAAGGAAATTTTAAAAGGAGTAAAATAAAAATTGCCTTGAGTTTTGTAATTAAAAAAAAAATATATATATATATATATATATATCATTTTGAATCATAACCAATCTAACAATAAAGAGGCTCTTTATAGGCATTGTAGCACTTTATTAAAACATAGGATGAATTCCAACTTGCATTTGTTATTATCATTCTAGTGTTGTTAATTTCTTATAAATCATGTTGTGAAATTTTGTAATCTAGGAATTCTAAATTTCCAAGTGCCTCTTACAATTTAGACGTAGTTTACGGTTTCACATGGCTATCTTTAAATCTTAAATTAGATCTCTCAATTAAATTCTTTTGATTTTTTTTTTTTCAATTTTTTATCTTCACAGATTTTAGAAGTAATCAATAAATCACAATTTAAATGCATCTTATGTCAAGCGACTCATATTTAAACATAAAATGATAAAGCATTTGAATGAATTATCAAATTTTATCAACTCAAATCTAATAATTCTTGATATTCACCATCAATTCTTGATATTTGTTGACATGGAAATTGTTCTCAACGGCCACACTAATATGAGCAAAATACAATTAAAACATAGCCTATGAAGGAAATAGATTTTGCCACTTTATTAGCTTAATAAGGAAATGAGATATGAAAGGGAATAAATTCTACAAGATTCCCTCAAATGCCCAATGTCCTCTCTCTATGGGTGTTTCCTTCTCCCCTGGGTTGATTTCCTTTTCCCTTTAACTGAGAAATAAGGGGAAGGGATCTCACCTGATAGTAGAAAAGGGGAGTTTGAGTCATCTCATAGTGAGATTTTCGACGCTTTAACTTTAATCTAATGTTCTCACTTTCTTCCCATTACCCATTTTTCTTCTTACTAGCATTCTGATTGCCTTTACTCACTTGTCTTTCTTCTGAACAATAACCATATTTTATACTTGTTCATTTAGGGCTTAAGGCTAGTTCCCACATGTTCTTCATGTATACCTTCTTCTGGTCTCCTTAACATGCTTTTCAGCATCTTGCCACTTCAAAGCCTCCCTTGGTTGATCATCCTCCCTTTTTCGTGTTTGGTTCTTCCTGCTCCCCTTGGTTCAATACCAAGTATATGTGTCAGCCTTTTCTTGGCCTTTTTGGTCTTTGCACCATGTGGCACAAACATGGCCCTTCATTTTCTCTCTAACCAACTAATGTTCTTTCCTTTTTGATGCACCCAGCATAAGTCTAATCTGTAGGCTTGCAACTACTGCCATGCTGACATTTGGGGGTTAGATGCTTTATTTCAAGTTTTCCCTCCTTGTAGTTTCCTACTTGTTTGCTTGGGTGCATGTTTCCTTCCTTCGGCTTGTTGGGCTTGGGCTTATATCAACTCCCCTAGTAATTTGGCTCCATAAATCTATCTATTACGCTCAAAATCATTCATCAATTCAATTTTGGACTTAATGAATTTAGAGAAGGATCCAATTTCCTCCTAACAATATTTACGATCAAAATTGTGAGTAAAGATTCTCTAATAATTAGTTCCCAAAAGTGTGCACATATCATTTTTCCTCTTCAAATTGTGTTTTCCTGCAAAGCAAACACAAACTCATAAAGTAAAAGTAGAGAAATCACTGACAACTAATCAATAAGCAAATCTTGATTAAAAACAATTAAGCAGTACAGATCCAAAATTACATAGCAAAAAATCCAACAATCACTAAAATAGTAACTATTCATGTGAAATAATTATAGTTCAAACAACCTTGATTTGAAATTCGATAGAATTTCGATGATAACTTGTAAACACATTCACAACATTAATCTGACACATTATTTTGCTCCAAAATTTCAACATATCCTTCAAATAATACAAAATCAACTGAAAAATAACACATTATCCAAAGACAAGAAACTACAAATACAAAATTGTGCTCAATTATAATACTACACTACTCATACGCTGGGTATTGGAGACTGGGTCGTAAGAGCTTTAACTCTTGCATGAAGATTTGAAACCTTACTCATCAAGGAGAAATCAAGAGACGTAACAAATTTCATAAAATCTTGAAGCTTTTATCCTTTAATAGATTGTTTAGCTTCAAGAGTTATTTGAACACCCTCTTGGATGAAGCTAGCAACCGCTATGAATTCTTTCTTTGTAAATCCTCTTGTAGTCATAGCAGATGATCCTATGTGAATGCCACCAAGCACCAATGCACTCTTGTCACCTATATGAAATTTCATTAACTATAATAAGTACTAGGAGGACAATAATTAAACAGGGTTAAGAATTAAATAAAAATTCAAACAAGCAAGACTCAACAGACATTCAATTCATATTGAGGGTAACAAAGGCCAAGTCAAGAATTTTCTCCACCCAAGCCCCATCAATTCCCTATAAATAACGGATAAGTTATTTCATGTCAAAGAAGGAAAATATCGACAATAAATGTGTTTATAACAAGGGATTTGGATAAGAAGTTCAAAGCAATTAGTTTTTAATGAAGTTTTCTTTATCACATTACATACTTCCAAATGGAATATTAGACATTACAGTATTATTTAAAAAGTAATTTGGTCTTTTATAACAAAATTTTATACCATTCATATTTTAGGAAAAAAAAAATGTAACATTCAAGACCCACTTGGATCACCTAATTGTTAATTATGAACATAATTACACTACGAGGCATAAAACATATTATAAGTTTGATAGCATATTATGTCAGAATATAATTTTCTCCTTTTTCCAATATAGTAATTTTCTCTTAAAACTAGAATTATATGCATTGTAAAAACAATGCTAGTTATTTAGAAACACTTATTGGTAGCAAGTAACAAGGTAATGAGAAACCAATAGCAGAAATAGAAACTGAAAAACTCACCATTGGCCTTAGATTTACAAGAACCAGATGATTATCGCTACCACCAGAAACCAGCTTGTAACCTAATTCAATCAATTGGCTTGCAAGATCTCTGCAATTAGAAACCCCCCACACAACTGATTAACTAAATTCAGTTAGATGGATTAGGACGTCCTAGGAACAGTTTTGATCATGCAAGTATAATACCTGTCTCCTGGTAATTCTTAAATTCCAGGGACTGCGCATGCTTCAAACAAACTGCAAAGCCCCTAATGGTACAGTTATGAGGACACTACCCTGCACATATTATAATTCTTCAGTATGTCCCACAAATCTTCAAGAATGAAAATGCTTAAAGTAGAACTCCAAAAAAAAGCCAAAAGATAGAAATATAACTTAGAAAAGTAGTAACAGAGTGAAAGAGACAAGTCTAGCCAACATGTAAACCTAGAAAAAACAGTATTGTTAATGGCAGATTCTAATTCCACTTTAAGGACAGGATCTTTCTTGAAGAAAATCATGCCACCTCTTGACCTTTCAATGTCTGGATGGAAATGCATATATTATCAGATCATTTACTTGTAGATTAGAACAGAGAAAGCAAATAATTATTTAGAAGAATAATTTTGCTTGCGGGAGTACAAAATAAGTTCTCTGATACACGAAACAAACTTGCTTTCTTTTTTTTTTCCCACTTTTTTGGAATATAAAGAGAAAAACCAAATCAGGATTCAACCAAGGTGTTGACTGCCACATGCAATAAGAAATTATCAAGAGAGATTGGGGAAACAATTTTGAAATTATTAAACATACAATCCATGTAGTTCAAGGCATTAACAATTATATAGCTGTTTTCTCAAACATATCATAATCAACAAGTCCAGTACAACAACCATAGAGAAATCGAAAACCAGCAAACCAACAGCCATTGCACTCCTCTCAAATATTGTGGCATTACCTTTTGAATCATCAAGTCGATAAGGCATTGGCTCAAAATAAATTGAGGTCCTAGTAACATGTCTTCTAGGAATTATAAGCCCATTTGGCAAATGTCTACCATGAGGTAAGTCCAAACCACGGTAGTTAGAAGAAGGCATTATTTTGCCTATCCCTACATTGTCAATTATTATTAGATGGAAATTAATAAATATAAAATTATATAGGACAACTAACCATTATTTGACCATGCAAATTAAGAATTGCAGTTTAAACCTCAAAATTAGCAGGATAACTAGACAGTGGTTGAAAATCAACACCCCACTTCTTTTCATCCAGGTAAAATGCCGCCAAAGCTCTTTTTTGGCAAAGGGTTCAACTTTCAAGTTCATTTGTATACTCATCTTTACCATATTATATAAGAACATGAAATTTATGTTTATGTGAAATCATAGAAAAATAAATGAAAAAAAACTGCATGCAATTTCATTAAACGGACAAGTTTTACCTTATACCAGGTAATCCTACTTGTATGTGAGAGATGAACCAACTGCCTCCATCATGTCTCGAGATGTAAAGTTATGTAATGCATTAAGCTCAACTGCCTATCAGCCTATCCTTGTGAATCATTCAGGCAACTCAGGTCAGGATCGGCCTCACTCAACCCATAGTGTACAAAGCTGCTGCCTTTCCCTAAATTCATAAAATCTAATTGAACACATTGAAACTTTCTAACAGTGGTCAGTACTAAAGTACTGCAACATAAAAATAGAAAGATGTTTATATAATGCAAAAATTTCGTAAAACTCATTAATCCACAATCATTTGGACGTGAAAAGAAATAGAATTACTAAATTTAGAGGGTAAACTACGGTTACATCCAATTTCAGGTACAGGTACAGAGACAGAACATGGTGGGCTCCCAGTAACCAAACTTCCTTCAACATAAGCAGACCTACAAGACTTCACCAAATTGAGTCTAACAAACTTTGGGAAGCCATGCATACCAGACACTATAGAAGGAAAGAGAGAACCTTTAACACAAATGAGCTGTTGCAAGGAATCCATAAATGCTGCTCCTCTACAAACAAGCCTGCATCTTGGTTTCCACTAGTATACCTCACATGTTTCCTACCCATTTGCAAGTTTGATGCAGGATAATTTCAAAGATGGCTGAAAGATTTCTAAAGTAAACACTGTGCGCTTCAAATTTTGACCCTAAGGAGTGGCATGTGCAGCGGATTAAAGTGTATGTATAAACGAACAAGATGGTTTTTTATTACATCACAGGCTTATCGTAAAAACTCGTTTACACTGCTTAAGAACTTGAGCCCAAGTTCTGAGTAAAGTACATCATGCAAGTTTTCTACTGTCAAGGTGTCAATCTAGACTACAATGAGCAAGTTTTCGTTGTCACAATACATCATGCAATGCAATTTACTAGAGCATGCTGAAAGAATCAATCTAGTAACCTTGCTGCAAGCCAAGTTCTCACGCAAGAATCAGATAATGGGCTCGTTCTGAGAAAGGAATTTTGCTTTTAATGAACCAGTGCAGTTAGATTCATTAACATTTCCATTGACAACGGATGGTTCAAGCTAAAATGTTTCTCAACACTTAATTTCACTGGTATATTCTCCGTCGAACACATTCATCAACAAAAAGAAGGAACTATAATAATACTCACTAGATTACATCAACTTCATAAAAGTCAGTTCTACTGTCATTATTTTTTTATTATTCTTTTTGAACAAGTATACGGATATTTTTTGATTCATGAATAATAATTTGTATAATTTTAGATTCCTCTGTAGATTTAGGAATTTTTGGTTATTTAGTTTATTTGGATTTCCTGCACAGATTTGAAACCATCAATGGTGCATTTACAGAGCTTTATTTAATGGTGTATTGAATTCAAACAATAAATTTATTTTCATATTTGATGTTTGGTGTAAGTAAGGGATTTGATACATCAGCCCAAATAGTGACTTTGTAACCTACAATATACTCTCACGGAATCTAATTTTCAGTGATATACATGTATAGTTACACCTGAAAGTAGCCAAATTATTTTTAAAAGACCCGACTGATCTTGTCAACCCAGAAGGCACCCCTTATTTTCCTTCTCATTTTGCATTACTTGTCTCATTCTACCCTTTCACATTATTGCTTGATATTTACGCTTGAAGGCACTCAAATAGGACGTCAGTAAGCCCATGTACGCAATACGAGACAGAGGCTCAGCCCAGTCCACTTAATTGTTATGTTATCTTCCCTACAACACGATTGGGCTAGAATTTTTCAAAAACAGTAATGCGGAGAAATTAAACCGGTGTGTTTTGGGTTTTGCGGTCCTCTATTATTGGTGGTAGGGGTTGTGTGGTTATGGTATAAGAGGGAAAATCAATAGCTAGTGAAGAGTAAAGACCCCACATCACATGCCGATGGCACCAAAGAGACCCTCCCAAACTCCCACGTCGAAAGCTCCAGCAGCAATGGTTATTCTCTCTAACCGTTGTAGAAGCTATTATGTTTTTCTACTTGAAATTTTTCTTATGCATTTATAGTGACAAGATCTTTTGAGCTTCAAAATATTCAAATATGCCAATTTGATTGCTTCATAGTTTATATTTATGCTCCCCACCATTCTACCACTGAGGCTGTGTTTGGATGGCCCTATGAATGGCCCGATTGGATTGGATGATTGATAGAAATTTGAGGCAACTGTTTGGAGCGGTAATTGTATTGGACATGAGTGTGTTGTCGGGGGTTTTGCCGGATTAGTAATTCTACACGACATTAAAAACAGCTGACACTCCTATATGGTTTCCTTCGAATTTAAAGGAGCTACATTCTTCATTATATTATTAATTGTGTCCAATGTAGATTTGAGAATAATTCTAGTTCGTTGTTAGTTATTGAGTGGGGATATGTATAGCTCATAGTATAAGGGGATCAAAATGTGGGATGGAAACTTGGTTTGGGCTCTATATCAGAGTCAACAACTAGAACCAAGACCATGGTGCCTTGTCTGCCGCTTAGAGCCAATAGAAATTTGCTGGAGGAAGATAGCTTAGAAAAATCCTGCTTTTTTTACGCTACCATTTTCAGCTACAGTTTGTTCATCTCTTGAGTTCTCTGCTTTACCTATACTTGCCTCTGTACCTGTGAGGCTGTTTATTTCTACACATTCATTCTTGCTATGCTGTTTACATTTGTGCCGCAGTTTTCTAATGACCTGCGATTAAATAATTGTTGAACTATATATCTGCGTTTGTACTTCTATCAAGACGAATCTTTGCCCTCTGTTATGCTTATGCTAATATTTATTTGTGATGCATATCTTTGAAATTTCATATCCTTACAATTTTCATTATCTAAACTCACAAGTTTGTGATGTTATTCCCTATTTAATTGGGAAGAATACTGTTTTCTTGTAATTGCTTTGTAACTTCTGATTTGTTATTCTTTATTAAAATGGGAAGAATATTGTTCCCTTGTAATTGAGGTGTAAGAACTTATACTTGGTCTTTATTTTGTAGATCCTATAATATAAAGGCCAGACAAGAATTAGACCTGATTGGCTAATAATTCTGCCGCCAATAACTATAACAAGGGATTTTGCAGAAGATTCCAGGTGTTCATTTTTTTTATTGTTTTATAATATTAGTGCAATTCATTATTTTTGTCCTTATAGCTTCGTACACATTGTATGTAATTTTGATGTAAAAAAAAATGCCCTTCTAGGCGCTGTTCTCTATTGGAACCTGTAGCCTTCCCCTTGTCAAACAAAGAATAAAATAGATTCAAATATACATGCAGTTCCTATTGCAAATTGAGTTACATCTTTATCTTTTATTGAATTGAATTTGGTGATTTACTCATCTTTACTAAGTATCTCGCTAGCCTGTCAAAACTGAATGGTGAATCTAATTGTTAGATGAAGCTACCATGGAATAGACATAATTGTAAGTTCAAGAACAAACAATTGATCAAGAAAGATGAAAATCATTTTGTGTTAAATATGAATTCCTATTCTAAATTAGAAATAGTTGTAAGTTCAAGAATAAACATTTGATCAAGAAGATGAAAAACATTTTTTGCTCGGCTATGCTTGTGAGATATGTCAAAAGGGATTGAGCAATTTTCAAATTTGACATTGTGCTCTTAAAATTTTGACCTTAAGAAATGGCCCCTTGATCAAATTAAAGTGAATGTAGAAATGAATCTATAAGAGCTTTAAAAAAAAAAAAAAAATTGAGAAGAATCAAACTTTTATTTTTCAGTAAAAATTTGGATGTGTCTATTATCTAAACCTATAGTAAGCATTTGTTTTCATTTGCTTTCATAATATTCCCCATGATCAACCTAAACAGATGCAGGCATTTACAAATAAACTCAATTTGATAAATAAAGCAGCCTACTAGAGCATGCTGAAAAAATCAATCTAGTATTCTTGCTGCATGTAAAGTTCTCAATCAAAATCATATCCAACCCTTCTCCAAAAAGGATACCTTAATTGAACCAATGAACTTAGATGCTTCAAACTGCAATGTGATGTTCCTCAACACTTACTTTCAATACATTTGCCAACAAAAGGAAGGAACTGTAAGAACACTCATTGGATTTGATCTACTTTATAAAACTTAGTTCTAGTTTACATCTGGCAAAGTGAAACCTTACTCATTAAGCTAAAAATATAATAACAAAAACCATAACAAATAATGTGAAAACTTTAAAATAGTCAGAATTTCAAATGAGAAACACAAAATCACTAAAGAAATCTCATTCTCACAAAAAGAAAGATATCACCCCTTTCAGGTACCACTGAAAGCAACAAGAACAATCAGAAGGAGGTGTTTCCAACATCATCAATCTGTATTTCATCTCTAAAGTCTATTCAAAAGATGGCCTACAACGGAATAGTACACTGAAGTCATCAAGGTTTCAGTAACATAAAACCATGTTTTTCACCAATATGGATTTATAAACAAAATTGCAATTATTGTTAAAAGCATTGCATGAAACTTCGTAAATGATAGGCCGCTCTTCCTTATACAACTAAGCAACTTGGTCGATAACCCTATAGTAGCCTTCCAGTCGAGATCTGCTTCGACTGAAAGGTTTCCGAAGCTAAGCCATTTACTCTTATTGAAAACCTTTTAAAACTCTTTAGAAATTTATTTTCTAGCGGGAATGGGTGAGAACTTTTTCTTTTTAAAAGTGCATTTGCAAAACAAGGTTAATAAAAATTTCGACAGTACAACGACTATTTTTCTGAAATTCGACCTTGCAAAAACTTGACAAAAAACCTATACACTTCTAAAACAATCCAATCTCAACTTTTAAGCCTTAGGTCCTCTTTTCCTTGTTCACAATCAACCACAAACATGCTTTTAATTTAAAAGACAACTTGAAAATCATTAAACTTACACAAAAACATAATGCACACAAGATTTTAAAACACAAATACAAAAGCATGTGTATATATCTTCCAAAATAATATTTACAAAATGTGCATCAAATCTTAATAGTTATGCATGCATATGGTATTTCCAAAAGTAGACTAATGTAGTAGCAGTGTGTCCTCAACCCACCAGCACATTTGACAGAGCTCTTTCTATTTGATGGCTTGCACTTGTACCTGGGGAGGATTTTTATCAAAAAACATGAAAAGAGTGGTGAGTATTTAACTCAGTGAGTAGATAACCTTTTTAAACTATGATATTTGCTTTTAAAATATATATATCCTCCCAAGATAGGTTGAAAAACTAATAGTTTATTTTTATCTGTTAAAAACTGTAAAACTAGCATAATGCATATAAATACTACTGCTCGAAAACTAATAATAAATTTCATAAAATGTAAGTTTTCTTGTTTTCTAAACCTCACGTCTAATGACGTGCTTTTCATTCTTTAGCTTGCCTTACAAGATAACCTAGGGAAACTCATTATTCGTGATGGTACGTAGACACACCATTAGAATTAAGGAAATCTCACCATGTGTAGTTGCAGATGCCTGAACTTGGGATCACGATTTCCCTTAACATCAAGCAGATCTACACTATCCCATGCGAGTAGAGGGCAACACACTAACTCAACACCCCAAGTTAGTGACTCCCTCTATCTTTTGTCATACACGCATGGGGTGCTTCGACCGGGTGTGTTAGCGATTAGGGTAAACCAAAAATATTTAAAATCCTTTTAATATGCTTAAAACTTTTACATTCATTAGGCTTGAAAGCATATTGATTTAACTGGAAAGTATTCTTTCTCTAGTAAATGATTTACAACTAAAATACTATCTTTTTAAGGCGAAAGCCTAAAACTTTATAAATATCCTTAGCATGTCTCTTTATTGCATGTACATTACTCAAACATACTAAATTGCTTTGCTTCTAAAATATATACATTTATAATATAAATTTAAGAAAACTTACATGAACATATAAAAAAATAATGACATGCTAAAAACTTAATCAATACAATGTAATAATTCAAATACTATAATAAACATTTACATTTATCAATAATCAATTTATAAAACTCATAAATTCTTAAAAAATAACCACACTCACAACTTGCTACCCAAACTAGCAAACCATTCCTTCAAACCCTTCTCTAGCTTGTCACTCTACCTACACTTTAATATAAACATAATTTTAGTTTAGAACTCATACATGCATCAACGCATAAACCTCTAACTACACAAGGATATCAAAATACCCTTTTTCAAGCCGTACCAACACCAATTGTTCGCATATAATGTAACATACTCTTCCAAATGATTATACTGTATGTGAATTGTATTATATGTGATATATTTATGGAGAAATAGAAATGAATTGAAGTGCCCAGAGGTGAAATTGAATTTTTATAGGATTTCCAGATAGGTTTGGGGATGACTTTTATTTGCAAAATAATAAAACAAATTAAAGCGGTACGATCCGAATGAGTAATTGAATACTAATATAATTTCCAGATGTGAAATTGAGTTATAATAAGATTTTCAGATGGACTAGAAATGATTTCGAATACGGAAATCGAAAAGTATACATGAATGCATGATAGTGGAATTACAAGTGGCATGTAAGTGGAGGAAGAACCAATGAATGAAAGACATGTGTGAGTTATCCAAGTGATGACAAGTGGATGGTGATTATGGATGAAAAGGTGACAAGTGTAAGATGATTATCAATTATATATATAAGAGACAAACAAACAAATAAATGAATAAAAAAAAAAAGAAAAAGAAGTGACCGATTAAAAAGCTAACACAAAGAATCAAACTCTCACACCATTCGGTCAAAAACAAACACAACAAAAAGTGAGAGTGCAATTTGGCATTCAAGAGGTTCTACTGAGAGTGAATAAGAGACCAAGACAACATCATTTTAGCTAATTTTTGAAGCTGATTTTGAAGCCTATTCACACATGCAAAGGCAGCTCGGTCAAGAGAATCAAGAAAGGAACAAGAAGAGGCAATTCAACAAAAAGAGGCAATTCAACAAAAAGAAGTGAGGATAGTTCTGCCATGAGGTACCAAGGGAAGACAATTGCTATTTGGTGACTTTGAAGGATAAATTTGAGCAATCTCAACACATGCAAGAGGTGTACACCAAGCTAGGAGAGAAATCCATCCATTTGAGGTTAGTTTGAAAGATAAAAATTAAGTTTTACATGAGTTAGTTTGTGTCATGGTCTTAGATGATTTTATGATGAAATAATGCTTGGGTTTGAGATGTTGTAACCATAAGAGGATATGGATGGACTTACATGTAGCTTTGGTAGGAAACTTGAAGTAAAATTTGTGTTGGATGCTTGATAACTCATAGCCATAGTGGTGGTAAATGATCAAAATGTAGTTTGAGTGCAATGTTATGAGTTTTGGTGTGAATTTGATGTGTAAAACCTTGATGGAATGTGGGAAATGTATGGATGGGCAGTTCGGTCAAGTAAAGAATCCTAAGGATTATTTTGAGTTTGATTTAATTTATTGATTTTCATTCATTTGGATATGTTAAAATGTTAGATTTTGGTGTTGAAATGTAAAACAAAAATATTGAGTATTAGAATGCTATATTTTGGCCACAATGTAATTAGTGTGTTGGACAATTATTTTGGATGTTTTGAATGTTGTTAGGGGCTATTTTGATGATGAAAAATAGCTTGGAAATTCAAAAGAATGCATTAGAATATAAATGGTGACTTTGCGATAAAACTTTGTGTAATTACGAAAGTGTGACGCACTAACCATATGTTTTAAATGTGATTACGATGGAAAAGATGCAAATAAGTTTAGTTTCGATGTTGCCTAAAAATGGAATTCTTAAATATGTAGGTAATGGAGGGACGAAGCTACCCCAAAGTCGAAAATTCTCACAAACTAGGAAATTGTAAACGTTCTATGAGCTAGGAAACTGTGAGTGTAAATTTATTTTATGAACGTCTATTGCATTATAGCTTAATATTTTTCAAGCATTATTATTTCTAAATGAAAATTTTATTAAGCATGTTGAATTATAAAGTGCTTTTAAATATTAGTTTAAAAGATAGTATTCTAAGCATAAAATTGTTGAAATATTGAAATATTATGTTTTAGTAAGATTTAAAGAAATATATTTCAATAATTTTTATGCTTATAGATCGAAAGAATACAAGTTTGAAATATATATTCACGACCTTGAAATGGCTAATGACTTACCAAACCTTATAGACTTTTTATAGATTCAGACTCGACCAGAATATCCTATATGTATATGGCTAATATTGGGAGGGCGTGTTACTAACATTTGTATGTAGGGGTTGAGTCAATTGTGTCGCCCTTTGCACGTGTGGGGTATTATCTTGGTCTACGTATGCGATGATAAAATTCCACTATGTAGTAGTTGAGATGTCTTTGTAGTTTCGTCACAGTGAGCACCACTAGCAATTTCGCCACGTGACCTCACATTGAGCGGCACTAGTCTATATGATCGTAGCTTCTTGGGTTTCTGTTAGTAAGTTTTAGAAAGAAATGCAAATTTATTATATGTGAGATTAGAAAAATAGCTTTGTAACCAATTTTCAAAAGATTATGAAATATGTATTAGAATTTTTAAAATGTTATTCAAAGTATGAACTTTTATAAATGCTTATTAAACTTATTAACTATATGATTTTAGAAAAAAAAATGTTTAGGAAATCGAAACTTCTTTTAAAATGTTTCTGGGAGAATATTTTAGAAATAATGTTTATATAGAAACAGATAACACTCACTGACCTCCATTAGCTCACTTTTTTTTTTTGGTTCTGTTTTCATTATAAAAAACCTCCCCATGTGCAGGTACAAGTGCCCAGAGTGAGTGAATCTACGACGTAAGGATAGACGAGCATTTCCAATGACGCATCGGTGAATTCAATGTAAATATATATACTTGATGTTCCTTAAATACGCATAAAGTGAATATTGGTCTTTGATTCTATGTAGATATTTGAGATTTTTATACAATGAGGCATTTTGATATTTGATGTGGTTTCTGATTTAATTATTTTGTTTTATGATTGAGTTATTTTATTTTATGAATGAGTTTGATTGTGAGGAGGACCTGGGGTTCCTATTGGAAGTAGAGAAATGAATAAATGATTTTTAAAATGTTTATATATCAATTTATAGGTATTTTGAAAAGGTTGGAAAGTTTGGAAAACAATCATTGTGCTGTCAAAATTTTTCCACCCTAATTATTTTAGATGATTATGAAATAGATATTTATCACAGATTCGCTCCACGAAGTCCTTTTAAGTCAGTCACCGATAGAAGACTACAAGGATTTTCTGTTGGGGTGCCGGGAGGGTTCCGCTTAGGTCTCAATCGGTGAAATCCGGGTCGACTCCCTTCATATAATTTTCATTTGAATTTCTTAACATCCAAACACGTAAAATACCACAATTTAAGTCTAAATTTCATACTAACACATTAACAAAATTTTGAATCATCTTACTCATTTTGGCCGAACTTAGACCAACTTTTATAATATCAATCTTATTCAATTTTTCTCATTGTAATTATAATCAAACATACATAATATGGTGTAAATTCAAATCAAATCCATAAAACATAACATTTGTGCAAATATACAAAGTTGGCCATGAAGTGACCATTTGACATTCCAATGAATTTCCTTTCAATTTCATGTTAATTCCATCATCAATATAACTCATAAAATCATTCAAAACATTCAAAAATAGTTATCCATCACTTTAATGCACTCATGGCCAAACATGGCAGCTTGTTATACCAAAATTTTCCTTCTAATTTCAACATCAAAACTTGACATATTATCATATCTACATACATGAAAACCACTTAAATAAAATGAACTCAATTTGGACCATTTCAACATTCCTTAGCCGAACCACATACAAGAACAATTTCAATATTTCTTCAAGATTTACACTTGCATGCACATCAAAATCACACCAAATCTCATGGTAAAGCATCTAGTATTCAAACCAACATCAACTTAAACTTAAATCAAAAATCCATTTTCATTAGTATGCTTACCAATGGCTCTCGAACTTTTAGCCTTGTTTTTCCACAACTTTGAGGTCTCAAACTCTAAATCCATGCATAAAAAATCTCAAACCATCCATTAGAAACCATAAATATC
Organism: Litchi chinensis; assembly: GCA_019925255.1. Classification (NCBI taxonomy): domain Eukaryota; kingdom Viridiplantae; phylum Streptophyta; class Magnoliopsida; order Sapindales; family Sapindaceae; genus Litchi; species Litchi chinensis. Next base: position 20,423,424 of record CM034474.1, read on the forward strand.
AAGATTTACACAAATTAGTCATGGAAACTTAAACCTTACCTCTTGAAATCAATTTGAAATGGATGGGCCTTGCTCCTAAGCTTGCATGCAACCTATTATGGTATATTTTGGGTTGCATAAATGGGCTAGTAAAAGCCCAACAAGTTAATTCAATGGATGAACTTGAAAGATAAAAGCCTAACAGATTGATCTGAGGGATTGGTCTAGCATACAAAGGCCTAATTCATCAATGTCTACCTCGCTAAAGTGATAAACTCGCTACTGTAGTATGTAGGTCACAGGTCAGTAATTACTCAGCTCACCTTATGCTTAGCTCGAGGTCGTCCAAGCGAGACTAAGCTTGTAGCTTGAAGGGCACGTTCAGGGAATCCTTCTAGAAAGGCAACAACTCAAATTGAGAAAGAGTCAACTGTCAGAATTGAAGATAAAATCAAACTCCTGATTCGACGGAATATTTTTCCTAATTAATATATTTCGGTTTTGGAAGTATAATTAATGTGTGATTCTAGTTTAAGAAGTGTAATAAGTGTATGATTCTTTCCTCTTTTAATTGTACTCAAACTATAACGCCCCATGTTATAAATAGGGGTTAAAATTCATTGTACAGAAAAAAAAAAAAATACTGAATAATATACTGTGACTCTGCCAAGGGAATTAGAGAAGCAGTCATGGACGTAGGCACCTTTTTTTATTGAACCACGTAAAAACCCCTTATAGTTGTTCTTCCACTTATTTCTTTTTTGTTTTCTACTTTGTTTTGCTTAATTTACAAATATTGGGTTAAAAACTTCGGTCAACCCAATTCACGCGTCGATACAACCTTAAATGGCTTGAAAATCACTCAAAAATCACTTCAAAACCTTAATTGTAGCAAGTTGTCTTCGGTTTTCTTTCTTAGTCAAGAACACCCCTTTTTTATCTCTTTGGACCAAATTGTTTCACTTTGTTTCTCCTTTGATTTTTCTTTGATTGTTTTCACTTTATATATCCTTCATATTTAACGTGCACTTGTCACACTTTCTCCTCACTTGCCATACATTTGTCATTCATGCATGGTCCCTTTATGCCATTTGTCCCACTTTTTACTTCAAATGCATGACACTTGTCACACATGCATGCATTCTTTTTTTTCCACTTGTCATGCATGCATTCTCTCATTTCAATTTCATATTTGAAATCATTTATGTTTCATTTGAGAATTCCATTATAACTCAATTTCATATCCAGAAATTCTACTAGAATTCGATTACACACCCGAGCATTTTAAATTATTTCATTACTCCATAAATACTATATATAATACAAATACAGTACTAAGATCGAAAAGGGTATTTTTGCCCAATAAACTTTGGACCACATACAATCTAATCGAATGAACTCACTTTTGATTCATTTCAGTTTCTTTAGTCTCTAATTTCTATTCTAGAAATTTATGATTTTTAGGGTTCGTTTCTCAAAAATATTATTTACTTGAGAACACTATTCATATAAAAATACTATTCACATGAAAATACTATTTATCATAAAAATAAATTATTTTTCATAAAATGAAATTTTTGAGCTTTATAGTAAAACCAATGTAGAATATGGTTATGTCCATGAAATCATTTTCTTCTTGGATGTCAGTTGAAGCTGGTTGCAACCTTCTTGATGATTCAATTGCATCACAATGCTTTAGCAGTGGCAATCCGTAAAGAAGACCATTTCCCTCATAGCCTATTTCATTAAAGGTAGCAAATTGTGCAACCATCCCAAAAATTTTGCCAGATAAATTATTATGTGCCACTAAAAACTTCCAATGTATATAGCTCAACAAGTTGACTAGAGATTTTCTCAGTCAAGTTGTTGTAGGAAAGATCCAAGCTTTCAATTTGCTTGAGATTTGAAAATGTTGGTGGAATTAGTCCGATCAAATTGTTGTGGGATAGATTCAATGTGTCCATCATGGCAAGGTTTCCAATTTGAAAAGGAATCTTGCCAGTTAATTTATTGCATTTGAGATCAATCCCAGACATATTAATAAGAATTTTCTCATGGTAAAAATAGGAAACATTCTTCATTCTAAATATACTTATTCTTCGTTCCCCATTAAAGGATAAGTTGTGCCATTTGCAATTGAGTCATAATAACTTGATTCTGAATTTGGCATGATTTAATGACCGTCATGAAGTGTAGTCATAAGACAAAGAGAAATGTGTCCTAAAATGTTGTTATGAGAAAGATCTATCAAGCGTAATTGATTCAGTTAGCATCATTAAAAGGGCACTCTATCTTAAAGTTTATTATTATTCAAGATAAGGTAGGTCAAGTTGGAAAGTCTTCCAATCCTTTGGGATGCAACCAGTTATGCGATTATAACCAAGATCTACAGTAACTAGAGAAGAGCAGATACAATGACAAGCCCATTTCCTTATTAGGCCTGCCGGTCGCCTTACAGTAGCCCTCCAGCAGATATCTGATCCAACTGGAAAGTTCTTGTAAAGCTACGCCGTTTACTCTTGAAAACTTTCTGTTAATGCGGGAACGTGGGAAAATTTTTCTTTTTATTTTGAACATTTATAAAACGGATTTATAAAAATTTGGGCAGTATAACGACTGTTTTTCGAACATGTCACCCTGTAAATTTCAAAATTTAACACTTCTATAACAATCATTTCTCCACTACTGGGCCTCAGGCTCTCAAATCATTTCCATAATTCAACCACAAACATTTTTCAATTTAAAATCCAGAAATATACTTCGTTTTCATTTAAGATAAATATATAATTTAATTTATTAAAAACTTAGTTTCATAAATACAAAATACTATATACAATCCAAAATATAATTTACAAATATTCACCAAAAGTTGCATGAAATTCATGACATACACTTTTAAACTAAACTTGTGTAGTGATACTGTTGCGTCAGGCCACTTACGCGTCCGATGGAGCTTCTTCTGGTTGATGGCTCGTTCCTGTACCTGGGGAGGATTTTTATAAAATATGAAAATAGGGCGGTGAGTATAAAACTCAGTGAGTGGATAGCTTTTTCAACTAAAACATCTTTTTCTAAAATGTATACATCCTCCCAAAATACTTTGTAAACTAATATTATTTCTATAAGTTTATTAAAATTACAAAACCAAGTAATTTTTATAAATCTTTCTTTATTTCTCGAAACTGGAAATAATTTCTATTTTAATAAATTTCATGCCTATTGACGTGCTTTTCTCTTTTTTCTCGCCAAAGGCAACCTAAGGAAACTTAGCTCAATTGTGACGGAATCTCTCAACGCCACAAGAGCTCGGGAATGCTACTAGGCGTAGTCGCAGATGTAGGAAACCTCTTGGGGTCACGATTCCCCTCCCAACATCAGGCAGACCTACGCTACTATATACGTGCAGAGGGCAACTCACTGACTCAGACTCAATCCCTCCAAGTTAGTGACTGACTCTCCCAACCACTCTTACCATACACGTATACGGTATTTTAGCCGGTAATCTCTGGGGGCTAGGGTAAACCAAAGGCATCTAAAATCTTTTCATAATAAATAAAAAAATATCTTACTTTTCTTTTCTTTGATTATTTGAAATAAAACTTTACTTTTTCTGAGGCCGAAGCCTGTTATCTGTAAATAACTTTAGCATGTATAATTCTCGAATATAATTACTCAATATACTAAATTACTTTAATACTCAAATGATCATAATTGCAATTTAATAAAAATATTCATGCAATTCATATAAAATATGTAACATGCTAAAATAATTTTAAAATCACATAATAAACTCTTTTACTAAAACAACAATTAAATAACTCAATTCTCATGAAATAAATTCATAAATAATTAAAAAAAAATAAAACCACTCACAATTCACTTCCAATTACTTCACCACTCTCCAAAACCTCCTTTTGATTCTTGAGATTTTCCTACATTATAATCCAACCAAAATCTTGGTTTAGGATTCATAAATATGCTACAATTCAACTTCATTAAAATTCCATGCACCAATATATAACAACACCATATTCTTGACTAGTCTTCCAATCACTTTCTAACCCAAGATTTTTGTATTTAAACTCATTCAAATATTCAACAATTCACCTACTTAAATCCAACACATAATTTGCCACTTGATTACTTAATCTAACTCAATATATATATATATTCAATAAATTCACCACTTTACCTTATCTTCCATTAATAATCTCACATCAAATTCAATTAATTTCTTTGGTGCTAAAGTAATCAAACACATCATAATCACTTCAACAAATCTTCAATTAAAATATACTAACTAATCGTTTACTATATTGAAATATCCTTCAACATAATTGCTCAATAAATTCACAACTCCATCAACTTTCCAACTAATATTCTCACATCTATTTCAATTCATTCCTTTGGCATTAAAGTACTCAAACACCTTATAGACATCATCAAACTACATTAAAAAGATTTGATAAACCATTCTAAACCTTAACCAACATGGTCACCCAAACTTTCCAACTTACAATTTATTACATCCTTTTAATTTCAATCAACTTAATTTCATTCCCAAACCTTATACCACTTCTTCAAATATTATATTCAACTTAAATACATGTAAAAACACAATGATCCATACACTAATATATATATATATATATATCCAACAACTTACTCACTTGATGTTTCTTTTCAAAGTTTCATTTTAATCATTATAAACTCTCACATATAACTTCATCTAATCACCCAAACAATCTCATCACCTATACTTTTCTAATTTAATCACATATTAATATATAATGAACTTTATTCATCCTTTTCATCTCAAGCCAAATAATTACACATAATACTTCAATAAATCATCCATTAAATCAACTACAACCTTAAACAAAGAAATCAATTAATTTCATCAACCTTTATTTATCAAACCCTAACCCTTACCTTTCCAAATTTTGATCCAAAGCTTCTTGATGTTTTCCTTCACTTCCAAGCTTAGATTAATGATGATCAACCTTGATTTAATCCATGAAATTCATTAAAACTTCATATAACTCAATAACCTTAAAAATCCATCAACTAAACATGAATTCACTTCTACTCACCTTCACTTTTTCTTGTAGAAGATGGATAAGTTTGAGAGGCTACAAGGTTAGATCATCTCTTCTTCTTCTTCTCCTTCCTCTTCTTCTTCCCCTCTTCCCTTTTCACGGCCTGCAGACTTCTTCTTCTTCTTCCGGTTTCAGCTTTGCTCACGGTCTCTCTCTCTCTTTCTGTTTCTGATTTATCCTCACGGTTTTAGCTTGTATCTCACGATTTCTTCTTCTCTCAACCGACTCATCTCTCCTTCATTCATCCATCAAGCATTCACTGATATACTAGCACTTATTCCATGCCAAAATTGCCTCTAAACTAATTCTAAAATCATACAAATGCCACTAGTTGTGGATAAATACATTTGATTGGTCACTACTCTTACCCATTTAATCACTAACAACTCATCCAATTTCTTAATTCAATCTTAACTAATTACTTTGCTTTTTTATATAAAAATGTCACAACATCATTGGTCCTAACATAAGCACATGGATTGTGCTTCTTTAAGGCTTATCTTCTCATGCAACTTTTATCAACTTCTTAAATTTAAATTTAATATCTCACGTAACACCAATAAATTCCAAAAATATTTCATGGTCACCCTATCATCAAATTGACCATGCAATCCTCTAATTGGACGTATAAATATTCAAAACCTTTAAAATCCATTTAAACAAACTCATTTTTACTCCAATTCAGTTTCTAATATCTCAAATTCCTATTCTAGGGCTTATGATGTCCGGGGTCCATTTTTCGAAAATTACTATTCATACGGACACTATTCATCGAAAGTAGTATTCACCTGGAAACACTATTCATCGAAAAAAAAATTTTATTTCACGAAACTTGAGGAAATTTTCCTTTTCCCGAAAATCACTATTCACTCGAAAATACTATTCACATAAAATCACTATTCATATGGAAACACTATTTCATCCGAAAATACTATTTTTTCGGGAAACACTATTTCTCCCAGGGAAATGAAATTCCGGGTCTTACATACAAAATGAATATTGTAATTCTCATTTTAACACATTTTTAAACAAGTGAACTTGTTTAAGTGATGAGGAACTAAAACAAGAAGGTATGTCTGTGATATTATTTCTTTCAAGGTTAAAAACTTCAAGATGGTTAAGGTGACAAAACTCTAGTGGAATTGGACCTTCAAGAGTATTATTAGACATGATAATTTCTCTCAAACTTGACATATTTCCCAACCAACTGGGAATTTGACCTGAGCGCTAGTTATCACTAAGATAGAATCCCCGTAAAAAGGAGGAGTTAGATAAACTATCTAGAATTTTTTCAAAAAAGTGATTGCCATCCAATTGTAAGTTTAGTAAGCATCTCAAGTTGAAAGTTTTAGAGAAGATCTGAGGTTGTAGACCATTATTTGATAAAACAAGGAGTTGTAAATTGATGCAACCCTCAGCCAGATGCTCTAGTATTCCATCTAATAATCAATTGTCAGATAAGTCCAAACTTATCAACAAGCTCATATCACTAACTGAAGAAGGGATGTTACCTTCAAAAGCATTCCTAAAAATGTTTAAAATTGTCAATACTTGGAAATATACTCCAACTTTTGCTGGAATATGTCCTTTGAATATATTCATAAAGATTTCCAACTTCATCAATTCATGAGGATGAATTGGCAAGTGAAAAGGTCCTATTAAAGAATTATCGGCTAGAGCAAAATTAACTAAATTTGGATTATTCTCTAACAACCAATCTGGAAACTCCCTTGTGAAGTTATTGTGCGACATAGCAACTACTTACAAGTCATGTTGGTGGTAGAGGAATTTGGGGAATATGCAACTACCTTTGCAACCAAACAACTAGATGGAATTTAATTGGAATTTTGGAGCTGATGAATGCGACTCTAGTTCCGCATATAGGTTGTTGTTGTCACAAATGAAAGTCTTAAGTTTGGAATGATTGAAAAACGGTTCAAGTGAAATTGGGACTTGAGAGTGATTATATGAAAGGTCGAATACTTCAATGGACGTCAGATTCTTCAAAGGAGACAATGAGATGTTCCTAGTAAATTGATTGGAAGAGATATATAATACTTGAAGGGATCTCAAATTTGCAAAGCAAGACGACAAGACATCTCTTAGATCATTATTAGAGAGACTAGCTTTTGCAAATGCACCAACTCACAAAAGACCTAAAATATAAACTTTCATAATTAATAACTATAGCTCTTAAAATTAAAAAAAAAAATAATTTTAGACACCATGTTTTTTCACTCTTTCCATCTTTATTGATCGACTTGGATTATTTAAACACATTTGTCTTTTAAACCACTAATGTTTAGTGAGTATTTCTTTATTTTCTTTCAAAATGATTAATGTTTGTATACTAAAGAAATCACATTTTGATATATATATATATATATATATATATATCCTTTAAATGACTAATTTATTTAAAAGGCTCACATTTTGTCTCGTAAACTTTGTCTAAATCTTATCATTCAATATCATTTGCACAGTTAAGTTTTATTGACTGTACACATCTTAGTTTTGAAACTTTCTTAATGCACAACCTGAGTTTCTGAAAACTCGTCCTTCAGGCTCTTTTTAAACATATGCAGTATGGATTTTGTTTGAAAGTTTATGTTGAGAGCTTCAAATCTATATATTGTTTATGTAATTTGGTTAACTGAATAAAGCAAAAATATTAAATGAAAATTGAATTTATAATGTTTGTATTTGGTCCTATGGATGATAAAGATAGAAAAGATTAAAAAAAAAAAAGTTTTATTTTTTTATTTTTTTGTGCCGTGTATGAAGAATGAAAGTAGAGATATGTAAAAATAATATAATTTAATTAGTTAGTTTTTTATATTAATTGGTGAGAGAAGAGCTGATATAATGAGGAGAAGAGAGGAGAAAGAACACATTTATTTGGAGCATAAAATGAAGTTGTATACAAAAGTATAAGTAGATTTAAGTCATTGAAATCTTCATCATTAAATTGTTAGTAAATTGTGTTAATTTTTTTTTGTATATATATAGGGGCAGGATCAGGGACACAAATTTTGACATAAGTTTTTATATAATTTTTCAACCATTGAATTGAAAAGTAATTAGTGGTGTAGATCTATTTTTTTTGTTTTTTTTTTGTGAGAAGAGGAGAGTTGCTGAAGAGCTGTGTTACACTAGATTATTGCATGTGCACCATTTTCTCTCTCTTCATTTTTGTTCTTTCATATTCTCTATTTCTTTTACTTATTTTTTAATTAATTTTTTATATTGGGTAATTTTTATCAATATGTTTGTTTAATATATATATATATATATAATATGAATCTTATTTGAAAGTTAGCTTCAAATCCATATATTGTTTGCATTATTTGGTTAATTGAATAAAGACAAAAAATTAAATGAAAATTGAATTGATAATTTTTTTATTTGAATAAAAAGTAGAGATAAAATAAAGTGAAGTATATAAATTCAAAATTAACAACTGATTTACACCATCATTGCTTTTAAATTCAACGGTTTAAAAATTGTGTCAAAACTTGTATTAAAGTTTATGTCATCTGATCCTGCTCCACATATATATATATATATATATATATAATCAAACACCTAACTGTAAAATCATTTTGACCGGCCACACATGCCTTTCATTTTCTCTTCTCACTTTTCTTCTTCGTTTCGTCGACACCCTTATCTTGACTTCACTTTGCCTGTTCATCAAACCATATGCTTTCCTTCGTCAAGCTTTGCGCCATCGACCTTCTCTTCAAACCTGAAGTACCTTTTTTCTCTAGAATCCGCATTTCATAGAGGATGAAAGCATGGCTTCGACCTCAATCCCTCTCAAGTAGTCGATGAGGTTCCTAACTCGAAAGATGCGAGTGTTTGATAAATTTTGATTCCCTCTCAATTGGTCGACTTGATTCCCTCTCAATTTGAAGTTGTGTCTTGTATAAGTTGCATTCTTTAAGCTTGAGGCATTTTGTCGAACAATTGGTGGGTTTGAAGTTGGAATATTGTTTTAGTTTATCAACAGTTTGAATTGGGTTTTTGAATTTTATGTATTGTTTTGCAAGCAAAGTTTGATAATACTGTTGCTGATTTAAGTGATTTTGAGATTTATAATAGATGTAATATTGATAATATTGGGACGGTGAGTGTTTAATTTTTACTATAGATTGAATTTGACTTCTATTGTTAAAATGTTGTTATTTAGTTCTCTCTGAACTTATTTGAGCCGAACTAATCATGTTCAATTCTCCCCGATTTCAGGCCTCAAATTTAAGGTGTTCGGTTCTTGAATATGAGAGCCAATCAAACTAATTCTTGTCATTTTGATTGCATATATTATTTCTAGTTGCTTTAGAATTAGAATCAACTAAATCTTTGAAAGACAAGAAAGTGATAAATATTTTTTAGTTAATCATTACAGAAAAGGAAAGTAATAATATTGGGCACTAAAAAAATTAGTTTATACAGTATCTTTGCAACTGTTTTTGTCCTTTGTAGTAATTTTAATTATAGTTAATAATATAATTAATAAAAAATAAAGTATAAAAAAAGATATAATAATAGATTGTCACTAGCATCATTATTCATAAATAAAATAAAATAAAAACATATATCCGGTCAAACTTAATTTTGTATTAAATCTTACATGGAAGAAGATGGGACATAATTGCAAAAGAAAGAAGACCACAGCACCTGCGTTAGTTTTGGTTCTACATTGAAAAATAAGGCTGTGGGATTGATTCCATTATTTTTTGGTGGTTTTAATTTATGTTGAAAAATGTGGATGTTTGGATGGCTGAGATTTCTCGCTTTTTGGGGACCAAGCTGTAGTACAAGTTGCTTCTCTCGTTTGACATGCAACCAGCTGCTCATACATAGACTCAACTACTCCATGCCAAACTACGCGCTTTCTCACTCCCTCCTCCATTCCTCTCATCTATATCTCTCTCTCTCACGAATAGAATTTGCCTACATTCAAAAGCAGGGTAGACTATGTGATAGTAACCTTTTATTTTAATAATACAATGGAGAATGTCCATTACATCACAATATACTTATAAATTAAGAGAGCATGTCCATTACATGACAACATACTTATAAATTAAGAGAGAAAGTATACTAGGAATGGCTTTTTGAGAACTATCTATAAACTTTAGAACATTGTTATTGAAAACCCGTTTTGCCACCCCTAAATCGGACGTAATTGAAAAAGAAAGAAGACCACAGCACCTGCGTTGGTTTTGGTTCTATGTTGAAAAATAATGCTGTGGGATTGATTCCATTATTTTTTGGTGGTTTTAATTTATGTTGAAAAATGTGGATATTTGGATGGCTGAGATTTCTTGCTTTTTGGGGACCAAGCTGTAGTGCAAGTTGCTTCTCTCGTTTGACATGCAACCAGCTGCTCATACATTTATTGATTGAATATTGCATACTGACATGTGGGTATTAGAGTTTCAGCTGAACAAGTTACCTAGCAAATGGAAAAGTGAAGGAGGTGGTGGTAAAGGAGAACCATTGGATCCCAGGTACTTTATATTACATCACACATGACATATGATTCAAAGTATGAGGGGAGTCTCCATCATGGAGACCCGCAATGGTATCCACCATCGGGAGACCACCTGGATCTCCACTATAGAGACCTAGTTTGGTCTCTATCGCGGCTGGGTCTTCGCCAGTGGATATCCAACCAGGAGACCCAATAGTTTTTATTTTTGGATGGATTTTTTAATTTTTGATGGATTTGTTTTTGTGATGTTGTGCTAGATTGGGCAAGGTTGATTGATGATGAAAAAGGATAAGGTTGATGAAGATGATGGATTAGGTAAGCTTGATGAAGAAGGGTGAGGTTGATTTATTTTTTTTTCATTTTTTGAAGATTGAAAATCTAAGTTTCGAACTAGAACTTCGACCTTGGTTTTGATGTTTTTTTTTTTTTTTTTTTTTTTCAATTGTTCAATTGTTTTTTTCAGCCTTAGGGTTAGGTTTATCTTCAATTGCTTTTTTAACCTAGGGTAAGGTCGATGAAGAAGGGTGATGGATTGTTCATGGCTTCATCTTGATGATGATTGATGGTTTGAGGAAGATGAGCTAGGTGGAGAGCTAATCTGGGTTGGATCTCCAGTTTTCTTTTCTTTTTTTTTTTAATTTTTTTTTTCAATTGTTCAACTTTTCTTTTTAATTGTTTCGAATTGATCTTGACCCTACATCTTTCAGATGGATGGCTTAGATCCATTTAGAAAAAGTTATTTTTTAAATTAAAATTTAATTATTTTTAAATTTTAAAAATTAATTTAAATTTTTATTTTTTTTTCAAATTGATCATGACCGTTCATCTTCTAGATGGATGGTTTAGATCAATTTGGAAAAAAAAATTATATTTAAAATTAAATAGATCTCAACCATTCATTTTTGAGATTTTTTAAGTTTTTAAATTTTTTTCCTACAAAAGTAGGAATAACTATGCCATTTCAGCCAAATATTAATTAATAAGGAGTAATATCTTCTTTTTGTTCTATTTTATTAGCCTCTAGTTATCTCACATGGTCAAACCTTAGTCCAAGGGAGAAGATTGTTACAAAATGTAAAATTGGTTTATGTTTGTATTAATATATATGTTCAAAGGCTTTTTAATAATTCTCTAATTCTTATATCCATTTTATTTTCATATATGGGATAGATATGACCCATAGATACTCATCTCCATCTGTACATCCATTAATAATTTTAATATTTTATAAATATAATTTTTATTATGTAATTATTAAATATGGCTTATTTTGTATTCTATTTCTCAATGAAAATTAACCTAAAGCCATTTTATAAATAACAACTAAAAAGCTATTTCATTCAAATTTGTTGATCTTAAATTACATTTTTATGACAATGTATTACTTATTTTTTTGCATGTATAATATAATATTTTCACATCTTTTATCAGCTATGAATATGGACCACGCAATAATGGATATCCCTATCTAAATTTATATATTCTCCCAAATTTATCTTGCTTATGATAACGACAATGGATACAAGCATGGGGATATATATCTCAAATAGATATAGGGATGAATACCCTAGTATCCATCCCTAATCTATTCCATTGTCATCCTTAACTACACCACTATGACAATAATTGATGAATCATCTAAATGATTAGAACTTCATGTTAATTTGGAATAAACTGAAAAGGAATCAACTTTCATTACAAAATGAATATATAAAGAGTATTTGATTCATTAGGGAGGGAAGGAATTAAGGGGCTATTTATTTTTATTTTTTGTTTGAAAACTGAATAGTCTTAAATTTACTAAAGACTTACGGTGACCCATATACTTTAATAATATGTTTTTTTTTTAATAAATCTTTGAATATAGTGTTTTTTTTTTTTTTGTAAATAAAACTGTTTAAAAATAAATAATTTGACATCCATACCCTTGTTACTATTAGCAACGATGCATCAACTTGAAAACTTGCACTTCTAGCCCAGTATTAGTTAAGGTTATCTTTTGGTGAGAGTTAAGGAGTCGAATCAAGTTGATAAACCTCGAAACTTAGATGAAGATTGGAATTTGATCTTAAAAAATAAAATCTCAATTAGATTTAAAAATTGACAAAAAAAATCACCTTGAAAACAAGAAAACTCACATTTTTTTGCACAATTTTGATTAGCGTTGGTTAGCCCTTTTTTGTGTTGGTTGATAGGTCTATTGAAGTTACTAAAGCCCAAAACTTACATGTAGATTGAAACTTTATCTTGATAACTATTATCTCTTTCGAATTTAATTTCATCGTGGAAGTTTGTTATCGAAATTTGTAAGAGTTAGCACACTAAAAATGTTCATTTTTGAAAATTTTCAAAAATAGCCCATATCAATTCTTGTAAAGTGTAGACCAAATCAAGTAGAGAGGTGCTACTAATTCTGTGCAAAGATAGTACATTAAAACTCATTTTGACAGTGAACTGACCCCAAATTATAATAATGGATATTGATCCGTCAAAGTAGATATACGCCAATTTCATAGGAAGATCACTTGGTAAAACTCTTTTACGATGAAAATGTTTTTGCCCAAATGTTGTGAAGGTTAGTCCATTTAAAAATGGTGAATTTTTTGAAAGTTCATAAGATAACACCAAAATTTTGCCCCTGAAAATACTTTGAAAAGAGTCATTTGTCAAACTTTTTCAAAATGTCCCTAAATTTTATTCATAAATAGCGTTTGTTTTTTTTTTTTAATTATCCGTACATCTCAGATACTAGGTATTATATGCATTGCCGAACACTCTTGATTAAGATTTCTAAGGCATGATGTGAAACCCAAAACTTCTGGAATATTATTTTCCAAATGAATAGTATTTTCAGATGAATAGTATTTCCAGATTAATAGTAATTTTGTGTGAATAATATTTTTGTGTGAATAGTAATTTTCGAGAAATAGAAAATTTCCTCAAGTTTCATGAGAAAATTTTTTCAGTGAATAGTGTTTTCGAGTGAATAGTATTTCTGGGTGAATAGTGTCCGTGTGAGTAGTGATTTTTGAAAAATGAACCTCGGACATCATAAGCCCCGGAATAGGAATTAGAATTATTAGAAACTAAAATGGAGTAAAAATGAGTTTGTTTAAGGAGATTTTAAGGGTTTCGAATATTTATCGATAAAAATACTTTCATTGGAAACGTTGAGAATTTAGTGAGTTTAAACCCAATTGAATTTTTTTCGAAGCATGGAATTGAAAGTTAAAATATCCAATTAGAGTATTGCATGGTCAATTTGATGATAAGATGACCATGGAATATTTTTGGAATTTATTAGTGTTAAATGAGGATTAAAATTTAAGTTTAATGAATTAATATATGTTGCATGAAAAGATAAGGATGCAAGAAACACAATCCATGTGAAGTTTGATTAACCAATGATGTTGTGACATTTTTAAGTCAAAAAGGAAGAGTCATTAGTTGAAATTAAATTAAAGTTGAAGGCATGTGGTTGGAAATTAGTGAGATGAATTGTGTAACCAATTAAATGAGAGTATTTATAACTAATGGCAAATTTGTGATTTTAAAATTAGTTGAAGGGCAATTAAGACAATTGGATGAGTGGTGTATATAAGTGAATGGCTTGAGAGGATGAATGAGAAGGGGGTTTCGACTGAAGCAAGAGCAGAACGTGAAAGGTGAAGCAAGAGCCATGAGACCAAGCTGAAGAGAGTAGACGTGACAAGCTGAAATTGAGAGGAAGAAAGGTTTCTGCAGGCCATGAAGAAGAAAAAGAAGGAGAAGAAAAAGAAGAGATCCTACGTGAGTTCAATCCATGCTTCTTCTTAAATTCATCATGAAAATTTCAAGAAAACTCGATGAGGAGTGGTTGGTAAGTTGATAATTTCATGACTAGTTTTATGGGTAAGATTTTTATAGTTGATATAAATGAGTTTTGATGGATTTTATGGCAAGATTAGAGTTAGACCATCACCAAATCTAGCTTGGAAGTGGAAGGAAAGCATCAAACAAGTTTGGGTCAAAAATCTAGTGAGGCGAGTTAGGGTTTGATTATGTTAAAGTTGATGGAATGTGATTAATTTTTGATTTAAAGTTTTAGTTGATCAATTGATGGTTTGTTTATGCTTTTGTGTATGAATTTTGAGCTTGAAATGAAGAAAATGGATTAGTTATAATCTATATTAGTAAGTGGTTAATTTAGGAAAATTTATGTAATTGAATGAATGTTAGTATTTGGAAGATGATGATATGAGATATAGTGTTGATTTGAGATGATTTTGGAAAGAAAAGAAAAAGGAATGAAGTGCTGAATTGTGCAGAGATATCTTGGTGCACAAGCTGTCATAATTCTTTTGTTAAGTATATTGAATTGTATTTACCTCATTCATGAGCTATTTTAGTGTTATGTGTTGTCTTGGATGATATTCAAGAGCTGTTTTAGTGTTAAGTGTTGTCTTGGATGATTATCATGAGCTGTTTTGATGTTAGATGCGGTCTTGAATGGATGTAATAAGCTATCTTGTTGATATGGGCTGTTTTGAGTGACATCTAGGGGTTGTTTTGATGCTATAAACTTGAATAAAAGTGGTAGTTTATAAGTTGTCTTGCTTTTATTAATTGTGTATTAAAATGTCATGAAATTATTTTTGAAGGATGCGAAGGATTTTATAATCTACTTTGATAATAGATTAACTTGGAATGACCAGTGATGCATTAGTGAAATGTGCTATAATTGAATTGGGTGCGATTCGAGCTTAGTTGCGAAATTACTAAAAATTAGAATGTGATATGTATGGGTAAAGCGGAAGCAAGGGAAGGCGGATTAATGTCTGAGGGTGAGTTAATGGTGAATGGTTATATTTTTATTTAAAGTGTTTATGAGATTTATTGAGTTATAATGAATATTATTTAAAGTGTTGTTTAAATACTCCCTTTATATTTATTTAAGTAATCATTGTTATTTTAGTTACCAAGTTATAATTTTGAATTATTTAAACTTTAGCATGTTAACTCTTTTAGTAAGAAAGTAATTTATTTTATTTGAGTAATTATATACAAGAATTTGACATGCTAAAGTAGCTCTAAAGTTAGGCTTTGGCTTTGGAAAAAAAAAATGAAAATGATGATTTTAATCTCAAGCCTTTTGTTAAAAGAAAAGAAAGAATTTTTAGTATTTTGGAAAAAATAAATTTTAGACACCTATGGTTTACCCTAGTCCCAGTTAAGTGCTCAGTTGAGTACCATATGCGTGTACGGTAGATGTGAGAGAGTCACTAACCGAGAGTGGAGTCTGGACGATTCCTAAGAGAGAGAGTCAGTTGAGCCACCCTTTGTACGCATAAGGGTAGTGTAGATTGGACCGATTGCGTAGGGGTTATGCGTGCCCAAAGTTTGCGCATCGACTACTACATAGGGCAGATTCCTTAATTCCTAGTGGCTAGCTAGAGATTTAATACTACCACAACAAGACTAGTTTCCCTGGGTTACCATTAAAGCGAGAAATGAGAAAGTTTTAGAAAGAAATTCAAAACGAATTTCAGAAACGGTTTTCAAATGAGATTATATAAAGTATATTAGAAAATATTTTAGTTTTATTAAGTTGTTGATCTCACTGAGTTATGCTCACTAGTTTGTCTCCATTGTGTTTTTTGAAAATTCTCCCCAAGTGCAGGAACGAGCCGTCAACCAGAAGAGGTTCCGTCGGACACGTAGGTGGCCTAACACAAAGATATCACTGCATAGGTTTACATTTTAAATTGTATGTCATCCATCATAAGTAAATTTTGGTAAAGGAAAATTAAATTTTTGTGTTTAATAAAAATGATTTGCCAATTATCGATTTCCATTTGAACAACTGTTTGTGGTTGGATTATGGAAAATGAATTGAGAGCCTGAGGCCCAGTAGTGGAGAACTGTGTGCCATAGAAGTGTTAAATTTTGAAATTTGCAAGGTGACATGTTCGGAAAACAGTCGTTATGCTGCCCAAATTTTTATAAATTCGTTTTATAGATGTTTGAAATAATAAGAAAAGAAAACGAAAAATTTCACCGCATTTCCGCATTTTGAAAGAAAGTTTTGAAAAGTAAACGACGTAGCTTTACGGAAACTTTCCATTTGGATCAGATATCTGTTGGAGGGCTACCGTGAGGTGGCTGGCAAGCCTAGTAAGGAGAGGGGTTTGTCACATGATCCGAAACTGGAGCTCTCAAAAGTGAGAGAACAAACTCACACTGCATGGGAAAATTGCCTGTACGTCAAGGGGTTGTTGAGTACTCAAACTCAACACACTAAAGAGAAGGCATGCCAAGTGGGGTTCCTCCACTGAGGCAATCCCCTTAGCTCATTCATAAATAGTGTTATAGCTAGCTTTATAGCTAGTAAAACAATGTATGTGAAACATTAAGTCCTACAAAGACTAAAGAATACAAATTTGAACACAAAATTCATTATTAATTTCTCTACCTTTTAGTTTATTGTTCATCTTTATCTACTCCCAATTTTCAATTGATTATATCCTCACTCTTATGATGTTATGGTGTTTATGGTCTTCATGAACAATTTGGATCACAAACTATTGGGAGAGATGTGTTTCTATTTGATAGTGAAGTCAACTTTATCTTCTTAGCAAAGGCAAGAAGCTACCAAGAAATTGTTTCTTGACATTAATTCAATATTTAGCTTTTAATTTATACTTTTGTTTTTAATAAAGCTTAGGAGGTGCTGCGGGCACCCACTACAATCACTTTTTGTAGTTTTGTCTGTGTCTTGTAGTAATGACTAATGAAGAAGAATCAACATAAAGTCGTCAATTTAAACTAATTAATAAAAATTAAACTAATTACAAAAAAGAAACACCAACATGTATGTGTGTGCATATATATACATATATATACCCTTCAATTTGAGAAAGATTTTTAGGGGTGGCCTATGAATTTATAAATCCCAAAGTGTGAAACCCAGAATTTTCTCTATTTAAGAGAAATAAAATTTTTTTAATGAATAGTATTTTTAAGTGAATAGTGATTTTTCGATTTCGTAAAACCTGAAATTTCCTCTTCACAGGAGAAATAAAAATTTTTTCAATGAATAGTATTTTCATGTGAATAGTGATTTTTGGAAAGCGAATGACCCAAATCAAAAGTTCTAGAATTAGTACTAGTGATAATCAAAACTGAGATGGATCAAAGATAAGTCCATTTGGAGAGATTTTAAGTGATCTAAAGTTTATAGAATGAAAGTACTTTATTTGATTTTAGTACCATATACAATTTTCATGGAGAAATAAAATAATCTAAGTACCCGAATATACAATTGAATTTTAGTAGAATTCTCGGATAGATCTGGATGAGTAAATTGAGTTCCGATAAAATTTCCTGATTGTAAAACCCAAAACTCCGTTTTATGATAAATGATTTATTTTTTCGATGAATAAGGTATCCGGATGGAAAAAGGGGTCCGTGTGAGTAATAATTTTTGAAAAACGGATCTCATATATCAAAGTTTTGAAATTAATAATAGAATTGATGGAAACTAAAATAGAGTGAAGATAAGTCATTTCGAAGAGATTTTAAGTGATTTGAAGTATATTGGACAGAAGTACTCTATTCAATTAGCGTCCCGTAGACAGTATTTATATATAAATAAAATAATTTTCAATACCCAAATGTGAAAAATTGAATTTTAGTAGAATTTCGGATAGGACTAGAAATGAATTCATTTCCGAAGAAATATAATAATTGTTTTTAGAACCTGTAGGTGTCAATCGAATTTTAATAAATTTTCGAAAGTGTTAATTTAGTTTTCGTATAATTTCCAGATGGATCGGAAACAGATTCGAATTCGGAAATAGAAAAACGCGAAATGAATGCATGAAATGGTGACACATGTTAAGCATGCATGAGTCAAGGGGATACTTGGCAATGAAAGAGAGTTAGAATAAATGCATGGTGGACAAGTGTATAGCATGAAATATAAGAGAGTGACATGTAGCATGATCTTGTGAGTGATATACAAATGACAAGTAAACAAATGAAAAGAGAAACAAGAAGTACACGACAAGCAAAAAGCAATTCATTTTTGGTCAACTCTCTCATTTCCTTACAACTCTCTCTCGAATTCATCTCTCTCATTTTTTCTCTCTCTCACGGCAAAAAAATTCACTCTCAATCTCTCACTCTCTCGGTTAAGAAAATCAAAGAAGCTAAAAACAAGCAAGAAGCTCTCGGTTACAACTCAAAAGCAAGCATCAAGAAGTGTATTCAACTTGGAGAGCAAAAGAGGAAGATTTCTGTTTTGACAGGCGGAGGCCGAGAGCTATACAAGGGAAGATGAAGTTGTGCTTAAAGGAATCTACCACATGTATGGAGGATAAATCTATCTAGAAGCCATTTCTAACATTTCTAGAAGGTAAGATTTAAATTCCAAGGAATTTTGTTAAGTATCTGGAAAACTTTTTGTGATAAAATGTTTGAGTTTTAGGATTTACAACCTCATTAGTGATGAGGTTGAAATGTGTGTGAAATTAATGTGGAATTGGTTGTGGAAATGGACATGCATGTTGATATATATTCGATCAAGAGGATGATTTTATGGTTGAATGAATTTTGGATGTGTTTTCCATGAGTTTTGGTGTATTTTGGTTGTATAAAATGTTTTGAAATATTGATTTTTGGAGTATGTTGAATTTGGCCATAGGGGTATTTTGGTCATTAAAAATTGTTTTCGATTGGTTTATATGATTTTAGGGAATATTTGGATGACAGAATTAACATGGAAAGCAAAAAAGAATTCATTGAACATTAAATGACCGCTTCGTGATTAAATATTTCGTAATCGCTCGAGAGTGATATTTGGTGATAATAAATGGAATTTTCATTATTTCTGGATATGTTTGAACGTAAATTGATAAGAAAACGTAAGAAAAATAATGATAGGACTTAATTACTAGATTCGACCATATAAGAAAGTTTGGGTTCAAAATCGTTGTTTGATCCGTTTGTATAAATTTAGATTTGAATCGATGTGTTTTTCGTGTTTAAATAATTAAAGTTTCAAATGGAAAGTAAACGCGAATAATCAAAGTTAAAACTATTTGAAATGGAGTGTTTCGAAATACTAGAATGGTTGAATATTTGTGTGAAATGATAAGTGGTATTGAAATTCGTGTGCAAATTACATTAGTTGCGAAGTAGATTGAAAATTGAATACGAAAATGTGTAGGTTACTCGGAGGTGAGGAAACTATTCTGTTGATTTCAAAATTTATAACAAGTTAGGGAATAAGGTGAGTGTCCTAACGAAAATGATTTGAAATGTTGATATTTCTATTCGCATTGATTTTATATGTTAAATTTAAATTCATACTATTAATGTTTGAAAGTTAATTTTTATATAATAAATAAATTTCCCGAGAACGTATTCGCATGAATTTCTACAGTTATGTATGGAAATGTTTTTATAAGCCTATGACATGTCTTATGGGTATCTCATATAATTTCAGTCAAATTACCCTAATGTGTGCATGGCAGTGTTTGGGTGTCTGTTATTAACAGCGGAGAAAACCCACGGGAAAGGCTTAGAATCCCTTGAGGGTTGAGACCCAAGAAAGGGGCCTGAAATAGACAGTTCGGATGAGTTGTGGTGCCATCTTAGAATCCCTTAAGGGTCGAGACCCAAGAAAGGGGCCTAAAGCGGACAGTTCGAATGAGTTGTGGTGCCATCCTAGAATCTCTTGAGGGCCAAGGCCTAAGAAAGGGGATGGGCCACATTTCGTTCTGACAGTTCGGATGAGTTGTGGTGCCATCCTAAAATCCTTTGAGGGTCGAGACCCAAGAAAGAGAGAGGGTCACATTCCGTTCCGCCATATATCTAACCTAGAATACCATATGGAATGAATTGATAGTGATTGACTTATTTTATTTAAAAGCTTTTCAAAAATATAAATTGTCATAATTGATATGTTTTATAGTAGAAAAATGAAAGCATGTCAAAATGTGGTGTTATTCACATATCATTGTTTGAAAAGCATTTTATCATAATTTTGATATTAGAAAGTTGCTTTTCAATATATCACTTCCAATTCAGCTTATGATACTGTAAAACCCTGAATTTTTATTAAGGGTGAAATTGTAAAATTTTATGAAAATTTTATCAAAGTGCAAGGATTAAAAAGTTAGATTTTTGGAATTTTCGTTTAAAGTCGTAATTTGTAAATAGTGAGGGCGCAAATGGAAATTTGGCCAGATTATATCATCTCCTTCAACCTTCAGTCGACCATTTCTCTCTCTCGCCAGATTTTTTTTTCAGATTTCCTTTTCTCGCGACCCAACTTTGACTCCTCGTTCCGACCTCGTCCGAGCTCCGTTTTAGTCAAATTTGGTACCGTTGGAAAGTTTGTGCGACGTAGATTCCATAGATCTTGGCGAAACCAAACGATTTTGACTCCGATTAACCTTATTTTTGTGATGAGCGTGTCGAGGACAACAAAACTCGCTTGGGTGCACCTCCCACCACCGTGGTCGCCAGGATTCGTCGCCGGAACGTCGCCGTCGGCCACCGCGTACGGCGGGGATTCGATTCGAAATGGCTATAGCTATATTGGAAATCAAAGTCTTCGGAGTGATTAATAGTCCATATTGAGGTAGGGGTTCAATCCTAATCCTTTACAAATTCTTTTATGTTAAAGTGGATGTTTAACTGAATTTTTATAATTTCGAAAGCATAGTAATTATTTGTGGAAATATTGTGGATTGCTTTGAAGTTATATTATGGATTGTGACAATATATTGTGGATTGCCTTGACAATATGTTGTGGATTATGAGAATGTATTATGGATTGCTTTGCAATTACATTGTGGATTGTGACAATGTATTGTGGATTGCCTTGACAATATATTGTGGATTATGTGAATGTATTATGGATTGCTTTAGAATTACATTGTGGAATGTGACAATGTATTGTGGATTGCCTTGACAATATATTGTGGATCATGTGAATGTATTATGGATTGCTTTGGAATTACATTGTGGATTGTAACAATGTATTGTGGATTGCGTTGACAATATGTTGTGGATGATGAGAATGTATTATGGATTGCTTTGGAATTACATTGTGGATTGTGACAATGTATTGTGGATTGCCTTGACAATATGTTGTGGATTATGAGAATGTATTATGGATTGCTTTGCAATTACATTGTGGATTGTGACAATGTATTGTGGATTGCCTTGACAATATAATGTGGATTATATGAATGTATTATGGATTGCTTTGGAATTACATTGTGGATTGTGACAATGTATTGTGGATTGCCTTGACAATATGTTGTGGATTATGAGAATGTATTATGGATTGCTTTGAATTACATTGTGGATTGTGACAATGTATTGTGGATTGCCTTGACAATATGTTGTGGATTATGAGAATGTATTATGGATTGCTTTGGAATTACATTGTGGATTGTGACAATGTATTGTGGATTGCCTTGGCAATATGTTGTGGATTATGAGAATGTATTATGGATTGCTTTGCAATTACATTGTGGATTGTGACAATGTATTGTGGATTGCCTTGACAATATAATGTGGATTATGAGAGTGTATTATGGATTGCTTTGGAATTACATTGTGGATTGTGACAATGTATTGTGGATTGCCTTGACAATATGTTGTGGATTATGAGAATGTATTATGGATTGCTTTGGAATTACATTGTGGATTGTGACAATGTATTGTGGATTGCCTTGACAATATGTTGTGGATTATGTGAATGTATTATGGATTGCTTTGCAATTACATTGTGGATTGTGACAATGTATTGTGGATTGCAATGTATTGTGGATTGCCTTGACAATATAATATGGATTATGTGAATGTATTATGGATTGCTTTGGAATTACATTGTGGATTGTGACAATGTATTGTGGATTGCCTTGACAATATGTTGTGGATTATGAGAATGTATTATGGATTGCTTTGGAATTACATTGTGGATTGTGACAATGTATTGTGGATTGCCTTGACAATATGTTGTGGATTATGAGAATGTATTATGGATTGCTTTGCAATTACATTGTGGATTGTGACAATGTATTGTGGATTGCCTTGACAATATATTGTGGATTATGTGAATGTATTATGGATTGCTTTGGAATTACATTGTGGAATGTGACAATGTATTGTGGATTGCCTTGACAATATATTGTGGATTATGTGAATGTATTATGGATTGCTTTGGAATTACATTGTGGATTGTGACAATGTATTGTGGATTGCCTTGACAATATGTTGTGGATTATGAGAGTGTATTATGGATTGCTTTGGAATTACATTGTGGATTGTGACAATGTATTGTGGATTGCCTTGACAATATGTTGTGGATTATGAGAGTGTATTATGGATTGCTTTGGAATTACATTGTGGATTGTAAAAATGTATTGTGGATTGCCTTGACAATATGTTGTGGATTATGAGAATGTATTATGGATTGCTTTGCAATTACATTGTGGATTGTGACCATGTATTGCGGATTGCCTGGACAATATGTTGTGGATTATGAGAATGTATTATGGATTGCTTTGCAATTACATTGTGGATTGTGACAATGTATTGTGGATTGCCTTGACAATATAATGTGGATTATGTGAATGTATTATGGATTGCTTTGGAATTACATTGTGGAATGTGACAATGTATTGTGGATTGCCTTGACAATATATTGTGGATTATGTGAATGTGTTATGGATTGCTTTGGAATTATATTGTGGATTGTGACAATGTATTGTGGATTGCCTTGACAATATGTTGTGGATTATGAGAATGTATTATGGATTGCTTTGGAATTACATTGTGGATTGTGACAATGTATTGTGGATTGCCTTGACAATATGTTGTGGATTATGTGAATGTATTATGGATTGCTTTGCAATTACATTGTGGAATGTGACAATGTATTGTGGATTGCCTTGACAATATATTGTGGATTATGTGAATGTATTATGGATTGCTTTGCAATTACATTGTGGATTGTGACAATGTATTGTGGATTGCCTTGACAATATATTGTGGATTATGTGAATGTATTATGGATTGCTTTGGAATTACATTGTGGATTGTGACAATGTATTGTGGATTGCCTTGACAATATGTTGTGGATTATGAGAATGTATTATGGATTGCTTTGGAATTACATTGTGGATTGTGACAATGTATTGTGGATTGCCTTGACAATATGTTGTGGATTATGAGAATGTATTATGGATTGCTTTGCAATTACATTGTGGATTGTGACAATGTATTGTGGATTGCCTTGACAATATAATGTGGATTATGTGAATGTATTATGGATTGCTTTGGAATTACATTGTGGATTGTGACAATGTATTGTGGATTGCCTTGACAATATATTGTGGATTATGTGAATGTATTATGGATTGCTTTGCAATTACATTGTGGATTGTGACAATGTATTGTGGATTGCCTTGACAATATGTTGTGGATTATGAGAGTGTATTATGGATTGCTTTGGAATTACATTGTGGATTGTGACAATGTATTGTGGATTGCCTTGACAATATGTTGTGGATTATGAGAGTGTATTATGGATTGCTTTGGAATTACATTGTGGATTGTGACAATGTATTGTGGATTGCCTTGACAATATGTTGTGGATTATGAGAATGTATTATGGATTGCTTTGCAATTACATTGTGGATTGTGACAATGTATTGCAGATTGCCTTGACAATATGTTGTGGATTATGAGAATGTATTATGGATTGCTTTGCAATTACATTGTGGATTGTGACAATGTATTGTGGATTGCCTTGACAATATAATGTGGATTATGTGAATGTATTATGGATTGCTTTGGAATTACATTGTGGATTGTGACAATGTATTGTGGATTGCCTTGACAATATATTGTGGATTATGTGAATGTATTATGGATTGCTTTGGAATTATATTGTGGATTGTGACAATGTATTGTGGATTGCCTTGACAATATGTTGTGGATTATGAGAGTGTATTATGGATTGCTTTGGAATTACATTGTGGATTGTGACAATGTATTGTGGATTGCCTTGACAATATGTTGTGGATTATGTGAATGTATTATGGATTGCTTTGCAATTACATTGTGGATTGTGACAATGTATTGTGGATTGCCTTGACAATATAATATGGATTATGTGAATGTATTATGGATTGCTTTGGAATTACATTGTGGATTGTGACAATGTATTGTGGATTGCCTTGACAATATGTTGTGGATTATGAGAATGTATTATGGATTGCTTTGCAATTACATTGTGGATTGTGACAATGTATTGTGGATTGCCTTGACAATATAATGTGGATTATGTGAATGTATTATGGATTGCTTTGGAATTACATTGTGGAATGTGACAATGTATTGTGGATTGCCTTGACAATATATTGTGGATTATGTGAATGTATTATGGATTGCTTTGGAATTACATTGTGGATTGTGACAATGTATTGTGGATTGCCTTGACAATATGTTGTGGATTATGAGAGTGTATTATGGATTGCTTTGGAATTACATTGTGGATTGTGACAATGTATTGTGGATTGCCTTGACAATATGTTGTGGATTATGAGAGTGTATTATGGATTGCTTTGGAATTACATTGTGGATTGTGACAATGTATTGTGGATTGCCTTGACAATATGTTGTGGATTATGAGAATGTATTATGGATTGCTTTGCAATTACATTGTGGATTGTGACAATGTATTGTGGATTGCCCTGGAAATATATTGTGGATTGTGGCAATATATTGTGGATTATGAGAATGCGTTATGGATTGCTTTGGAAATATATTCTGGTTTATTACAGGTTTGCAAAAGGGTTGGTTTATCGAATTAGCAGTTGTTATACTGCTGAAATTGTTTTTATAAAAGAAGGGTTTTCAAAATATCGATTTATATATAGATATATATTGTATTACTTGCTTGATAGATTTATGTAAATTGTTTTGTAACTTGAATAAGGTAAAGATCCACCGTCCTAGTCATTATATATGGCATCATGAGCTATTCACATAATACGACTTTATGTCGGGGTCACTGTGTAGGGTATTACTGCACATGGTATTTTTCTGGTATACTTACCAGGGTCACGGTGCGTCAAACGTTGTTTTAAATAATCTATTGCCACCGAGTATATGACATCATGAGCTATTCATATAATACGACTTTATGTCGGGGTCACTGTGTAGGGTATTACTGCACAGGGTATTTTTCTGGTATGCTTACCAGGGTCACGGTGTGCCAAACGTTGTTTTAAATAATCTATTGCCACCGGGTATATGGCTAGGGGACGGGATCTACCTTGATTCGGAAAAGTGCCATAACTTGACTTGAAATTTTTGATGTTTTATTTCTACTTTATTTCTATCTTGGAAGCGAGCATATATATATATATATATATTTTTATATGAAATGATTTATAAGATTTGTTGAGACAGTTGATCAGGAAGATTTTTAATCATGATTTTTGAAAGTGGCTTTCGAAACCATATTGGGATTTAAATCCTACTGAGCATTAGCTTATCCTTCTTTTATTTTTCCCCTTCCAAGAAATGTACATGGTAATTTAGGTGGCTATCCGACGGAGTAGGCAGAGGATCAAATAAATCAAGTGCGTGGCTTGTGATGTATTTATTTAGTTATTTCTTTTTCCTATTTGGATATTTATGGATGAATGTTTTAAACCCAAATTTGAGAGAACTCTTATTGATGTATTTAAAACTTTGTATTCTAAACACTTGATTTAAGGATTTTATTGTGGTTATGAATCCATGAATTCTAGTAGGTGTTTACATATCTGTGGGGGATGGGTTTTCATCTGAAATTATTTTAGATCGTTTGAAGTTTTTCATTATACTCTCTTAATATTTTAAATTTGGTACTCCGGAGTATCTAAACGGAGAAATTTTTTTTTATAAATTAATATTCACAATTCTGCCACTGCCTAGGGCCCGGGTTGTGACAGATACATATGTTGATTATAAATGATTAATCATGCTTTAAATTATGTATGATTGTCGGAATGCTTATTTTAAATTCTGTAGCATGATATCGGTTATGAAATGTATTTTCTAGAAGTTTTTAGGGAGGAATCTTCTAAAAATAGTTTGAATAGAAATATGTAACCCTCACTTAGCTTATTTAGCTCACCCTTAGTTTTGTTGTTTTGAAAAATAAAAACCTCCCAGGATCAGATATAGGTGCGGACGTTTAGGCAGTAGAAACCTCACATCAGGAGTAGATATATTTTCTGTCGAGTGCAGTTGTGACTTTTTGTTATAAAAGTATGAAGTTTATGTTTTTAAACCATGTGAAATACTTGTCATGTAAATATATATTCTACTTTTGAATTATGTATATATTCATGCATACCATGTTTTGGAAGATTTAAATTATATTTAAAGTTGATGTATGTTCGAGATTGTTTGTGATTTGTGGAAAAGGGGTCTGAGATCCAGTAGTTGAGAAATGAATGATTTTGAAGTGTACATGTCTTTTAAATGTGATTTTACAGGGTGATATTTTCAGAAAAATAGTTGTTGTGCTGCTAATGTTTTTACAAAATTTTGTTTATAAATGTAAATTTGAAATTATAAAAAAAATTTCCATCCAATTCCTCTCTGGTAAATAAATTTTAAAAAGGGTTTCAAAAAAGGAATTTTCTGAGTATAAATTTAAAAAGACTTAGCTTTAGGAGAACCTTTTAGTTGGAGAGGATTCCGACTGGATGGCTACCGTGGGGTTGCTGAGCAGGTTGCCATTGTATAAGGAACGGGGTCTGTCACAAAGAGCCCAATGTCTTCCATATTGACTAAATTTTTCAAGATGTTGTTTTTATTTAAAGTCATTCAGACTATTAACTAAACTCTTTATTATATTACCTTGATACTTTTTAACTTTGAAATGATATACAATTTTTATCTTGTTATGAGTATGGTATATCCAATAAAAATATTATCTTGTCAACTAAGTTATCTATAAGTTTATTCAATTTAATCCTATAGAATAATCTAATTCAACATAAAATTTGTTTCTGGTCTTATCACTAAATTTTCTAGGATAATCTCATTTAGGATATGAAAAGCTAAGATGTACATATTAACTATCACTAATCAAATCGGCAGAAAATGAAAGATGAAAGCACAAAGAAAGATCAAAAGAACCTGTTATACCTTTACATTTGTGTGGGGAAACTTCAATTTAGTCCCTGAATTTCGAAAAATATCAGTTTTTGAAGCTCTTTTAGAAGCAACTTTTTTCATCCTTAACTTTTCCTAAACTCTTTAAAAAATCCAAATTGTTAGTTAACTAACAATAAATAGTGACTTTAAGTAATTTTAAGGGCCTTTTAAATAATTTAACTTATAAATTTATTATTTTATGAGTGTAATCTGATAATTTATGTACCACCAAAAACCATCAAAAACAAAAATATTTTTAACACATTTTGATAATGTTGACTATTAGTTGACTAACAGTTTGGACTTGTTTTAAAAAGTTTTGAAAAGTTAGGAATAAACAGAGTTATATCCAAAATAGTTCTAAAAACCTAATATTTTCTAAAACCTCGGGAACTAAAATAAAGTTTTTCCTATTTGTGTTTTGAATATCAATGAGAACAAGAAAACTTCATCTGTACAGAATATCACTTCGGTGGCCAAAAGTTGTAATAATTATGTTGTCCTAACTCAAAAGAGCTTCCAAGTAAATTTTGTTGGGTTTTGTGCCCTAAGAGCTTGTAATTATGTAAACGGTTTTAATAAATAATAATAAAGTATTCATTTTATATATTTTGCAAAAATTTTATATGTCATGAGAAACATCCTTGATTACTAATGTATTTTCAAACTAAGTATATAAGTGTTATATACAAGCAGATTTAGTTTGAGAGAAGTAATCTAAAGAGTCCGTAGAAAGTAAACGAAGCTGGGTACTTTGTTTGTGGTAAATCTACAGTTGCGGTCCATTTTGTATTCGGTACAATAGTTTTATCAGAGACTATTCATGTAGTGACATGAAAATGGAGGCATCTTATATAATAAATATTATATAGGACTGGACCACGATAAACATGAGTCTCTAATTAATATCCGTTAAACTTAGAGATTTATATTTATCGACTAGATGATCATATATGGATTGATCTTAATCCTGAGTGTTTTATGGACTCCTATTTGTTGAGTCATATCTTTTGATTTACATGGGTGAGACTGTTATAGATTTACGGTCAATAAGCTTCGTACTTTGGAGATGTGATTTAATAAATGGCTGGGGACATTCTATACAATAATGGAATCCACTCATTCTTGCGAGAAGTAGATGAGTAGTTCCCTTAAAGTGTTGATTCGGGTCTTGAACAATAAGAGCGCTCGACTTTCTGTTTATGAGCAAACAGAAAGATAAATTCATAAGTTGTTATGGATATATTGTTCATTAGAGAATCAATGGTACTTATTGGAATAAGATATAATTAGAGAGGTATAACGGACTTTAATGACCTAGCTCTAATTATAAACTATTTGTGGAGGATCAAACCATATGAAATGATTAAATCGATGGACACTGAAAATTCAGATTGTGTAAAACATCTACAATCTTGAGAGTGCAATCTTGGGTTTTTAGTGGAGTAACTCTAAGGTTAATAATAGTGAATTATTTAATTAAAGAGTTTAATTAATAATTCCGATATTATTGGAGCTCAAATTGTAGGTCCATTCGGTCCCCTTGCTAGCTCACAACCACATAAAGAAATAAATGAAAGAATATAATTGGATTGTCCAATTATTAATGTCACATGGACATGTTCACGAATTATTTAAATAATTTGATTATTTAAATATATGTAATTATTTAATTTGTTAATTATTTATTATCTGTAGAGATTATGAGTTCAATTTTTTAATGGTGTCATTAAATTATTTATGATTTAGAATCATTTAATTTAATGAACAATCTTTTAATTAATGGAAATAGTAATTTAATTTATTTGGAATTAGATTCCATATTAAATTGAATTAAAGAAGTTTTAATAGGAATTAGATTCCATATTAAATTAAAAGTAAAGAGTTATTGACTAATAAGGAATTTGATTCCATATTAAATATGAACTATGTTTTCCAATTTAAATAGGAAATTGTATTCCTTATTAAATTAGAAAACTCTAACTTACTATTATAAAAGGGTCTTTTATGTTATTAACTAAGTGGATAAAAATTTTTTGGCTACTTGAACCAAAAACTTCCATTAATTAAAAACACCAAATTACTCCATCTCACATAATAATCTTTCATAAAAGATTTCGTGATTTGATTCTTCGATATTGTGCCCACACACAATTTCTTTTGTGAAGAGTCATAGCAAGGAAGATTGAGTGGTGAAGAATTTGCGAATCAAAAGGGATCAATTCAATATTCATGCAAGGTAAGATTCGATCTTATTAATTTAATTATTGAATCGTTATTACTAGCATCGATCGGGTATGTTTTTGTTTGGAAAAATTTTTAAAATCCACGTTTCCGCATTAAATCCAAAATCGATTTTTCCCTTCAAATTTTCCTTAAACTTCCCAAGTGGAGGACTCCATCTATCACATTTTCTATGTTGGCGTTTGTTGGTTGGATTCTAAGTACATGACATTCATAGCATATATAGACTGTGAAAACATTTTCTGCCCAACTGATATAACAATTTCCACCATTGCTTCTAAATTGAGTTAAAGATGACTCACTAATGTGGATTAGTGATATCAATTCAATTGTTGCATCATTAGGTAAAAATATTGGAATAATATATAAAAAATGCAGTATCATAGCTCTATAGTTATTTTTCTTAAAACATAAATAGGTCCTAAAAAGAATTCAAATTTTGAATATATAAATTTTTTTCCCAACCTTTTAATATGTGTCATATGACTCATATGATATCCAATATAAATATTTTAAATCTATTGTTTATCTTACCTACTCAAATTTTTAGTTTGGATTTTTCAGTATGCAAAAGTTAGTAACCTTAATTGCTTTTTTTTTTTTTTCTCATTTTTGTGTTTATGGATTTCATCAATAATGTGAATCACAAAAACTTGGGGGAAATGGGCTGTACTTCTATGTAATACTCAAGTCAACTTTTTCTTTTTAGTAAAAGAAAAAGAACGGTGGATGGAACAGGAGCGTAGTGGAAATCTACTGCAGTCTACAATCTTACATCATAGGTTCTATACACCCCTTCCCCCACAATTTGTGGGATTTTCTATATAACTCAAAACTCCGTTTTATGAAAAATAATTTATTTTTTTGATGAATAGGGTTTCTGGACGGAAGGGGGGTTCGTATGAGTAATAATTTTCGACAAACGGATTTCGTAGGTTAAAAGTTTCGATAGTAATATTAGAATTAATGGAAACTAAAACAAAGTAAAAATAAGTCATTTCGAAGAGATTTTAAGTGATTTGAAGTATACTGGACCGAAGTACTCTATTCGATTAATGTCCCGTATACAGTATTTATAGAGAAATAAAATAATTTTCAATACCCAAATGTGAAAATTTAATTTTAGTAGAATTCCGAATAGGACCGAAAATGATTTCATTTTCAAAGTAATATAATAATTGTTTTTAGTGACCATAGGTGTTAATCGAATTTTAATAAATTTCTAGAAATATTAATTTAGTTCTCGAATAATTTCCGGATGGATTCGAAATGATTTCAAATACAAATTTCGAAAGAATGAAAACATGTATGAAGGAGGACACGTGGCGTGCAATTAGTAGAAGAAAGAATGTATGCTTGCCAAGTGGTGAAAATTTAAATGAAATGGTGACAAGTGTTATACATGCTTAAGGAAACGGTGACAAATGGCCTTCACATGTACTATATATATATAGTGAAATCAAAATGGAAGGAAACAAGAGAGTGTACTCGGTCTCCATTTGAAAAACGAAAGGAATGCTATTCGGCTAAGGAGAGAGGATAAGTGTTTGACAAGTGGACGACAAGATAAGGAAATGGGTGACAAATGGCATGATCCTATAAAATATATATATATATATATTACAACTCAATGAAGAAAGAAATGAACCAATGCTCATTCTATTTCAAAGGGTGTATTTGCCGAGAGACTTGAAGTGCAGCAAATGTTGAGTAATTTGAGTGCAAGTTTTGAAAGAATTCAGCACATGCAAGAAGGAGGAATGCAGCTCGGTCACAAAAGAGGGAGAGGGAGCTCACTTTTTTTTGAGAGAGTGAGCTGCATGTTCTGCTGTGAGATTCACAAGAAGATAGCAAGCTTTATTGAATCTTTGAGAGCATTTCCAAGTGAGTTTCAAGTCCCTCAAGCTTGCATAAAAGTCTTGGAGCAAAACTCATCCATCTAGAGTTGAATTGTAAAGGTAAGTATTTAGTTTTCTTGAAGATTGGTTGTGTAAATATGTAGTTTTGTGAATATATGTTTGGGCTCGAGAATTTAAGAACTTAAAAGGATGGTTGATGTGTTGCATGTGAGTTGAGAGTAGAATTTGAAAGAAAATTGGTGTTGGATTGCATAAAAGTCACGACCAAGAATGAAGTTATGTGGTGCAAACTTTGATTGATTGTTTTCCATGAATTTTGATGAGTTTGTAATGTGTGTTGGTTAGACTAAAGGGGGGCTGATGTGGTTGAAAAGTTGTTTATGATTTTACCATGAGATTTAGTGTTATTGTGATTTGATTTTTGTGTGTTGAAATATGAGTTTTGATGTTGAAATGAAAAGAGAAAATTGTGTATAGCAAGCTGCCATAGATACTAAAATGTGATGGAAAAATTGTTCTGGTTAGTTTCTATGCTTTTATGGGCCATTTTGATGAAGGAAAATGCATTGATTGATAAATAGGTATTTTGCGGAAAAACTTTTCGAAATTACGAAAATATAACGTTTTATAGATTTGTTAAGAATATGCATCATATGGTGTATGTTTGTGCGCATTTGTAATAAGGAGTATTGATTTGGATTGATGGTGCCGAAGTTGGTAA
The DNA here is from genome assembly GCA_019925255.1 of Litchi chinensis. Lineage (NCBI taxonomy): Eukaryota > Viridiplantae > Streptophyta > Magnoliopsida > Sapindales > Sapindaceae > Litchi > Litchi chinensis. The sequence continues at coordinate 20,456,046 of CM034474.1, forward strand.
GTATTCGGCCATCATAAGATAAAATAATCTAAAAACACGTTTGGTGGTTAAGATGAAATTTAGGTTTAAATCGAAGTGATTTTCATGCTTGAATATTAAGGAATTCGATTGGATAATTGTGTGTGATTATTTAAAGTTGTTACGGCTTGAAAATGGATAAATTGATATTCTTGCATACTGAAATTATATGTTAACATGTGCATAAGTTCTAAATGGAAATTCGCTTGTATTAAAATATAGGTGAAGTGGCGAGTGGAAGGGAAGCGTAGAACAGTGGTGAAGTAAATTTGGAAGCAAGTTGTGAGTGTGATTTATTTTCAAAGTTTTTATGAATTTATAAGTTGATTATTGATAATTGCAAACATATGTTTTAGTATTCTAGTTACTTTAATGCAATGTTGATTTTAATATTCTAAGTTATTATGATTAATTAAATTCTAGCATATCTTTAAATTTTATTATGCATGTAAATTTCTTTAAGTTATATTGTAAATGTATTTATTTTTAAGTAAAGTAAATTAGTAAGCATTTGATATATATACATGCATGGAAATAATTTGATAAGGTTGTTTTCGAAAGTATTTCGATTATAAAGCTTATGTTAGAAAAAAAATGTTTACTAGGAGAAACATTATGCTTTCGAGCAAATGAAAAAAAATAAAGTTATAAGCATATTGAAAGAATTTTTTTTAAATGTCTATGGTTTACCCTAAGCCTCAAAGTTACCGATCGATATACTGTATATGTGTATAGCAAGAGTGGTTAGGAGAGTTACTAACATTAGGGGATTTGAGTCGAGTCAGTCTGTCGCCCTCTGCATGTATACAGTAATATAAATCTATCTGATGTTAGGGTGGATATCACGAACCCTGAGGTCTCTCATTGGCGACTACACAGAGAGTATTTCCCCAATCCTAGTGATGTGTGCAAGTTCTGTTATTATTATATACAGGTACCATCATGAAAGGATAAGTTTTCCTGGGTTACCTACTAAAGCAAGTTAAAGAGATAAAAAGCACGTCCATGGACGTAAGATCAAGAAAAGAAGAAAAATATATTTATGAAAGTATTACAAGATTTCGAAACAAAAGTATGTTTATTGAAATTATTACGAGATTTCATGCATATAGAATTTAAAAACATATTGCCAGATTTATAGTTTTCAGTAAATAGAAATAAACTACTATTAGTTTTCAAAACTATTTTGCGAGGATAGGCATATTTCGAAAACGAATTTCCAAGTATAGGCTTACCCACTCACTGATTCATTGCTCACTACTCTTTTCCTATTTTTAATAAAAATCCTTCTCAGATGCAGGTATAAGTCAGCAAGCGAAAAGAGCTTCATCAGATGCACAGGTTGACTGAAGACACGACGCCACTGCACTGATACATTTTGAATTACCATGTGCATGCTTAACGTTTTAAGATTTATTTGCACGTTTTGTAAATACTATTGTCGAGGATATAATTTCATTGATGTTTTAAAATTTTGCATGTATAAAGTTTTACGTAAATTGGATGATTCAAATGTTTTTATTATCAAAGTTATATTTGTGGATTTCCTGTGGAAATAAATGTGGGCCTGAGGCCTAGTAATTGAGAACAGAAATATTTTGAAGTGCATAGATTTTCTTTCGTATATTTACAAGATTGATTTTTTCGGAAAATAGTCATTATGCTGTCAGATTTTTTTTAATAGAATCTATTTTATAAACTTATTTTTAAAAAGTAAAAGTTTCTATTCATTTCCGCTGAAAAATGCATTTCTAAGAGTTCTATAAAATTTTTAGGTTTTAAGAAAAATTTTAGCTTCACGGGAACCTTTTAGCTGGTGTAGATTTTATCTAAAAAGCCACTGTGGGGTTGCTAGGCAGACTGCCTAAGATATAAGGAATAGGGGCTTGTCATTTTCCTCCACCCACAATTTGCTTGTTCTACACACCCCCTCCTCCACAATTATTGGGATATTCCCCCACCCACAATTTTCACACTGCGCGTCGGTCTTTGATTGTCTTGTCATAGGTTGGATTTTTAAATGGAGTTTGACGAGGCCTTTATTTGGTAGGCTAAATGAGGTGGACCCATATGATCAATCTAGGACATGTTTTGATGTTCTGTTTTATGTTTATAGCTTCTCAATCTCATGTTCTCTTTTATTTTCACTTAAAATTCTTATATTTCACTAAAACCTTACATGTAAAACTATCAAACAAAACCAGAAACCTTCATTTTCACTCAAATTAAACTTTAACCAACCAAATAAATAAATAAAACAGAAAACCCTTCAAATCTAAACTATATTTTCATCTTTTATTAAGCCTTTAAAAACACAACAAACTTTCTTCTTTGACCACCTTTTATCAAAACAAACCAAGTTTCTTATTGGGATTTGAAATTGGAGTATTCAAATTTAATTATAATAATAACAATATCATCTTTTAATTAAAGTGTTCATAATTTAATTTAAGAGTAATATTTGAATATTAAAGTGTATAAATTAAGAGGTGTACATACAGTTTTAGAGAGGTGGAAATATCACCACTCTAATAAGTTTAGTTCTCTTAAGATTTAATATCAGAAGCAGGATCTGTGAAACTGAAATCATTTGGAATAATCATACCATAGTCTTCGAAATGTCTTTTCTTTCTTGATTTAAATATCAATAATAAAAAATTATCCAAAGAATTTATGCTTCAAGGTTAAACATATATAGCTAAAATTGCTTGTAGAAAGGGATGGCAAGAACTCTATATAATATTTATAAATTAAAAAAAAAAAAAAAAAAAAAAAAGAACACTTCAAACCAAATCAATGTATCAACTAATCATTGTTTTGTTTCAAATTTTGAATATAAACTTAATTTTAGCATGCTAATGTAAATTGTCTATTATTATACCGCAAATGTTATTACAATCTAAAAGTTTAGCCCAAATGATGCAATAATGGCTTCGGAAAGATTATTGTATAATACTAGAACTTATTAAATGATCAGCCCATCCTTTTCTATACACGCAATCTTTAAATAGGAATGGTTAAATACTTCTCTTGATTCTAAGATATCTAGAGTTCAAATCCCACCTTGTTGAAGGTGTAAGTAGTTTTTTTATGAATTTAAACTTTCCTACCCCACCCAAAAAAAAAAAAAAAAAAAAAGATCCTTTTCTGTGAAATGTTGTTAAATCTTGTATAAACACAAGATAATTTAACACAGCTTTATATATGTGCCAATGCCTTGATGGAAGTTGATTGGTCGAGGAAAATTATATATTGGTTAATTTAGGTTTCTTAAAGGTTTAGAATTTTTACAATTGAGAAGGAAAAAGATATTGATTTACTAAGGGATAAATTAAGTATTTAGTTAGATTAAATGGGAGTTATATAGAAATTGAAATTCCTACCCTTACAAGTTTTACGTGCTATAAATATGGTTTTTTTTTTTTTTTTGCAATTATTGAATTTGGAAAATCGAAACTACGTACATAATTAAATTGTAGATTTAATTTTTAAAATGTAACTATTGGATTTAATTACCATGAATTGCAACTTTTGAATTTTGAAAATTGACACAGTAAATGGCAGATTCAATCTTTAAAAAAATGTAATTACTCATATTTAGTTAGGTTCAATAGTTGATTTTAAATCAATTCTGTAGCCACCTTACATAGAGACTATTAATAGAGTTACAACTTTAGAGTAGAAAAAGAAAAGATATGCTCTAAGGTTCAAAGGATCAAAAAGGTTTTAGTGCTCGATTAATTTTTGGAGACGGAAATAAGTTGATTTGTAAGTAAATTATTCATGGCATGTATTATGGTTGTCAATTTAGCCTTTATAGTTAATATTTTCTATTTTAAGTGTTGTCATTTTATCATTAAAAAAGCATATTTTATACTTTAATTATTGTTTTCTAAAAATAAATTCAACAAATATGTTTTAAACAATCTTTTGCAAAATACACACAAAAGTTAAGTTTTCGCTAAATACTAGATTTTATGAAAATATATACAAAAGTTTATTTAGACCTATATGAAATGAATATTAATTTTCAATTTATTTTGTCATCAAAATTCATTAAATATGAAGGTATATTACAATTGTAATTTTTGGAAATTATTATGTTTATTACATATTTTAAAAATTTTGGCTCATTGTCTGTAGTTTTGTTATCGTTACTAAGTCACATAGATAAATGTGGTATACCATTACCGAGTCACATACGTAAATGCAACATACTATTACCAAGTCACATGGATAAATGTGACATATCTTTACCGTTACCGTAGACATTACATGATATGAGCTATTGGTTTTTATTTAATAAATGTTAATATTAAATGCTTATGCTAATATATATATTTATTTTATATGGTTCATTTACTGAAAATGTTATAAATGTTTTAACAGTTTTCTATTGCAATGTTCAGTTTAATTATTGAGTTGATAACTTACCCCTCACCTCCACATTTTGTAGAATAGGAATGAATTATGGATATTGAGTGTTAAAAACTTAGAGTTCACCCAGACATGAAGCTTTGATGATAGTTAATGCGACTGTTTTTTGTTTAATTTCAAATTTTATAAGGATTGATTTTAAGTTGGCTTTTGTTATTGTTAGAATATTTTGTCTGTTGTAGATTGACTTTAAGTTTTTGATTTAATAAGGTAGCTTCTGGAATTTGACTTTTACCAAGTACCATTCCAAGTTCTTTTTATCGGAATTTGAGGTGTTACACTTCTAAGGTCTGAGGAGGGACAGTTCCTCCTAGTGTTGGATCTCTTCCAAGGATTTTGGGATGGTTTTGAGGTTTCAGGGCCTATTAGTTACTAGGCTAAAATCTAAATCAGTTGGATCAATATTATTGTCCCTCACATTGGGCTTGATAGCTAGTTGGAGCTCATTGGAAGCTGGGGCTATGTCCATTTACTCTGTACATTGCTTTGAAATCCTGAGAATCTAGTATAAACCCTCCGTCTAACGGAATGGGTAGGCTGACACCCAGAACATATATATACCATACATTACTGGTGTTATAGCCCTTAATTTTCACACAACAAAGACTTAATTCGCGCTTAATAATTTTTAGCTTATATGTATCAATAAACATGTTCTCAGATATAATTAAGTGTAGAGCATAAAATAAATTGATAAACAGGACTACCATGAACTTTTGACAAGTTTACAATTCAATTCCAGGTCCAATGATACCGCCATTGGCATGATGTTAATAATCTAGAATCTGTTAAATACACAAAACACTTCAACAAAACGACCAGCATTATAACTGAACTATAATTTACATCATTTCCACATACAAATTAACCTTTTCGTATAGGTATCCAACACTGTATCAAAAGATACTGTCATGACATTCTTACATGAAAAGAAATCAATGTTGATAGGCAATAGAAAATAAAATAATAACCCACAACATTTATGTAGAAAAACCTCAAATCAAAAAAAAAAAAAAAAAAAAAAAAAAAAACGTGGGCATAGAATGAGAAATTCATTAGATCGAAGATAAGTACAAAGAGGAATGTTTAGGGTGGTTATAGAACATCATATAATTAGCCCTAACATAATACATTACATTTACATATATATATATATATATATATATCTGCTGCCACCATAGATCCCAAAAGATTCCATATTTGCCGTTTTATCACAATTATTGCACCGTGAACTCTTTAGGTTAGACCAAACATAATTCGGGTCACAAACTCTAAAATTACAAAATTGTCTAAAAAGATGATAAATACATTTGGCATACGTAAGAACAACTTGGAATTGTGACAGTACGGCACCAAGCTCACAAATGCCAGCAGGAAAGCACTGTCCAGCACCTCCTATATGGGAATTGATGTTAACAAGCAGGAATTTTTGCTCGAGATACGAAATCCTATTGAGAGAGTACATCATTTTGTAGTCATATGCTCTAGATCTCTTCATACCAAGGCCATTTTGGGAGGGTAGCTCAATTAGTTGATGTTTCTTATGGAAGTCAAGTGTTTCCTCCTAAGCAAGTTGAAATAGAAACATATTAAGTAGCTGGACATTGTACCCGGAAAAGACAAGAATGATGCTGGGGCAACATACTAATGCTCAGATAAGGGGATAAGCTTACTCACCGCAGGCTTGCATTAATCACCGATTGTTTTCACGTTTTGCTATTAGTTCTGCCTGAATGAAGATGACAATTCCAGACATCAAACAAGCTAGCCAAACGACACTAGCAGGGATAGTTCCTCCTACTGCTCCTCTTGGAAACATTTATTCCTCTTGGAAATGAAGAGGACAACAAACTATGAATACACAATGTTTTCGAAGTAATATAATGTAGAGAATTTTAGCTAATTCATAATCGTCAGAGGACACATATATATATGACAAATCGTCCTAGTGACAACAACAATTATTTTCATTAAAAAAAAAAACAAAAAACAAAAAACAAAAGATTAGGCTATCATGAAAAGAAAGATACAAACATATAAAAGAAAATGAGCTAATTAGCTATTACCCTTTGTTGGATCCTTGAAACTATATCATTATATCTTCTCATAGCAAACCACTTTGCACTGGATTCAGACTTTGATGAGTCATATTCACGACAACGAGGAGTTTTACAAATTTGTCCTACAACATTAAATTATTGTAAGACATTGGTAGATCTATAATTGTACGTTAGTTGTCTAGGGAAAAAATTCATTCGTACATCAGGAAATTTGTTGACTAAAACTTTCGCTTTGATTGTCCACACTAGATGAGCTACATCAAGAGCTGCAACAAACCCAAAATCCACACATATGCAAAATCCGCACATTATTATCATCCCAGATGTCACTAAACCCATCACAACAGGGGAGGTAAGCTAAACAAATATAAAAGAGTTAGTATTAAAATTTTAGCAATAATTTTTAAATAAAGAATTAATATTATAATATAAAATTTTAATAGTCAATATTTATGAAAGCAAAAATTTGTGGCCAAAGACTTAGGGGTGACCTTAGGCAACTGCACTGAGGCCACCAGCTAGCATTACATGAAAATTGTAAGTGTTCTATTTTCCTCCATCATTTCTTCCTCTCAAAAACAAACAAAACAATAAATTTTGAATATGCAATGTTTTCTAACAGTTCAGCCTAAAGAATTTTAGCTGATTCAGAAATACCGGGTGACTCATGTACTGGAAATATTTCATCCTAATAATAATAACAAACACTAGGATAATAATAATAGAAACAAAAATAAATATAAAAATGAGCTTATTATTACCCTTTTCTGGACCATTAACACTGCATTTCCCTTTTCTCATAACAGGGCACTCTGTCCAAGCTTTAAAGGGTTACATCTAAGACAAGTAGGAATCAGTCAAAGTTGTGAACTTGTGATACAACATCCAATTATTGTAAGATGCTGCAAAAATAAATTATGTCAGCTTAGCCGAAGGGGACTAGAACTGAGTAAACATATATAACATCAAAATCTGAATAATGGTTGGCGTGTTAAAAATTAGACTGACCCGGGATAAAGTTTAAGATGGAGATAAGTGTTTCACTAGGTCCTCAATTGTGCTTTGTTTCTCATATCAGACTGAGTTCACTTCTTCCTTCAGATCATAGATGAATTTATAGTTTATCTCAATGCGAGGAATGTGAGCTATCTTGGACCACTCTTTTCCTTTGTTCCTTCTGCAATGCTTTTCCAGCAAAGGACAATTAACAATATACAATTCCAAAAGCGAGGATGGAAAGCCTACTTCCGGAAAGGATGCGAGCTTTGGGCAATCTTCGATCCCCAAATCTGTAAGGGAGGTGAGGTTTTGAAAACCATTGGGAAACAGGTATTTTAATTTTGGGAAACTATTGATATGCAGACGTCTAAGAGAAGGGGGCAACATCATTCCAATCTCTTCCCGTGGGAAAGACTCTGCTTCTGTGCATCCATCAATTGAGAGGTATACAAGCGAGGTCAGGTTGTGCAACCCCCACTCAACCAGTGGCTTTTGGATATTGAGACATTCAACGGAAAGATTTGTTAGGCTGGTGGGGAAACCTTCTTGCAGAAAGGATGTGTTACGTGGACACTGTATAACATATAAAACCTCGAGTGAACTGATGTTGCGCAGGTGATTGGGTGGGACACTAAGTTTCTCACAAAAAGAAATATACAAAAGCTTTAAACTGGTTTTGGGAAGCCCTCCTTCTGGGAGGGAAACAAGACTTGGGCAATCAAATATGTCGAAGTAATTTAGACGGCTAAGATTTTGTAGGCCCTGGGGTATAGATTTAAGATTTTCACAAGACCAGAAGAGTATACGCCTAAGGGATGTGTTAACAAGAAACCTCTCTACTATAGATTCCAGCTTCTGACAATGTCTAATTTGGAGCACCTCAAGCGCCTCTGGCAACTGGCCCGTTGGCGATAAGATTGTGAGCTCCGAGCAATTCCAAATGTCCAGACTTTTGAGTGATGCAGGAAACTGACCTTTCAAAAATAGGCACGTGAGAGATGAGCAATGGGAGATAGACAACTGCTCAAGAAGAGATATGCTGCTATTGTCAATACTCTCCATGTGGATTGTTGAAGAAGATGACGAAGAAGTACAAGTATCCTCTCTGTGATCCTCCCAATACTGCAACTTCTCGCAATTTTCTATATCGAGCCGTTTCAAAGAAGAAGGTAAATGGTCTATTACAATGGATGTAATAGAATCGCAACCTTTAACCTGCAAGAGTTGAAGATGCACAATGTTGTGCTTTAATCCCTCAGGTAAGGATGTCAAAGCATTGCAACCTTCGATGTAAAGCTCTCGAAGGGATGTGAAGCTCTGAAACCCTTTTGGTGGCTGCTCGAGACTAATCACATTCTGCCATAACAGTATCAGTTCCGTACAACCCACAATCTTCAAATGTTCTACTTTCTGAAACCCTTGGCTTAACCAATTTCCGAAGTCTGAACAATGTGAAAGATTCATAGTCTTCAACGACTCATAGTCCATCATACTGCTGCACGTCATGCCTTTGCATCCATCAATTTCTAACTCGCAAAGCATTGGAAGAACTACGAATGAAATTGTCAACTGCTGACATTCACGAATCACGAGTTTCTCTAGTGAAGGAAGATAATTAGGCAGTTTTCCAGACAGCTTTGAGCATTTTATAATGGAAAACTCTCGCAGGCAAGGAAATCTCGTAACATGCTGCTCATTTTCTTCCAAGGGATTCCAGTACTCCAATTCTTGTAAATCCTCGAGACAAAGAATCTCCAAAGCTTGGAAAGAGTAATCCCCTCCGTAGATTTCAGATTTAATACTTTTTAAATTCGGCATTCCTTTGATGGTGAGATCTTTCAGCGAGCTCAATAACCCAAGTGACGGCAATACAGTGCAATTCCAACAGTTTTCCAATCTTATCACCATTACACTGGAGAATGATGGATCCGCAACCCAAGATGGAAATCTCCTACCACCAAAGAATTTGAGAGACAACTCCTTTAGATTTTTATGAGGTCGAAGTATGTCAAGTATAGTTTCCTCTATTTCCTCATTTCGTGAATCATCAATCTGAGACCCCCATTCTAAATGCAATAGTTTTAAACCATTCTTATCACCTAGTATTGCCTCTTTTATGTTCAACAAATTATTGGCATTTTCTAATCTTGAAATATGAAGTTCTTCACTAAGAAACATTAAATACTTCAAATCATTCAAATCACATCCACTCTTTTTGCCTACGACAAAATTAGACAATGTGCGAAGATTTTTCAAATCTTTCATCCCCATCGGCATTTCCTTCAAATTTACGCCCTTAAGATCAAGATGACGTAGATTAATCAGATTCCTCATCTTAGAAGGCAATGTTTTGAGCCTTCTACAATCTCTTAATATCAAAGTTTGCAAGTTGAATAGCGAGCTTACGGATTTAGGTAGACTTATAATCATAGTGCCAGCAAGATTGAGATATCTTAGATGTCCTAAATCTCCTATTGACTCAGGTAGCTCAGTAATATAATATTTTCTCAAAGATAATACTCTCAATTTTTTAAATTTTGATAGCAAGTTCAAAACATAAATAGTTATGTAGATATTATCTTGCCTATACAATTCATACATATGCTCAAGGAAAATTGGAAAAAATGTTCTCATAAGCTTAACTTCATGAAAAACCTCAAATTTCTCTTTACCATCTTGGATATCACAAATATAGGATACACTGCGAGACCTTTCTAATCTCTTTGATTGTCTATTGAGCTTCAAAGAACTCTCCAATCTAACATATGTGTCTCCTGAAACCGATTGAGCTAAATCGTTGACAAGGTCATGCATTATAAATTTAGTATCATTAGTAATAGATCGTTGAAAAATTGACCTTGATAATAGATCACGAAAATACTCACAGCCTACATCTTCAAGTTGTTCATTGTCTTTTGACGGTTGAATCAGATCTTCTGCCATCCATAAAAAGACAAGTTCCTTCTCTTCAAATTCGTAATCCTTTGGAAAAATTGCACAATAACCAAAGCATCTCTTTAAATGTGAAGGAAAATGATGATAACTTAATTTTAAGACTGGAAGAATCTTATTTTCATATGATAAATTCCATATTTTGCTATTCAATATATCCTCCCAATCAGATCTTGGCTTACACCGTAGAAGTCCACCGAGAGTCAGTGCTGCCAGCGGTAAACCTTGGCATTTCTCAACAACTTTCATCTGAATTGATTCCAGACCTTGATGTGCACCAATGACCTCACTCTCACATGCATGTTTTTTGAACAAGGACCAACAATCATCATCTGACAAAAGATTCAACTTATAGCAATCAATGTCACGCCCCATCTTTAACGCAATATCTTCAAGACGTGTCGTCACAATCATTGTACTTCCTTTTGCTCCACCTAAAAAGGGAGATTTTAGAATTTGCCACAAGCCATAGTCTTCATTCCAAACATCATCTAAGACTAGCAAGAATTTCTTCCCTACTACTTGATCCTTCAATTGAACTTGAACTTCATTCAATGTTTTGAGGTTGCAAGGAGAGCGAGTGATTGACTCAAGAATTGCTTTTGAGATTTCCAAAACATCAAACTCATCAGAAACACAAACCCACACTCTAAGGTTGACATAATCTTTCACAGCCTGATCATTAAACACCTCTCGAGCCAGCGTTGTTTTACCAGCTCCTCCCATAGCAACGATGGATATTACTCGAAAGTTGGCATCAGTATCAGCATCAAGTTCATCATCCTTCAGCACCATTTCGATTAGTCTGGCTTTATCTTCCTCTCTTCCATAGATGGCAGGTTCGGGTTGCACACTTGAGCTGGGTGGTCTTCGCTGTCTAGAAGTTGATATCACTCCAACATTCACTTGCAATCCGAGATCAATCCTCTGATTGCAGAGTTCTTTCAACCGACTACTTATATGTTTGATCTGGGACCTCATATGAGCACTAAACTTGACAGCACTTGGACTCCAATTACTCAATTGATCTGGGATGAGTTTTCGTACCTTGCTAGAGCTGGCCTGATGATGCTGTTGCATCTTTAACTTCCTTGATGAAGCTTCAGTTGCAAACTCATCCAGTATGTCCTCCACATCATAAGCCAAGTGTTGGAGATCGTCCAGCCACATCTCCACAGCCCTGTCTGTCAGTTGTTTCTCCTCTGCATCATCAAGCACAGCCTGCACCATCTTCAGATTGTGCTCCCACTTTTTGAGCTTGTCATGCACTCCCTCTTGAAGCAGGAAGTCCAGCAGCTCACGAGAAGCCAATCTGTCAAACAACACTTTAAGGAAAGCAGAGAGGACGAGCTCTCCCACAGCCATGATGATTATGTTCGCAGAAAACAAAGAATGGTTTTGTTTGTAGAAGGCAAAGATATAGGACTGTATGAGCTAGAATAGCCAGAAGACTTAGCTTGCCTGATGACTTGCTTCTTAGAAAGGAAGTTGATTGCTTTGTGTAAAGAAAAGTAAAGCCAACCAACAATAATGGCGTGTGAGCTCCACGTCTAGTATATAAAGACTAAAGAATCCAAAATTTGAAATACAAAATTCATTATTAATTTATTTATCCACCTTATTCTTCTGATAAAGTTAGGTGATCCCAACTGACATACAGCTAGAAACGTCAAACAAAATTTAAAACCTAATCACTTCCGTAATTTCCGGCATTTGTTTGCAAAGAGCAAGAGAAGTGCATGAACGTGTGCAAAGACAACAGGCACACTTTTTTTGTGCGATGACCAGCTTTAAGAAGAATCTTGGATTTTCCGATCTGAGAGAAATAAATAAATCAAATGATAGTGATATTAATATAGACATGCTTCATTTAAAATAGATATGAAAAATTATTATACCAAGGACGGATGGATACAATTTTAATATCTATTTTATTTTCATAAATAGGGATAGATATGATCCGTGGATATACATATCCATCTGCGTCCATTAATAATTTTAATATTTTATGAACATAGTTTTTATTATGTAATTATTAAAAATGATTCTATGGATTATTCTATATTTTGTTTCTCAACCCTACAACCTGAAGCCATTGTACAAATAACAACTAATAAGCTATTTCATTCAAATTTGTAGATTTTATTTACATTTTTATGACAAAATGTGTTACTTATTTTTTTGCATGTATAGTATAATAATTTCTTATTTTTTATCAGCTACGAATATGGACGGAACAAGAATAGATATCCCAATCTAAATTTGGATATTCTTCGGGATTTATTTTGCTTATGATAATGATAACAGATACAGGTATGGAGATATATATCTCAAACAAATATGGGCCTAGCATCCATCCCCAATCTATTTTGTTGTCATACATAACTACACACTATTACATAATTTATGAATTGTTTAAATGATTGGAACCTCATTTTAATTTGAAATAATATTAAAAGGAATCAAATTTCATTGTAAAAAGAATATAGGGTAAAAATCATTTTGGTCTCTGACTTTTGGAAAATGATCAAACTTTTAACTACAATTCGAAAAATGATCAAATCAACCCCAATATTTAAAAAAGTATCAAATTAGTCTCTCTCATCAATCAATTGATGATCAAACCTAACAGTCAACATGATAGACAAGGGTAATTTTTTTATTTTCAATCACAATTCAGAATCTTGAAACATGTACAAACCAAATAATTTGGAAGAAAATTTTAAAAAAGTGTGTCAAGATCCTGAATTGTGAGTAACAATGATAAAATTACTCTTGCCCATCATGTTGACCATTAAGTTTGATCTTCAGTTAACTGATGGAAGAAATTAATTTAACATTTTTTTAAAAAGCTAGGGTTGATTTAGTCTTTTTTCCGAAACATAGTTAAAAATTTGATCTTTTTTCAAAACTTAAAGACTAAATTATTTTTACCCAAGGATACATAAAGAATATTTAATTCATTGGTTGGGTGGGAGGGAAGGAATTAAGGGGTTGTTTATTTTTATTTTTTGCATGAAAACCGAATAGTCCTAAATTTACTGAAGACTTATAGTGACTCATACTTGAATAACATGTTAAACATAAAAAATAAAATAAACTTTGAATATAGTGTTAATTTCTTTTTTTGTAAAAAAAAATCGAAAATAAGTAATTTAACATCAATACCCTTGTTACTATTAGCAACGATGCATCAAATAGAAAACTTACACTTCTTGCACACTAATGGTCAAAGTTGTCTTTTAGTGAGAGTTATGGAGTCTAATCAAGTTGCTAAACCTTGAAACTTAAATGAAGATTGGAACTTGATCCTTAAAAAAAAAAAGATCGCAATCAAATTTAAAAACAGACAACAAAATCACCTTAAAAACAAAAAAAAAAAAAACTTACACTTCTTACACTATTTTGATTAGCATCGGTTAGGGGTTTTTTATGTTAGTTGATAGGTCTATTGAACTTAGTAAAGCTCAAAATTTACGTGAAGATTGAAACTTTATCTCCATAAAGATGATTACTTTCAAATTTAAAAATGGACAATAAAATTCAGCTTGAAAACTAAAAAATTCATTTGGAAAAATTGTTATTGAAATTTGTAAGGGTTAGTACACTAAACATGTTCATTTTTGAATTTTTTCAGAATTTATCCAAATCAATTCATGTAAAGTGTCGACCAAATCAAGCAGAGAGGTGCGAATTCCGTCCAAAAATCGTATTCAAGGTCCCAAACATAGCTACTTGCTAATCAACCAGCGACCTAGTAAGTAATGAGTATAGACGAGTACTGTTTAGGGGAAAAAATTATTATTTTTGAAATCTGAGAACATAAACTAATATTTCTTTAGATGTCAGGGGTTAATTGATACTTTTAACTATTCAATTTTATCAAACCTCAGGGAGTTTGTGTAATTTGCCATAATGTATATAAACTTAACCACAATTACCCTAATCAGTTTTCTTCTTCCTCTCTCATGGTCTCACTCTCTCAAACAACCTCTACCCTTCTCTCTCACGGTAACAAAACCAATCTCTCTCTCCCACCATTTCAAACCACATTCAACCGCCATTTTTAACACTCCACACCATAGATCTCACAACCTCTACAGCTACCACCATCTTACGTCTCTGGTCTTATCCTCTTTCTTCGCCTCCGTCGTAAGACAAGCAGATTTTTGTCATCCACTCCTACCACATCGCCCTCTCTCTCACTCTCCTTCGTCGTTGCTCCATCACCGAGTTTCTTTGAATAGCGGTGACTGGTTTAGGGATATTTGTGGTAAGGTGACTAGTATGGTGGTGGTGATTGGTGTAGTGGTGAAGTATGGCGATTATGATGAGTCGATGACTGGTATTTTATTTATTTATTTATTTTAAATAATCCGAGTTGGATCAAGTTGTGCAAGTTGGAGCGAGTACTCGACCAACTCCACTGAGTGCTAACCTAGTCCAAGCAGAATCCCTGATCAGAGGGTTATCAGATCGGCCAGGTGTCAATCCATGATTTATAGCCAAAAATTTAGTCTACTCAGCTAAGTTTTTAAACCATCCGTATATTAAAACTCATTTTGGAAGTGAACTAACCCCAAATTATAATGAGTTCTGTTTTTATATAGTGCAAAAGAAATGGGAACTTGTTTTACTAGCATTAAAGAACTTAAATAAGTTTTAATAGCACTATTTAACTATTCATAATTTTTAATGATGAAATTGCCCTTGTTATTTTTACCTCCATTTTCATTAGTTTAGCATTTCTATCTCGTCTTCAACATTAAGAGCTAGCCACCTTCAAACATAAACACATTAATGACATTGCTGGCATTCAAACATTTGGACCAAAACCTTTGTTGGTGGTTCTAAAGTAATACAGAAATAGAGATTTGAAATAAACCGACACCATTATTAAAGTTCTTCTTTGTTATAACACCGGTTACCATTTTCTCAACACTACCGTCATCACCACCTTCCTCAACACCATCGTGGTGGTGGTTGCATTCACGGAGACAAACCTTCTTCTAGTGTTGTGAAATCTGGTGTTGTCGACACGACACCCATTCTAGTTGCTGTTGACTAATAGATTATTGAGGACCTAAATCTAGATCCAACAAAGGGTAGTTAACGAGTAAATCAACCCACCAAATTGGGCTAATTAACTCTCTAGAATCAAATCACCGAATTAATTTGGATTCTCACTCAAGTAGTTCCAAGTTTACCTACCCGAAATAGTCGAAAAACACAGCAAATTTCCCCCGGGAAGTTGTGAGTTTTATTGATAAATTCTCCAGCAAAATAACATAATGAAAATTCAAAAGTTCTATGGCTATTTATAGCCTCACAATTCCAATCTATCAAGGAAAGATTAAATTTATAATTTTAACTCTGATTATTTTTAATATTATCTAAAAATAAATCTAACCCTAATTTATCACATGAATTAAACAAAGATAATTATAATAAAAGAAAATCGAAACATGCAATTCTAATTCTTTTGAAACTGCACCAGGTCTGACACTTACCCGCTTGTCGAGTGTGCACCGCGACCCGCGTCTCGCAATCTAATGTCGCGATATGTTCTGCCACGACATCGCCACTCACGCTCGCTGGAAGCACCTCATGACTCTCCCTCGCAATGCTCTCTGCCGAAATATCGCCACGCACACTCACGACACTCGCCAGCTGATCCCACGATCCTCAGTAGCGATCGCCTCTGCCAGTTTATCACAACATGCGATCATGGTTTGCAAGTTGCGATCCTCAGTAACGATCAATTCAAATGTCTCAAGAGCTGCCAACCTCATGCTCCTTTGCCTTTTCCGGGTTGATCGACGGAAGTTCTCATCACAGATATGAATAGCCATGGTGTTAAAATCAGGTTGTTAAAACATGACGGAGAAATCGAAAAATATGACAAAAAAAGAATGGTTCGCGACTGCCTTGGCAAACTATAGCTCGCGACTGCCTTCGCGATTCGTAAAATGGTGCTCTCTAAAAAGGGTGATAGCCATTGCAGCATCAGCAAGTTCATGAGAAATATGATAAAAAACAGAGAATGAATGTTACTTTGAATCAGGTTGTTGAAACAGGTTTGCTTTTCTCTGTTTTGTCCTCTGTTTTTTTCATTTGAAAACAGATAAACTTGGTTAAGTTATGTGATTATTCAAAAAACAGAGGAATATTAATGACAGAGAGTTGACTTAGCTTGGAGAGACTTGACTTAGCTTGAAGTGGTTTGAACATGTTTTAAAATTTTAAAACACGAATTACATAATTCTCAAAACTGAAAAAATATTCAAGAATTAAAAACAAAATTGAAAAATATATCAATTCTTTTTTAGTTTTGTTTTTAAAACAAACAATTAAGCTTCTGCTTCCTGGAATCTCCAGGCAACGGCTTTCTGCTGCTTGGAAGTTCTAGGCAGCAGAACTTGCTGCCTGGAAGTTCCAGGCAGGCAGTAATTCTGTTGCCTGGATTTTCTAGGCAGCAGAAGAACTTGATTTACCATCATATCATCAAAAACATAAATATATTGTATTACTCATCAATTGAGAAATGAGAATACTTAAAAGTTTGCTAAGAATAACTACATACATGAAAAAACCCTTACTTTTGTTAGTGATAAACAAAAAAGAACTCTTTAGTCAATGTCAAATTCACTGGCATGGTAAAATGTTGGATTCCTAAAAGGAATGGATCCCTAAAGTAAGGAAATTTAATAATTTCTATTTTGGCAATAGAGAAATAAGAAAACTAAATAATTCTCTATTTTGAACATTGAAAATAAAGAAATTTAGTTTTAGTAGTGGAGAAATATGAGAGCCCATATCTAAGGCAATTGATGTATGATTAAAAGGGAAATGCATTAATGGTAATTAATGAGGAAAGCCTAGAGGTGCTTATACAAAGACCTGTCCTCTCATTCTTTCATTCATCCTAAATTTGAGAGAAAAAAAAGTAATGTAACTCGTTGAGTGAAAAGCTGACGGGACCCTTCCCGAATCCTTCCTCTGGACCCGAGAAAGACCCCGTAGCACCCCGAAAGAATTCCCACGAACCCTATACTCGGCACGGAGGAGCCCCGTCAGGGCATCGGAAACATAATTTAGCTAGATCTTTTAACTTCTTTTACAAGGTGACAATGATAAAAAAATTTCGCTTTTTAATAAAAATTTCGGTAGCATGTCGTCTGTTTTCTAAACTATGCCACCCTGTAAGTTTCAAATACAGTTTATAAAAACACTTCTATGACATTCATTTCTCAACTTCCAGAGCCTCAGGCTCATTTCTCACAACACAACCACAAACAGGTGAATAAAATTTGAAAACTGAATTTCAGAAAACTTAAATAAAACATTTTTAACTAAAGCATCCACTATTTCTTTAAAATATTTACAATTATATACATGAACATATACATGATCAAAATCACAAAATATATACATGTAGTAGGTGTCGTCCTATGTGTTTGCCTGCACGTCCGAATGAACCTCGTCGGCTGGACGACTAGCTCCTGCGCTTGTGGGAGAATTTTTTAAGAAAAACATTTAAGGAAAAATATGAGTATAACTCAGTAAGTGAAATAATTTATATAAACGCAAACTCGTTTCTATATAAAATATTCTCCCAAAACAGTTTTTAAAACTAAAATACTTTCTAAAATCCTTTTCTAAAACACTTTTTGAAATCTTTTCTTAAAATCTTTTCTAATGCTCGCCTAAATAGTAACTCAGGGAATATCTACTCCTAACGTGGTAGCATATAAAATCCAGCTAACCACTAGGAGTGGGAATCTACCATGTATAGTCGCTGAAAGTGGGTCCATGCTGTGGACCGACTACACTACTCTATACGTGTATACGGATCACTCAAGCCTCGCTCATACAAGAGTCGACTAAACTGAAATCTCATTGACTGACTTCCTCTCATCTACCGTATCACGCATAGGGCATTCAATCGGATATTAAACTGGGGCTAGGGTAAACCATAGGCTATTCAAATTTCTTTTTCTTAATACACTAAAACATTCTAAATCTCAAGGCAGTAAACCTAAAATCTTTAATTCTAGCACATTCTCATATACATAAATAATAAACTAAAATCTTTATGCTAGAATTATAATATAAATTCAATTAATAAATGAATAACTATTTATAATAAATTCTTTTAACTTTACAATAAACTTTAGGAAAATATAAACTTTAAAAAATTGTATTTCCACTCACAACACGTCTTCCGATATAATCTGATCCTCCTTCGTAAGCCTCCGGAACTCTCCGCTTTTATCCTAAAATATCAAATATTCATTTAGGGTCACTTAACTCATTCAAATAACATTCAAAATTGATAAAAATCTTATTTATCTCTATTAATACCCTTTAATATCCAAACTTTCGGATCTTAATTTCTATTCAATCGGGGTTTTTGAAATCCGTTTTTTCTACATAAATCCTACTTATTCTTTCTTAGAAATACCTCAATATACTCATTTTCATCGTCGGAAACTCGGAATGAAATTCGTTCGAATTCGCTTACTAATAAAAATCACTTCTCGCTTCGAATGTCCGACAACTTCAATAATCAATTCTCTAGTGTTTTAACACCCAACCATGATTAAATAAATGGTTTCAAACGTTAAACGAACACATTTGGAAGGATTTCAGAAAACATCCTTCAACTCGTCTGTTTAGCTCCGAAATTGATCCTAAACTTTTCGTTTTCGAAATCTAACTTTATAAAATTGTTTCCTAACCTCTAAAACACCTATCTAATACCTTAGAATCGAAAACGAAATCAGATCTCCCAATAACCCATTTTGACCATTACTTTCTCTCTCTCTCTCTCACCAATTTTTCTTTCACCAAATCACTCACAAATCACACCTTATAACTCCCTCTTATCATCCCTAAGCTCAAATTTGAAAAAGAAACAAGAGAGAGAATGAGTTTTCACATAAACTATCAAACTTTAAACTAAAATAACTCACCAAATAGGCGATCTTTTCGCTTCAAATTTGTTGGGTTAACTAGAGGAGATGACAAGGAACAACTTTTATGAAGAAACCTCGGTAAAAATCGGACCGGATCTTCCTCTTTCTCTCTCTGTCTCTCTCTCTCTCGCTCACGACCTCTCTCTTTTTTTTTTTTTCTTTTCTTTCTTTCTTTTTTGGTTTCACGACTCAAATGTCTCCAAATGAGACAAAATTCACTTTTATATATATAAATGCTCAATTACAAATTAGTCCCTCAAGAAAATTTCATTTAATAATCTCAAACTTTCAATAATCTCACTAGTGCTCAAAAATATATAATTATTAATTCTATTGGTCCACTTGGCATATTCTAATCCATTTATCTCTTTAACCAATCAATAGATTACATGTGGCACAACTATAGCCACTACTTTTCAAGTCACTTATCTCTTTTCTTATTTAATTAATTAAAATATCATTTACTTTATTCCGTGAGCTCACCTCGCTTGATTAACATATAATTAATTTCTAATCACATTGTAATCTTACCGGGGTCAACGAAACGACATCCGACTTGCGATACGAAAATATAATAAACTTCAGATAACACTACTGGAGGCATACGATTCGACCGTAACTCAATTCGAAGATTTTTAATACCATAAAATAATAAATCTGGATGAGGGCTTACAAAAGCGAAATTCTCTTGAGTGTTAGAGAATTGTATATTCTCTTGGTTGTAATTAGGAGTTAGGTTATGAGGTTTTGAGTGTCTGTAAACACTTATTATTTTTCTCCTATAGTGAAGACCAGCAATAGCTCCGTGGACATAGCCTCTTTTAAGTGAACCACGTAAATTTCATATATATATATATATATATATTTGCTTTATTTCGTTATTATTTTCATATTATTTTATCGTTGCAATAATCTGATGTTTAGGAATGTTTATTTCCTAACAACTGGTATCAAAGCTTAGGTTGTGAGTTATGCAAATTTTTTCTAGAGAGTTTACTATTCATATAAATAGTGAATTCGTAAATAGTAAATTTTTTTCATTGTGCTCTAAGAGCTTGTCTAAGTATGTTGGATTTTAAATGAGACCATTCTCACCCCTTCAGTCTTTCTTGAGAATTTTCCTAAAGTTCTGTCTAAGAATGTTGGATTTTCAATGGTACCATTGTGACCTCTCCAATCTTTACTGGGAGCTTTTTTGGTGGTTTAAAGCTCCGGGTGGAATTTTTACAATTTTTTTGCAGAAGTTCTATGGAATCGGATTTGAATATAAGAAATGGCAATAGACAAAAGAAAGAACATCAAAATTGAGAAGTTTTATGGCGAAGATTTTAGCTTCTAGAAGACGGAGATCAAAGTTATCTATATCATAAGAGTATGCATTTACGCCTTTCGAGGAGAAAACCAGAAGATATAAAAGATGTAGACTGGACTCTACTTGATAGGCAAACACTTTGTATTATCTGATTGACGTTATCTTACAATGTCGCTTTCAAAATAATGAAGGTGAAGACCATATAAGGTCTTATAACAGCTCTTTCTGACATGTATAAGAAACCATCTATTTCAAATAAAGTGCATTTGGTGAGATAGTTGTTCAATTTGCAAATGACAGAAAGTGCATCAATAGTAGTTCATATTAACGAATTTAGTATGATTAAAACACAACTAAGTTCAATGGAGATCGATTTCAATGATGAAGTTCAAGTGTTAATCCTTCTATCCTCTCTATCGAAAAGTTGGAAAGCAATAGTGATAGCAATGAGTAGTTCTTCTTGATGTAAGAAAATAATATTTAAAGATGTTCGAGACTTAATTCTAAGCAAAGAGATATGTATAAGAGAATGAAGAGAAACATGAAGTTCTGCCTACAACACCAAATCCAAATGTAGATCCAACAATAGCAACTCAAGTCGAAGCTGATAGAAATCAAGGCGGAGCAAGTCTAGATCTAGGAAGAAAGAGTACAACTATTGGAACTGTAGCAAGAGCGATCATTTGAAGAAGGATTGCAGAGTACTGAAGGAGAATAATGGTAATGTAAAGGAATTTGTAGATGTGGTCGAAAATAATGGAGACTCTCCGATCTTGAGTGTCAAAAATCAAATTAAATCTTGAATTTTGGATTTTGGGGCATCGTTTCACTGCACCTCGCATTGAGAAATCATCAAGAATTATGTCGGTGGTCATTTGGGGAATTATGCCCACAATTTTAAGTCACTCTATCTAAAAATCCAACTTGTGACAAGACAATCGGGCTTTGATTGTCTTGTCACAGGTTAGATTTTTAGATGGAGTTTGACTAGACCTATATTTGCTAGGCTTGTCTTGTAACAAGAGGTTGGGTTTTCAATGGAGTTTGACTAGGCTTGTATTTGCTAGGCTTGTCTTGTCATAAGTTGGAATTTTAGCTGGAGTTTGACTAGGCCTATATTTGCTAGGCTAAACGACGTGGACCCATATGATCAATCTAGGCTATGTCTTGATGATTGTTCTATGTTTATGGCTTCTCTCTTATTTTCATTTAAAATTCTTATATTTCACCAAAATTCTATATGTAAACTATCAAACAAAACTAAAAATCTTCATTTTCAATCAAGCTAAATGTTAACCGAAAAAAAAAATAGTTGAAAAAGAAGAAAGAAGAGGAAGATTAGAAGGGCGGAACAGTTAATAGAATTCAGTGTCTAAATAATCAATTTCTCAGAACTCATATTGTGATCCTAAGTTCATTTGATAACTATTTTATCCTTTCTTTCATTTAACCATTTACCTATTGGCCCCGTTATAACCTAAGGAAAAGACATAGTTGATCTCTTGAGAAGTTGAACTATTTTGTTGGAGTAAACAATGTTTGATATGTTATTGATATCCGATTCTTTCCTTAAGGTCTTTGAATGCATATTAACGGTCTTTCATTATTTATTCACATGCGTTGTAACATATTTGTGATTTTCTTGTACATAATTTCCACCTCGCATGTGTTGTAAGAGTGTTGAGCCTAGGTTCTGAGAGAATGAAATGAGTGAAACCTTGTGAGAATCAGAGTCGAGGCGAAATAAGTCCACAATGTGCATGCATGATGTTTTCAAAACTTGAATGCTAGGTGATAAGTTGGAGAAGACTGAGAATTGTGTAAGGATCATTAGTGACTTATTTTTAGTCAAAACACAAGATTGTCAGCGTGATGATCTTTTTGAGGATACATTGGAGCTTAGATCTTTGCTGCAGCCATGGGTGACTCTCCTTGTCATCTTCGGAGCTCCTTTCATTCTTCAGATCCAGGTCTGCTATACCCACCTTTTTTTATTTTCTTTGTTGGATCCCTTGTGTTTGTTTTTTAATTTGATTTTGTAATAATGGGTGTAGCAAAAATACTCATTTCCGGAAGCTACTCTCAATAGGTTCGTTTTTCATCTTCTACAACGTTTTTTCTTCCAATTATTATTTATTTCTGTTTTGTGATGTTTTATTTATTTTTATATAATGTTCTGCCTATAGAATGCAGTCTGGCTATCAATGAAGTTATCCAATCTGGTGTTGGTCCTTACTTTATTGAGTTTCTTGCTAGGGATGACTTTCCATAGCTTTAGGTTTGAGTTAACTCCCTGTGTTATTTCTTTGTTATTGTGATGTTTTGCTGTTTGTTGTTTTCTTGAGTTTTCTTTGACTGTTGTTTTTTGTCTGTGGCTCAGTTTAAGGTTGCTTTGGGCTCTTACAAATATTGCTTCGAGGACCTCAGAAAACACCAAGGTTGTAATTGATCATGGTGCTGTTCCGATATTTGCTAAAACTTTTAAGTTCAACTGATAATGTTCGCGAGCTGGTATTTGTCGTTCAACTTGTCTATGCTATTTTATTGCGTTTTTCTTGTTACCCATTTTTCTTCCACCAAGGAACATTCTAAAGCGATAATTAACACTGTTTTTTATTTAATCTGTAGGCTGTTTGGGCATTGGGAAATGTTGCTGGTGACTCACCTAAATGTCATGACCTTGTCCGTAGCAAGGAGCTTTGATGCCTTTGGTTGCACAATTCAATGAACATGCGAAACTTTCTATGTTGAAAAATGCTATGTGGACATTGTCAAACTTCTGTAGGGGCAAGCCACAGCCCTTGTTATAGATTATATTAAGAAGGTGCCATTTCACATTCCATCTAATTAAATATCCTACAAGCAATATACATAGACAATTGAAATAATCTCATGCTTTTGTTAACAATTTTGCAGGATTTAGGACTTAAAGTATCTGCTAATACACTTGTAGGTGATGAAATGATACGAGGAATATCTGGTGGACAGAAGAAGTGCATCACGACTGGTAAAAAATCATCATTGAAAATGACTGTAATAGCACAAGTAGTTTTACTAAACTTTCATGTTTTTTCAACATAAGTAGTTTAATTGGTTTTTACTAAAATTTTTGGATAGATATGGTGCCAGGGGAGATGCTGGTTGGACCAGCAAGAGCATGGATGAGATATCAATTGGTTTGGACAGTTCAACAACATATCAGATAGTGAACTCACTAAGACAATCCATACACATCCTCAATGGAACTGCTGTTATATCTCTTCTCCAACCTGCACCAGAAACCTATGAATTGTTTGATGACATCATTCTGCTGTCAGATGGGCAAATTGTTTGCCAAGGCAATGTGCTAGAGTTCTTTGAATATATGAGATTCAAGTTCCCTGAAAGGAAAGGAGTTGCAGACTTCATACAAGAAGTAATATTTTACGCAAGCATAGTTCATGAATCTTCAAAAATTTTATGTATATACTACTAACATGTAAGGATTTTGCATGTAGTGGGTGACATCAAGGAAAGATCAAGAGCCGTATTAGGCAAACAAAGATGAGCCTTACATGTTTCTCACTGTCAAGGAATTCGTTGAGGCATTTCAATCGTTTCACATTGGTAGAAAGCTAGGAGATGAGCTTGTTAATCCATTTGACAAGTCCAAGAGCCACCTGTGGCTTTGACAACTAAAACGTATGGAGCCAGCAAGAAGGAGCTGCTCTTAAGAGCTTGCTTCTGGTGAGAGTATCTTCTTATGAAGAGGAATTCATTTGTCTACATTTTCAAAATGGTCTAGGTGAGTACATTTAGGGTTTTTTTTTTTCCTAAGCAGAAAGAGGTTCAAACTTTGGAGAACTATAACAAGTACTTAACTGTTTGTTGGTTTTGGATTTCTCAGCTTTTCGTGGCAGCTTGCGTGACAATGATATTGTTTTTAAGAACAGAGATGCACAGGAACACAGTGACAGATGGTGAATTTATCTGGAAGCATTGTTCTTTACAATGATCATGATAATGTTTAATGGATTCTCAGAGCTTTCAATTAGTATCATGAAACTTCCTGTCTTCTACAGGCAGAGAGACCTTCTATTCTATCCTGCTTGGGCATACTCTCCACCTATATGGATTCTTAAGATCCCAATCATCTTCCTTGAAGTCGGTGTGTGGCTGTTCATGACTTATTATGTTATAGGTTATGATCCAAACATTGAAAGGTTAGTTAAAAGGAAGACGGAAAACATATTCAGAATTCTAGTTTCAGTTACTTTTTTGGCTTCAGGTTTTTGAAAAAGATTATTTCATGAATGAACAGGTTTTTCAAGCAGTACTTTTTGACCCTGTTTGTAAACCAGATGGCATCAGCATTGTTCGGATTTATAGGAGCTCTAGAAAGAAATATAATTGTTGCAAACACGTTTGGGTCATTTGCTTTACTAACAGTCCCGTTTTTGTGGGGATTTATTATATCTTGAGGTGAGTATTAGTACTATTATCCACACTATATATGAAGATTTTCATGATTTATTTTTCCATGGAGATAGATGTGAATAGCACTTTGATGTTACAAGTTTACATAAATTTGAACCAGATGATGTGAAGAAATGGTGGTTGTAGGGTTATAATGGTTTTCGCCAATGATGTATGGACAGAATGCTATAGCTGTGAATGAATTTCTAGGCAAGAGTTGGAGTCATGTAAGTATATCTTTTTGTTTGATAGTTTGAGGAGAAAGAAAACTACAATATGAGTGAAGTATCTCATAAATTGATGCATGATAGCTAGTTAATATATCTAGGAAAATTTTCCAGGTTTCTCCTAATTCTACGGAATCATTAGGAGTTTTTTTCCTAAAGTCTTACGGGCCCGCAAGCATATTGGTATTGCATTGGAGTAGAAGCAACAATTGGATATGTTTTACTTTTTGCATTAGCTCTCAAGTATCTTAACTGTAAGTACCCTCTTCTTACATTTTTTAATGTTTTGAAGGTCAAGATGAATATATGTTGTGATGATCAAAATGACTGTTGCAGCATTTTGGGAAGCCTCAATCAGTACTATCCGAAGAGGCCTTGGCTGAGAAAATTGCTAGTAAAATTGGAGAGTCTGTGGAGCTATCATCAAGAGATAGGAGCTTTGGTGAGTCATTGCATGGACAGACTTGTTATTTTGTTGTTACTTTTTTGAGAAGAAATTATGACATTGTTCAATACATTACAATGCAGAAAAAGGGAACGATGGTTGTAGAAATGCTACATCTTCTAAGACTTTGCTAGAGTTGGAAGATTCAGTGAATCTGATTAGAACATAAAGTGCGGAATGATACTTCCTTTTGAGCCACATTCTATAGCTTTTGATGAAACTAGATATGTAGTAGACATGCCACAGGTACTTTATATATTTGTTGATTTTTACACTGGTGAGTGTAAATGCATTCTAAAATATGATTGTAATTATGTTTGAAGGGTGTGAGTGGTGCTTTTAGGCCAAGTGTCTTGACAACTATAATGGGAGTCCGTGTTACCAAGACCACTCTAGTGGATGTGTTGTCTAGGAGGAAAACAGGAGGATATATTAGTGGTAGGATTACAATATTTGGTTATCCAAAGAAGCAAGAAACGTTTGCTCGCATGTCAGGATACTGTGAGCAAATAAATATCCACTCTCCACATGTAACAGTTTATGAATCGTTAGTATATTCTACTTGGCTACGATTAGGAAGGTGACTATTTACCATAAACATACATGATTTTTGTGTATCTTAGACAATATCATATCTCTGATTACTTCTGATTAATGGTTTTGTAGATGTTTGTTAGGGAAGTCATGGAGCTTGTGGAGTTGAATGCTATTTAAGGAGAGCTCTTGTAGGATTACTTGGTGTAATGGACTTTCAACGGGACAAAGAAAAAGGCTAACCATTGCAGCGGAGCATGTTGCCAACCCATGTATATAATATTCATGAATGAGCCAACTTCTGGGCTTGGTGCTAGGGTTGCTGCAATTGTAATGAGAACTATCAAGAACACAGTGGACATAGGAAGGATTGTGGTTTGCATTATTCACTAGCCTAGCATTGACATATTTGATGCTTTTGGTGAGGTAATATATCTTCTTCAATGCTATTAAATTCACAATATTTCTCTTTTGTTTACCCTATATATTTAAGCAAGTGAGACCTTCTATGTTGGATTTCGGTTGCTTCTATTAAAATGTGGAGGCGAAGAGATATACATCGGTCCATTCGGTTGCCATTCTATTCAATTGATGAATTACTTTAAGGTAAGCCTCAAACCATAAATAGTGAAAATGATTTTTTTTTTTTTTCTCAAGTAACAACTGATAGATACATCATTAATGTGCTCCTAAAGCCTCCTTCGAGCAAAATCCATTGCATAACTTTATAATATTAGACTTCACATATGTCAACTTCACTAATTCTGGTACATTTTCAAGGTACATATGTTGAGATCTGACTCGACCTAAAAGTGTTCAATTTGGGTCATGTGTTTTTAGGAGGGTGTTTAGGTCGTGAATGTTTCTAGGGTCGGCTTGGCTTTGGGTATCCAAAACCCCAACCAAACCGACCTAAGAAACCGATATATATTTTAAAATTTTTTATATAGTGAAACTATGCTTGTACCCTTTAAGGTTACTTAAATTTTGAGTATTTCCCAAGGGAATATGCATAATTTTGATTCTAACAATCGTAAATAACCCATTGACCGGTCACTTCCTTATGTCTGCATGTCACTTTATCTTTCTTCTTCACAAAGCCTTCTCCATTCTCTATCTTTTATCTTCTTTATTCTTCTCTCTTCATTTTCTTTTTTATAATTTCTACAACACCATTGTCTTCACCGCTATCTTTGTTGTTCGACAGTGACAATGATAAGATTTTTCTATTTTTGTGAAACCCACCAAAAAAAAAACTCTTATATGATATTTTTTTTTGTGTTATCTTGTTTTTGTATTTTGTAATTTTTGTGTTATTTTATCAAGAACATGTTTTTACTGTATTGTGTTGTCTATATTTTTTTATTGTATTTTTGTTATCTATGTTTGTGCTGTATTTTTGTGTTATCTGTGTTTGTGTTGTTTTGATTTTTTGTTCATTTCTTCTAAATTCTTCTTATTTGAGGTTGCTGTGATGTTGGCTGATTTGTGATGTTGTCATTGAATGATTGATTTTCAGAATTAATGAGGACTAAATTGAACCAACTGTGTTTCGTTCAGGTCAATTTCAGTCCTTAAAATTTTCATGTTTGGTTATTAAGAATGAGAACTAAAAAAAATCGATTCAGACTCTTTGTAGCAGTGAGTCTTGGGCATGCACATTCTTTCATTGTTGCTAAGGAAGGTAATACTGGGTTTTTCTTACAGTGTTGCCTTTTACTCATGTTTTTATAATCTTCATAATTTGTAGTCTTTTTGGTACTTCCTTAAATGCTTTTTACCTAGGTTAATTTCATTCTACTGAAACATGAGAAAACAAAAAAGATTTTGTAATAGTTTTTTTTTCTTCTATTATTGTTGTTTATCTAGTATGTAAGGTGTGTCATTTTATGTTCTGTTAGAAAGTTAGCTTTAACTCACTTTTGTTATGATAAAAGAATAAACCAAATTCTGTTTGCACAGCCCAATTTGCTTGGAGCGCTACCTTTCTCCCTTTTTTATTTTTATTTTTTATTTTCATTTTATTTGGTTACTCTTGATTGGCAATGTGTAGAGTATTCTTGCTCTCTTCAGCCCACTATTGTCTTTAATAGGTAGCCATAAAACTCTTGCTTATAATATATATTATTTTAGTTTATTTCCATTGTATCATGTTTATACGTTAGCACAATAATACAGGTGACTAATTTTGTTAATGCTAAATATTTTTTCCATTATTTGGGGAAACCTCTTGGTACTTGCCCGTATTTTCCTTTTTCCTTTTAATAGTTTGTCAAGGTAACAATTTTGAAAAACGATTGCTTGATGTCTCTTTTAGGTGGGATGACATTTGACTAGATGGATCTTCTGGTTGAGCAAGTTAAGATGCTTGGAAGAGAGATTGCATTCAGCACAAGTAACTTGAAGCATCTAGTGCAGTTTTATGGTTTCTCTTACAATCAATTTTCAATCTCTATCTCTCTTTTTGTTGGTCTAGAATTTAATTGATCTTGCTGGATTTCAGAGTTCGAAAAATGAATCAACTGGACTATGGAGAAAGGAAGGATCTTACATAAACAAAAGTTTTCCGACTCTTGGAACTGTATGTTTCTCATAATTGTATACATAAACAATGATAAATTTTCTTATTTTATTATTTAAACTGTATTGTTGATGAACTGCTTTATTTACTAACAAAAAGTAAATTGATTTGAAGTCTTGATTTTTGTCCCTCTAATCATTGAACAATATCATATCGGCATCAAAATGGTGTTTTAAGTGTTGACAAAGTAATTATCTTGAGCTAAGATCCAGTTATAGGTTATAATCCTGGGAATGGATGACAGGGTTAAAATGTTTACTTTTCTAGATGAAATTTGGACATTTATTATTTGCTATTTGTCTATAATGTCTATCATTTCAATAAATATAATATGATTTTATGATTATTATGTAAAGGTGATAGGATAATTCAGTGAGGGGAAGACATGTTATGTTCCCTATCGAGATTCCAAGCTTACCCCTCTTCTGCAATCTTCACTGAGTGGGCATGGGCATGTTTCAGTGAGTGTCAGATGCAACAATATCAATAATAAATGAATATTGGGTAAAGGCCATTTATATTGTTATGAGAAATTACCATTTTATTTGTGCATACAAGTTAATGGGCTAGTAACTTGTACCCTTATCTAAACTAAGTTGCGTCTTAATTTTTTTAGTGTTTTGTTGCTGTATACATATTGAATTGTATTGTCAAACTTTTATTCTTTACTATAAATTGCTTTTTAAATAATAACCTTATGCAATGTCAATATCTAACTATTTCTCCTTTGATCACAAAAATGATGTTTTTTTGTTTGTTTAATCTCTTACAGCTTATATGTACAGGCATCTAATAAGATGGAAGAAACTCATAGTACGCTGAAGCTTGCACGCAGGGCAAAGCGAGTGGAAATCTATGCCTTCCGGAATAAGGTATCTGAAATTTCTGTACAAGGTTTATAAGTGGCGAGGCGCAATAATTTTCAGATGACCTGTTAGTAGAGATGGTATTAGGAGCGAATCCTTTTCACACTTTCCCATTCCAACTCACCAAAAATGTAGCCTGTGCCCTACATTGTAGTGGCTGCTACTGCCAATTTCCTCCCTGCTATGCATTCCCTTGCCACCCCACAAAGGCAGGGAGGAAGAAATAAATAAATCTTATCTAAGTGTTTTCTCTCCCTCCCGTCTTTATTGTCTAAATATCTCTATCATCACTGCTAGTTGACCTATTGTCATCTAAGACCAAATGACGCATATCTGAAGAAATGATATACGGGCCCCATTGTAATTTGAACCAAGGCCATAGAATGCTAAAATGCCTTGTAGGAGTTACTTGAAAGAGATAGAGAGGAGATATTGTGAATGAACGGAGGCTGGTAGCTGCAGAAAATGAAAGAAGCACTAATGCTGATGTGTATACTAAGTTATGAAAATATTATATATCATCAAGGATAATATTGTATTATACCTCTGGTGGGATAGGAAACCTAAACTCTGTTCCCGCTCTAAACCCAACTCAAGTGATGTTTGTGTGAATCGTCTCCATTTTTTTTAAGAAGAAAATTTATCTCAATACTAATCCTTGATTTTTACTTCAGAAACTTGGGTGTTGAAGTTGGGTATTTATGGGGTTGACGTGGATTTGCGACAAGAAACTCAGTCTAACTCGGTCTTATACTTTCTTTTCAACTTACTCTCTTTTTAGATTATTGATGATAAATCATTAATTAAGAAGTATTAAAGAGAAATCTTGACCATCAAATAATCTGGAACTTGACCAGTTAAGGAAGGGGGATGCTTCTTGGTGTTAGTCATGAGGAGATTATAACCTTAAGTCAAAAGGTTCACGGATTTTTTTCCCACCATTTTTAATTGATGTTCTACTTGTTTGTTGATTATTATTAATAATTCATCAATTTGTTACAGTTGGAAGAAGGTTAAGTGAAAATGCAGTCAAGGTTGAAGGAGGACAAAGAAGCTAAAGCTGCTCTTATGAGCAGAATCCAGAGACTCACCAAGCTCATACTTAAATCTACAAAATATAAACTTCCTAGTAGTGTAGTCATTCTTTTGGTAAGGATGATGTAAGTTCTTATTCTCATTTTTATCATGTTAATTTCATTATGGTTATTGGCTTGTGTATTTTGGATGTTATTTTGCTTTCAACTTGAAAAGAATTTGGGGCACTTGTCTTGAATAATGTTCCAAATGTGTGGTACGAAAAGATCAAATATGCAACAGAATTTATTAAACTGAAAATTGGATCTCACCTTTGCTTTCTGAATTTCTGGCAGTAGTTATTTTTTTATTTTTGAGACATCGTCCTCACTTACACAATTGTTGGACTTGTAAGCCTGACTCAAATTTGGTTATCTTGGTGCCAGATCGATAAATTGTTATCATTTTTTTGTAAGATGTTTCTCTGTGTTCCTTTATTTGTACCAGGCAATTGAAGAATAACCAATTGAGTGGAGGAATACCTGATGCCTTTCAAAAGCTTATAGGATAGACTAATTTGTAGGCGTTTTTCCATTGAATTACATACTTTTCGATTGTATTCATATCTAAGTTTGAGTTGTGATCATATATATTGTAGTGCAGGGACATATCAGCTAACAAACTGCCTCCCTCAATGGCAAATTTGGCAGCTCTCAAAACATTGCGAGTAATAACCTTGTGATAAAAGAATACATTGCCGCTTTATCCATGACCTATGTTTACTTTCTGGACTGCAAGCACCTGAAAAACAATAAATTGTCTGGATTTCTCAATGTTTTACAGAATATTCAACTAAATGATTTGTATGCATCTCAGCTCCTTTGCCACTTTATGTTTATTTCTGTTTAACAATATCAGTATTGTAAGGTTCTGTTTTAGTTGCATAATAGTAATAGCACAGAGCCTTCACCAATTAACAAGTCTCCTCATTTTTATGTAGAAACATATAGAACAATTTATTCTCCGGGCCTATACCTGACAAGCCATTCTCGAAAAGTACAAGAATCAGCAGATACAGCAGCAAAATGAGTCTCAATCTGATGATCTGAAAAAAGGAGATATAAAAAGCCTGAAGGAGCATCATGATCAGTCATTGGATGCTAATGATAATCTAAATAATAAATCTACTAGTAGAAGTGATGATGTAGATATTTTTGCTACTAACCAATTATTTTCAGTGTAGATGTCGCCTCCACAAAATGGAGTTGCTGCTTCTGACCAGACTTCTGGGCCTGGTGGGCTTGGAGATGGTACTCCAAAGGTGTGTCCATTATCTTGGATTGTGTATGTATTTTGTAAGCAAGTGAGGTTTCTCTTTCACGTGCTATAAATTTCTCGTACTGGATCACATATGTTGTTACTAATGTTATATTTCATGATCAATTATTGTAGAGTGAAACATCTAAACACATATTCCATGATGATATTTTCGGAGAGACATGCAGTGGAGTTTGTAAGATGGTGAGTTTTTGTAAGATGATGAGTTAGATGGTTATATATATCTTACCGATTACTTTTTCTCTTGTTCCTGATTTGTGATTGATAATTTTACAGTTGCAACATCTTATATTATTGTATAAATTGGTGGTCCTCTCTCTCTCTCTCTCTCTCTCATTAATTTTTTATTATTCTGAATCATTTTGATACTTTGGTATATGTGTGATTTTATGATTTGAGCTTTTGTTCTCTTTTCTTAATTCTGTCTTATATGATTGAAATAAATTTACTGGTAATCTCAAAAAAAAAAAAAAAAAGAAACAGTTAACTGGTATTGGGAAGATGTTGGGAATGGTATATACATACATACATACATATATATATATATATATATATATATATATATATAGTTTGAAGAAGGAAATGAATTCACTTTCCGAACTATAGTTGGTAGACTTGAAAGTTGTTTTCATCCTCATATTTAGTACTTTGTGACATTATGCTTATAAAATTTATCCTGTATAGTTAGTCCGTACATATATTTTTAATATTTTAAAACATACCCCACATCTGTTTATTTTCGTACATCCGTTTTCGTGTTCATGCACACACAAATAAAACAAGTGCTTCTGTTAATTTTTTCTGTCATGTAAAGCATTTCGGTTTTCTGTTACTTCGTTGATGTGTTCTAGTACTTCATTCTGTGACTTTTGCTTACTGAATTCATCTATTGGGAAGAACTAAAGTGATAGAATCAATATTAATCCATTACGTATAGGCAACTTTGAATAAATATTTTGATTATTCTTTGCAAGGCAAAGCAGGTCTAAAAGCTATTAGGAGTGGTGTTTATGACAACTGGGATGATGCAAAAGGATATTATCGTAAGTTGTCACCTCTTCGTTTAGCTTACCTGATTTTTGCCCAAGAGAGTTGAGATTGATTTAGGTTTGCACGTTATGGCTTACTTAACAACTCATGTCCTGTGTTAATGCTTTGAAGGCAGGCCAACTTTGGGGTTTGTCCTATCTCAAAAGATCTTTGTATTATCTTCTTTCTTTTTCTTTTTTTTCTTTTTTTCTTTTTAAATCTTTTGATTAGAATGGTAGAAGACATCTACTCTTAAACTTACTACAAAGTAGGTTATATTCTGCTCCACATTTTTTGCCGGAAATATGGGAATAATTGAGCACAAAAAAGAAAGAAGAAGACGAAGAGAGAGAAAAAGATTAATTAAAAGCTTCTTAAGTTGGTTATGCAAATCTATGGACCTGATTCTTAAGCAAAGTTCCTTGGTCCTTTGTGGTGTGAAAGAGGGTACTGTTTTACAGTATTGACTGATTTGGAAAAGGTTGTTCTGGATCATGCTTAATACTAGTGATGAATTATGATCGTTTCTAATTAATACCTTTTCTAATGGGAAGCAGTTTTTTAGGAATTAAGATTTATAAACAATATTCTTGTAACCTAGATATTAGATTGGAAGTGATTATAAGCAGTTTTTGCTTTTTTTCATCCTTTAGTTCTTTCGTTTTTGTTTTCACTTGTGATCACATGTTTCCCGTATAGGTTATTGAGTTCACGGACGATCCGAAGTCACTGCTGCTCATGGGAAAGGTGTTTTCTCAACAGTGGTCCGTGCAAAGGATCTTGAGGCTGGTAAGGGTGAATCAGAAAAAGTGGCTATAAAACTAATACGTAACAATGAAACAATGTGAGCGATCATTTTATCGTATGCCTATGTGCTATGTGGTTCACCACTTTCTTTCTTCCTTTTTTTTTTCCCCTCGTGTTTGGGTTGTCAAGCTCTGGTTTTAATGCATAATTACTTGAATCATTATATACGACAGGAGCAAAGCTGGTCAGACAAAGGTTCAAATATTAAAGAAACTGGCCGGTGCGGATCCAGAGAATAAACGCCGTTATGTCCGCTTTATTTCTAGTTTTAAATATAGGAATCATCTTTGTCTAGTTTTTGAAACTCTTCATTTGAATCTGCGCAGCTTTTTGCTATGAGGGCATATGCAAAACAACTTTTTATTGCCTTGAAGCATCTGAAGAACTGTGGTGTTCTTCATTGTGATATAAAGCCAGATAACATACTGGTATGATTTAGTGTTCCTTTTGTGGTTGGGTTGCTTTTGCAATAAGTATGCATGATCATCTAACATGTTATTTTTTGCTTATCATTTTAGGTAAATGAGGCAAAGAATGTGCTGAAGCTTTGTGATTTTGGTAATTCTGATTTACTTTGTGAGTTGCTTTTATTGTGCCCTTGAGATAAGCAAGTCGTAGTCATCACCTATTGGCTATTAGAAAATGATATGCTACATATATTGATAATATGATTTATCATATCATACTTAATGATATTTTATGTGTATTAACATCATAGGATATATAACATAATTTAATAACTATATTGTTAAATATATATTATACATAATTATAGTATATAAAATATATTTACTTATTAGTATTTTAAGTACAATATATTATAAATACTATTATAAATCTATACTACTATATTATAGTATATTAATATTTCATAATTATAATAATAAATAATGCCCAATGTTGTATTATCTAAAATGTATATACTATAATATATATTATCATAAATATTGCGATGATATATTATAAAATTAATTTTTTATATTATAATTATATATACACATAATAGTATTGACTATATATAATAAATCATATCACTGAAAATATATAAACTATGATATTATGAATAATAAGTATGGATATATTATATTGCAAATAAGTTAACTTATTACATGATATAATAATTACCTTATATTATATAATATTATAATTATATATAACATTATAAAATAATATATTACACTTATTATAATAATATTATAATAATGACTATAATGTTATAATATATTATGCTATTATATTTTACATATTATTTAACTAATATAAAAAATAATAGGTAATGAATATGATATATTTTGTAATATATGTTATAACATATTAATATTAAAATTTATAATATTATAGACTCTAATAATCAATTTTCCTTACATTTTACTATTATAATATAATAAATTTATAATAAATTATAATACACTTGATAGTGATATTATTATTTGCGCTATGTATAGGTTTAAATGGAATTAGATATCTATTTATTATAGAATTTATCATATAATACGGGCTTATAATTTTTAAAAAAAGGTTTCTAAAATTTGGCCAATAATTTATATGGATAATATTATAACTCATTCCTAGACAATATCACTACTAATATTTTCTAAATTATATTAAATTATTTATAATTGGTCAATGATATTAATATTATAAAATAATATTTAACTATAATAACAAATTATAATATTATAATGTAGTTAGTATTTCCAGTGTAGTATAATATATATTTGTGATAATGATATTAATTATCATTTATTACAATATATTATAATATATATAATTGAAGCTATTATAATTATATATACACATGATAATATTGACTATATGTAATAAATCATCTCTGAAAATATATAAACTATGATATTATGAATATATTATTTTGTAACAAACAACCGTTATTGGATAAATTAACTTATCATATCATAGAATAATTAATTTATATTATATAATTTTATAATTAATTTTAGTAATATAATAAGTTCAATATATTATTTTATATTGAACTTATTATATAATATATAATTTTTATATATTATTATTAAATTAATATAGAAAATAATATAACGGGCTCTCATAGTCAATTTTCCTTTTATTTTACTATTATAGTATATTTAATTTATAATGTAATCAATTTGTAATAAATTATAATATAGTTGATGATATGGTGATATTACAATTTGTGTTAAGTATAGGTTTAAATGAAATTAGATATGTATTTATTACAGAATTTATTGCATAGTAGGGTCTTCTAATTTCTCCAAAAAAAAAAAAAGGCTTATAAAAGTCGACCAATAACTTATAATGTATATGAATAAAATTATAACTTATTCCTAAATGATATTATTACTAATATTTTATAAATTATATTAAATTAATTATAGTTGGTTAATGATATTAATATAACAAAATAATATTTAACTATAATAACAAATTATAATATTATAATATAATTGGTTTTTTTTTCTATATAATATAAGAAATATTTATGATAATGATTTAAACTGTTATTAATTACAATATATTATAACATATATAACTATTGCCAAAAGCCTACTAGCGCAATGGCTCCAGTTCCATTGGGTAGGGTTCACACAAAAAAGAGGAAAATATAGGTAGGATTCAAGGTGCAATACACAAAAAAGTGGAAAATGTGAGCAATTTTTCCACTAAATATAGGTATCATAGTATATATAATATAATTTAACAACTAAATTGTTAAATGTATATTATACATAATTATAATATGTAAAACATATTATATTTTATATTAATAATGTATTTAATTATTAATATGTAAGTACAATATATTATAAATATTAATATAAATATATAAATTTATATTACTATATTATAGTATATTAATATTTTACAATCATAATAATATATAATACCCAATGTTGTATTATGTAAAATATATATACTATATTTTATATTATAGTAAATATTGTGATGGTATATTATTAACTTAATGGTATTATAATTATATATACACATAATAACATCGACTATATATAATAAATTATATCTCTAAAAAGATATAAACTATGATATTACAAATAAGAAGTATGGATATATTATATTATAATAATAACTAAGTTAACTCATACGATAATTATATTATATTATCATATAGTTAGAGGTTCTAATTTCTCAAAAAAGAAAAAAATCTAAAATTTGGCCAATATAAAAATATTGTATATAAATAAAATATCGTATTTGAATAATATTAAAACTCATTCATAAACAATATCATTACTAATATTTTTAAAATTATATGAAATTATTTATAATTTGTCTGTGATATTAATATTATAAAATAATATTTAATTGTAATAAAAAATTATAATATTATAATATAGTTTGTATTTTGGATGTAATATAATTTATATATTTGCGATAATGATAAACGGTCTTTAATTACAATATATTATAATATAAATAATTACAACTACTACTAAAGTCAACTGGTGTAATGGCACCAGCAACATCTTGCTTAGTGTTTGGGCAGCGTTCAAGGCGTAATACCCAAAAAATGAGGAAAATGTGGGCTTTTTTTCAACTAAATATGGTCAAACCTTTTTGAGCTTTTGGGAGTAGCATTTTGGATTTCAAGATAGAGTCTTATCTAAGATAAGGTTCCAGTAGTTGTCTAACCTAGTATTAGAAAGTAACAAAAAATATTATGTAGTATATATAATAATTATATTTATCTAATAATAAATTAATGATATTATGATACATCGATAATATGATTTATCATATCATATTTAATAATATTATATTATATTTGTAATATTATAATTTATATTAATAATATATTTAGTTATTAGTATTTAAGTACAATATATTATAAATATTAATATGAATATATATATTACTATATAATATTATTAATATTCGATAATTATAATAATGTATAATACCCAATGTTGTATTAAAGAAAACATATATACTATTATATATCATAGCAAACATTGTGAAATATATACTCTAATTATAGATATTATCATAATAATTATGTATTTAGCTGTATATTAACATTTATAATATACTAACTAGTAAATTATAATAATATATTATGCTATACAAATGTTATATTACAATAATTAATAATATTATATTATATTTGTAATATTATAATTTATATTAATAATATATTTAATTATTAGTATTTAAGTACAATATATTGTAAATATTAATATGAATATATATATTACTATATAATATTATTAATATTTCATAGTTATAATAACATATAATACCTGATGTTGTATTATTGAAAATACATATACCATTATATATCATAGTAAACATTGTGATGATACATTATTAAATTCATGATATTATATTATAATTATATATACACAATACTATTAACTATGCATAATAAATCATCTCTAAAAATATATGAACTATGTTATTATGAATAATAGGTATAGATATATTATATTATAGCTATTGTTATTGAATAAGTTGACTTATCATATCATACAATAATTACATTACATTATATGATTAATTGCAATAACTTACCCTAACGTTTTCCAATATGACATAATATTCAACAAATTCTTTTAATTGCAACAAGCTCCAATTCCATTAGTCAATCTCAGTTAAATATAAAGGTTAACAAAAAGATTGGATTGAAATGGTCATTGCAATACATTTTAAATCAAGACGTAATAATATTAATAATTTAACGTTAAAATTACATTATATTAAATATATGTATAAAATTATATTTATCTACTAATATATTAATGGTATTATACTACTTCTATTAAAAATAAGATTTATTATATCATATTTGATGACATTTTATGTGTAATAATATGTATATAACATAATTTAGTAACTATATTGTTTAATGTATATTATACATAATTATTGTATTCAAAATATATACTCTAATTATGTATATTATCATAATAATTACTTATTTCTCTCTATATTAACATTTATAGTATACCAACTAGTAAATTATAATAATATATTATGGTATACAAATATTATATTTCAATATAATTAATAATATTTTATTATATTTGTAATATTATAATTTATATTAATAATATATTTAATTATTAGTATTTAAGTACAATATATTATAAATATTAATATGAATATATATATTACTACATAATAGCATATTAATATATATAATTATATTTATCTACTAATATATTATGGTATTATACTACATCTATTGATAATAAGATTTATTATATCATATTTAATGATATTTTATGTGTAATAATATGATCGTACATACAACATAATTTAGTAACTATATTGTTTAATATATATTATACATAATTATAGTATTTAAAATATATACTCTAATTATGTATATTATCATAATAATTATGTATTTATATCTATATTAACATTTATAAATTACTAACTAGTAAATTATAATAATATATTGTGCTATACAATGTTATATTACAATATAATTAATAATATTATATTATATTTCTAATAGTATAATTAATATTAATAATATATTTAATTATTAGCATTTAAGTACAAATATTAATATTATTATTATTCAATATGTGTATTAAAATTATACTATTAAGATTATTATCTATAAAATAATTATGTTACATATTACTAATAATCAATTTACAATCACATGTATCATTATTTATATTTTAATCTATAGTTATAATGATAACGATCTATAACCACTATTATTATAATTAAATATAAGTATATACATATAAAAACATTCTAGTTATTATATATATAGTTACATTATTATATACCAAATATAAATAATATTACCTATTAGTTTTATATATATACTATATGTAAATTAATAATATATAATTGGTATCATACATTGTGGAATGTACCTTCTACATATATAAGAATGAGTTTTCCACTGGCAAACTCTAACTTCATATGAGTGAATATAAGCTTATTAATAATTTATATAGTATTATTATTAACGTAATAATGTTCATACAAATTAATTCTTATATATAATTACATAGATTAACTTGTAATTATTTATAAAGTATATTTATTTTTATGTTATTAATTATTAACATATAAATATATTTTGGTAAATTATAATACTTATATATTATATTATTATAAATATAATCAACTGTAAAAAGTGTTTTTTTTTTTTAATTATTGTTTCAATTTTATAACTTATTTGTGATAAGTTTTAAAAATTTATAGTAAATTATAAATTAGTATTAATAATTTGCTATAATTTATTTACAGCATAAATATATATAAATCTCAATATTTTTATGTTCTCTTAATTATATTATTGATTTACATGGCTATTGTAGAATTTGTACTATAATTAATATATTACTACATGATATAAAATTATATAATATGGACGATATTGGATAGTAATTAATATATATAAATATATTCAGGTAAATTATAATATTTATATATTATATTATTTAAATATAATAAACTATAAAAGGTGTGTTTTTTTTTTAATTGTTTCAATTTTATAACTTATTTGTGATAAGTTCTAAATAAATTATAGTAATTTATTAATAATAATTAATTATTAATAATAACCAATAATTAATCATTTACTATAATTTATTTATAGCATTTATATGTAAATCACAATATTTTTATGTTCTCTTAATTATATTATTAATTTACATAACTATTATAGAATTTGTACTATAATTAATATATTACTATATGATATAAAATTATATAATATGTATGATATTAGATGAGTAATTATTAATAAGTAATGTTCATAAATACTATACATTAATTATATTATAAATTATATACTATATATTAGATATATTGTACAAAATGTTTGTATAGATATTATCTAGAGATTCATATATATAATATATATAGTTTAAATAAATATATTACAATATAGTAAATTTTTATCATATAATTAATAATTATATATTACTATAGCATATTTAGATAATAATAGCATTATATAACATTGTCCATAAACAATAGAATGGTGAAATGAATTTAGTAATATAATTTTATATATCAATAATAAATGTCAAAATTAATATTTACAACTTATGCTATGTTATTAAATAAAGTACATATGTAAATATTATATTTATAGTATTTATCATATTATATACTAAATCGACAACCTAAATTAATTTATAATGTGGAAGTATATAAATTATTTACTTTTAATGTAATATAAATATATATTAATAAATTTATATTGTATGTGTAAATACTTTATTACATAAGTATACATAAATTATATTATTATCTGAATAAACTGTAATTATTATAATATAGATAATTTAGTCAATGAAAACTTCCATAATTGGTTGCATAGTATATTTATAACTATAATTAATAATTATAATAATTATAGTATTACTTAATTTGTCTTCCATACTATAATAATTCAGTTTTTTTAATTAAATATATAACATTTATATAATTTATAATTAAATTAAATAATTATCATATTTATATTAGTATATTATTATAAGTTATCATATTATGGGCTGAAGATTAATTTATATACGATATTAACATATAGCATTTGTAATCACTATATTTAATAATAAATACTAATTAACATACATATTACAATCATTATAATATATATTGGTTAGTTTATATTAATATTATTATTTAAATTTAAAAATATTAATAATCATAAGTAACATAATTACATATTATATAATTGATGCTATATTAATATACAAGTAACATAACGCTATATTAACATATAGCATTGGTGTATTAATTATTAAATATATTATATAATAAATACATTATAATACACAAAATATTTTTATAATTGGTGATTAATATGCATGTATATATAAAATTAATTATATCATTACATAATCAATTGTTTGAAAATATTTTTCTTACATTAATGTAAAAAATACAATGATATTATATAAAATATGCATAACATTTACCTTTATATATGTGCGTATAATTTCATTAAATATAAAAATAAAAATTAATTTAGTATCAGTAACATTTATTTAACACTTATTTGACAAGTATATATGTTTATAAAAACTGTTGATATATGTTTATTAATACAATAATAATTAAATAATTATCAATCTAACCCTAATAATTTAATTATCATATTATTTAATAATATTAGTAAGAAATAATTTACTATGAACTTATATTATACTTATTATGTCATCATAATTAATTTAACCCTACATATGCGCTTTAAATATAGATATACTTTTAACTTATCATATTTCATTTATAACAATATTATTTCTCACATATATAACCTAATTTATATTATCCTAATATATTACTTATTAGGTTATATAATAACATTATAGTATAAGTTATAAACAAGTAAACAAATATACTTACATAAATTTAATGTATATAACATTAAAATATATGATAATTTAATAAGTATAATATAAGTTCATATCAATTTTATAGTAAATTATCTCATAAGTTCATATCAATTTTATAGTAAATTATCTCATAATATCACAATTTACTTAATGTTTAAAATATAATATACATATAAAATTAATATGGGTTTAAATCATTACAACAAAGTATTTACAGTAAAAAAATTTATATATTTTCTGTTTCTTGTTTCTATTATGATATATCATTATATAAAATATAACAACCAAACATTTATAGTCAATAATTTATATATTTTCTACTTGTAGTTTCTATTCTCATATATCATTATATAAAATAAGTAATGATAATATTATATTATTATAAACTTAATAGACTATACTATAAAATTAATATAATAGACTATAATTTTTATATTAAATCATTCAATAATATTCCAAATTTTTGTTTATTTAATAAATTGTAAATCGATAACATTTGTGAATTCTCACATATTATAAACAATTTGTGTTATAAAT
Organism: Litchi chinensis; assembly: GCA_019925255.1. Taxonomy (NCBI): domain Eukaryota; kingdom Viridiplantae; phylum Streptophyta; class Magnoliopsida; order Sapindales; family Sapindaceae; genus Litchi; species Litchi chinensis. The sequence continues at coordinate 20,498,965 of CM034474.1, forward strand.
TGGTTGTAACTAAAATTATTTATATGATAAGCTATCTCATAAATTATTTATAATAATTTTTTGTTTACTAAATCTTATGTAACATAGATCATAAAATTATTAAATTTAGTGTATAATATATTACAATATTATTATAATTTAATTATTACATAGTATATGTATTTTATATTAATTAATAAAATATTATTTTATTAATTAATATAAAATATACATATATATTATTACAATAACAATATTTATTTACATATGTTCTATAAGATTTATGTTATATAAGATTTATAACATAAATCTTATATAACATAGATCATAAAATTATTAAATTTAGTGTATAATATATTACAATATTATTATAATTTAATTATTACATAGTATATGTATTTTTATATTAATTAATAAAATATTATTTATTAATTACTATAAAATATGCATATATATTATAACAATAACAATATTTATCTACATATGTATATATCTTAATATAGTTTATTATTATTTTCATTAAATTACTTTTAAAATTCCTAAGGCATATTTATATGTACAAATGCTGTTATATATTATTATTATGATCCTCACCACTTATGATCAAATTTAATATATATAACTCAATGTACTTATTTGATACTAACTATATAAGATGATCATTTTAAATAAAATTATTTTACATCATAATTATTATTAATGTCACAATCGTATAACATCAATTTAAACAATTTATTTGAAATTATAAGACGTAAAATTATTTATAGTATATATAAATTGCTACATATAATATCATATTTTATAATTATAATAAATACTAATAATGTATTAAAAATCATAACTAGTGAGGACCGTAATATGTATAAATATTTAAAAATAGTTTCTTAGTTATAGGGCAAACCGACCCAACTCAAATCCAAGTCAAAATTTTTAGCTTAAACCCAACAAAAAATGATAGGATTAGATTCGGTCGGGTTAAAAATGCCCACCCTTATGACCAATAGATTTGCAAGTCTTGCAGCAAGTCATTTGGCCTCAACAATGTTTAAAAACCCGACACAAAGGCTATACATTCATCAAATATCAGAAAGATTTCTTATATCAATAATATATTCTACAAACTGTCGTGACAAGTTAGATTTGAGACAAGAATATTAAAAGCTATATGTTACATGGTTGAAATTATCAAGGAAAAGTGTCGAGGGAGGTTTATAGTGGTTTTTCTCTTTCCTAGTATAATTACTATTGACGAATCACTAATTGTCATTAATGTTTATTGCCCCAAAACAGGAAAAAAAAAAAAAAAAGAAATGAAATAATCTAACTCAAGGATGAGATTACAACTAAAAATTTTAACTTGAATTTGTGACTTCAACATCTATCAAACCTATTCCTTATCAAACTTTATTATTTATTCTAAATTTATTTATTTTTCCTAACCATTGGACTAACAGTAAATGAACAGATAGATGTTTAAATCATAAATTTAACTAAAGAAGTTAAGTTAAGACAGTCCAATCCACAACTAAATTATGCAAAAGAAACTATTAACAATAAGCTAACAAATTGTAGCATCATGGTTAATTCAAATATAAAGGAATAGAAGAAAAAGTTGAAGAGCTTAAAAATAATTGAGAGTAAATTCTAAACGTGCACACCATACTAGCAAAAAAATATTCACAAAAAAATAAACAATAATAATATTATTACGTTCAACATGCTATCTAGGTCTCCATTCATTTATTCAATAAATTATATTAACTTTATTCTTATATATATTTATATATATAAATATAACATTTATTATTATGACATAATTATTATATATTAAATAAATATAAATTTGTGTATGTGTAATTGATGTGTGTATTCATAATTATAATTATTTATTATGTTTAAAGTAAAGAATAGGCACATGTATTTCAAAGTTCAAAGAATTGTTATCATTATATTGAAAACACACATATCCTTTTATTTTGTATTATTTAATAAATATATATAATTGCTATATATTATATAATTGTTATATATATAAATAAATAATTATAAGTATTATTAAATAAAATATTACAAAATATGATATTTATAAATGTATCCTTATATATATTTGTACTTATATTTATATATATATTAGAGTATGTTATAATATAATTTCTTTGAAAGAATATAAATATTAATAAGTATGTATATTATACGTTTGCATTATTTTATTATATTAAAAATAATTTAGCTTAATCATGTATAGAATTAGCTAATGGAGTAGAATATACTATTAATATATTATAGCATATATAAATATCTATTATTAGTATGTGCGGTTATTATTAAATTTATATTATATAAAATTCTTTTTGTGACTTTAATATTAATTTAGGTTAATTAATTTATCAATGTAAATTTATTTAAAATTAATAATAACTACATATAATTTACTATATTACAATATAATACTTTGAATATATATATATATATAAACTATAAATATTAATTATATAATATATAATTAAGATAAACACTAGTTAATATATAATATTAATTATGTAGTACGTTATACAATATGTAATATATCTTTATTTTTTATATTAAATTCAATATATTTGTTGTAACATACTCATAAATTATAAAAGTATCTAAAGTTCATTATTTAATATGATATTGTGGATAATATATATGAATGATATGTATTAATTATTAAATTATATTAATAAAATAAAACTATACACAACATAAATTATTTTTAAACATAATTTTATATTCAAATATCGTTAATTAAATGTACATTGATAATTTATATAAATTATCAATGTACATTTATATTAATATGATAACCTAACAAGTATAATATAATTTCATATCAATTTTATAGTAAATTATTCACAGATTTACTTAATGTTTAAAATGTAATATATATATATATATATATATATATGTATTAAATTAATATGGGTTTAAATCATTACAACCAAGCATTGACAATAATAAAAGTTATATATTTTGTATTTGTAGGTTCTACTTTGATATATCATCATATAAAATATAACAACCAAGCATTTACAATCAATAATTTATATATTTCTACTTGTAGTTTCTATTCTCATATATCATTATATAAAATATGTAACGATAATATTATATTATTACAAACTTAATAAAATATACTATGAAATTAATATAATAGACTATAATTTTTATATTAAATCGTTCGATAATATTCCAAATATTTGTTTAATTAAAAAATTGTAAACTTATAGCATTTGTAAATTATCACATTATAAACAATATCGGTTATAAGTTGGTTGTATGTGAAATTATTTATATGACAACCTATCATATATGTTATCTATAATAATTTTTGTTTACTAAATCTTATATAACATAGATCATAAAATTATTAGATTTAATACATAATATATTACAATATTATTATAATTTAATTATAATATAGTATATATAGTTTTATATTAATTAATAAAATAATATTTTATTAATTAATATAAAATATACATACTATAGTACAACAATAACAATATTTATCTACATATGTATATATCTTAATATAGTTTATTATTACTTACATTAAATTACTACTAAAATTCATATGGTATATTCATATGTACAAATGTTATTATATATTATTATTGCGGTCCTCACTAGTTATGATTTTTAATGATCATAGTTAATATATTATATATATTAACTTAATGTACTTATTTGATATTAACTATATAAGATGGTCATTTTAAATAAAATTATGTTATATCATAATTATTAAATGTCATAGTCATATAACATCTATTTAAACAATTTATTTAAAATTATAAAACTTACAATTATTTATAGTATATATAAATTATTACATATAATATCATATTTTATAATTATAATAAATACAAATAATATATTAAAAATCACAACTAGTGATGGTCGTAATATATATAAATATTTAAAATAGTTTCATGGTTACTAGGCAATCCGAATTCGCGTCGAATTTTTTAGCTTAAGCTCGACCAAAAATGAAAGGATTAGATCGGACCTATCAGGTTAGGTTAAAAATACCCACCGTTATACGAAAGCATAAATAGCCACTCCTCAGCCATTAAAGCAAGCTAGTAAAACTCCAACAAATGGTTACAAGACTTCAAAATCTAATGATTAATAGATTTGCGAGTCCTACGACATGTCATTTGACCTCAACAATGTTCTAAAACCCCACACAAAGGCTATGCATTCATTGTAACGTCCTCTCTCGAGTTTGTAATAAATTCATGCACGGAATAGGAAGATTTTGCCTATAAAATAATAAAAAGGAATTTTAAGGTGTTTTATGATGAAATTAAATTTTTATAGAGTTTTTGAAATGATCGGGAGTAAAATTAAATATTAAAAGTGAAAGGGTAAATTGGTAAAAATAAAAGATTTTATTAAGAATGACAAAATTGTAAATATGAAGAAAGGACAAGGACAATAGTGGAAAACGAAAAAATTATCTAGAATTTTGTAAAGTCGTAATTTTAAAGAAGTTTGAGAGTGAGATCAAGCTTGACCCACGCCTATAAATATAGGTGTGTGGTGAGTGGTGTTGACAGAAGATAAAATCTGGAGAGGAGAGAGAAAAAGAGACGTTGTCACCGACAGAAGAAAGGAGAACAGATCTGCAGCTGTTCCCGACGAGTTTATGCCATTTTTGAGGAAGATCAAGCTGATTGGAGGGTGGCGAACCAAATCTGGTAAGATTTACGTGATAAAGAATAGAGTTTTTATGGTTTTATGATAGTGAAAAGCTGTCGAGTAACAGCTTCTGGGTTGTAAACGTTTCACGAGATTTTTGATATATAGATCTGGTGGTTTGAAGTTGTAAGCGAGAGAAAAATCAAGGCAAAAGGCAGAGAAAAGGGTCTGGTAAGTGAAATAGCTGAGAATGATGTTAATTTGTGGTAATTTTATTATGATTTGGGATGATTCGGTTTCTATTGCCGAACATGATGAGGTCATGACCTGAGAAATTGGCGAACTGATGATATGTTGATTTATTATGTATGTGTGAATGAGGTCGAGATGTATTTATGGTAATGTAAAATGTAAGTTTGAAAGGAGTGTTAAGAGTAGGCATGCGTGAGTCAGTGCAAGAGCTCACGAGGTGCGAGCTGGAGGAGGCCCTTAGTGCATTTAAGCTAGTTAATATGGTTGACTGGGGAGCGAGCTAGGCTATGCTTGTTGCTCTCCACCTCGCCTGTCTGAACTAAGTTGGAGTGCGAGCTCGCAAAAGGAGCTGAGTGAGGTCGCAACCCATTAGGGGTGCCTAGCCAAGCTAACCTAAGGTAGTAGCTCACAAGGGCGAGCTGAGAGGGGATGAGGAGTGAATTGAATTGGAAGAAGGTAGCAGCTCGCTGAGAGTGAGCTGAGCGAGCTCGCTAAAATTGGTGCCTTCAGTTCGAGTTGAGTTGGGCAAAGTAGGAGCTCGCTGAAGGCACGAGCTAGGGCGAGCTGAGGTGCGAGCTCGCAGCTCGAGCTAGACTGGCAGTATTACAGTCCTTAGTATCTCGCATGATTTAGGAATCAAATATGATAATTCAACTAGTTAAGTAAAGGTCTCATTTGTGACTAAATGTAGGTGGTAGCGAGCTGAGAGGAGGTCACTGAGGAGGTCGCTGAAGTAGAGATTCAAGTGAATAGGATAGCAAGTAGTAAGTGTGAAAAGATTTTCTTTATGTTAAGCATTTTTCAGATTTTTCTGCAATTATTATATAAATTCTCAAATTATTTTTAGCTTATTAATAGTTCATGTTTAACATGAAAAATTAGCTTATTTGAAATATAGAAAGAGTAAAAAAAAAAAAAAAAAAAGAAAGAAAAGAAAAGAAAAAAGCAAAGATTTTGAAGGACTAGTGGAACGGCTCAAACTTATTGATAGACAGATCTTCTAGCATTTGACTTGACCGGTATACCCTATAGTATAGGGCAAGCGTTGGGAGGGTTAGTTCTGCTAACATCGGGGAGATAGAGTCTGTCATGTCTGTTGAGTCGCCTTCTACACCGTGGGGTATTGTCTTGCTTACGGTGTGCGATGATAGTTCCGTCACGCAGTAGCGAGGTGTCTTTATAGTTTTGTCACGATGTGTGATGATAGCTATTCCGTCACGTGACCTCCCTCACACTGAGCGGAGCTGGTCTACCTATTCATATGGTTGTAGCTTTTCTTGGGTTCCTCATTAGTACAGATTTTAGTAAGAGCAACACACCATTGAAAAGTAGGTTTGAAAAAGAAATTATTTTAGAAAAAGCTTTTGAATTCCTAAAGAAAATTTATAAAACCCAACTTTTAAAAAACAAATCATTTTAAAGAAAAATGTTTCCATGAGATATTTTATAAAACTTAGTTTAAACAAATCATCGCATTCACTAGGCTTTATAGCTTACAATTATTTTTTGTTATATGTTACGAAACCTCCTAGGTGCAGGAATAAAGAATCAAGGTACCAGTCCGCCGCGATCAGACTAAATGGGTTAGACGATTGACGATGCTGCATTGTTTTTTTTCTGTAAACACTGTGCTTCTAATGTCATTATCAATTATGTCATCGTGCGTATTTTAAAATTCGAATAATATTTTGTAAAATTTTTATATAACCATGACGACATGCCTATTTTAGATCCTTGTATATTCATGATAATGTCTTTAATCACAACATTATTGGCATGGATGTTAAAATGAAATCTTAAAGTAAATGGTTTTCTTGTTTAGCAAAGTTACTTATTGATACGAGTTTGCTCCATGACATTTTTTAGGGTTTTAATAGTTAGACTTCAGAAAAGTCTCGTGGGGTGCCCGGTAGGATCGCTGGGTTCATTAGAGGGAATATAGGTTGAGTCCTGTTATTCATCAAATAAGAGAGGAAAGATGTGTTATTGACAGGACCCGACTCGAATTCCCTTTAACAAATCCAGCGGTCCTGCCGGGCACCCCACGAAATCCTTCCGCAATCTAACTAACAAAACTCAGAAGGATGTCATGGAGCAAACCTGTAACTATAATGCTTTGCTAACATATAAATTAAAAGTTTATAACATCTTATATTGATTCATAAAAATTAATTTTCAAAACATAATTAAGAATATTTTAATAATTCAGGTATCCAAATCATGCATGCATCATTATAATAATAATAAGAATTTTATGAAATTTGATCAAAATAATTACAAAAGAAACCATTCAGCATCGTCGATCGTCCGGCCCACCTAATCTGAACGATACGAACTGTTACCCTAATTCCTTATTCCTACACCTGGGAGGTTTTTATAACATAAAAACCAAAACGTTATGAGCTACAAAGCTTAGTGAATGTGTAAGTGTTTCTATTTAAATTTATCTTTTATAAATTTACCTCCCGAAAAAAAAAAACATTTTCTTCAAAACATTTTTCTTTAAAATAATTTATTTCTAAAAACTTGGGTTTTATAAATTCACTTTAAAGTTCCAAAAGTTTTTATAAAGTGCTAAAATATTTCATAGTTTTCTAAAATATTTTTAAAACGTTTTTCTTTCCAAAATTCACTTTCAATGGTATGTTTTTCTTTCTAAAAACTATACCAATGAGAAACCTAAGGGAAGCTACAACCAGATGAGCGGCTAGACCAACTCCGCTTAGTGTGGGGGGTCATGTGGTGTAAAAGCTAGCATCGCACACCGTGACAAATCTACAAAGACATCCCGTTACTACGTGGCGGAACTACCATCGCATACCGTATAGCGAGATAATATCCCATAAGTGTAGAGGGCGACACGACTGACACAACAGACTTGATCCCTCCGATGTTAGTAGGATTAGCCCTCCTAACACTTGCCATACACTGAGGGATATATCGGTCAGGTCTAAAATATTTCATAGTTTTCTAAAATATTTCTAAAACGTTTTTCTTTCCAAAATTCACTTTCAATGGTATGTTTTTCTTTCTAAAAACTATACCAATGAGAAACCTAAGGGAAGCTACAACCAGATGAGCGGCTAGACCAACTCCGCTCAGTGTGGGGGGTTATGTGGTGTAAAAGCTAGCATCGCACACCGTGACAAATGTACAAAGACATCTCGTTACTACGTGGCAGAACTACCATCGCATACCGTATAGCGAGATAATATCCCATAAGTGTAGAGGGCGACACGACTGACACGACTGACACGACAGACTTGATCCCTCCGATGTTAGTAGGATTAGCCCTCCTAACACTTGCCATACACTGCGAGGTATACCGGTCAGGTCTAAAGCTATAAGATTTATTTATCTATAAACTTGGGTCATCCACTAGTCTTTGAAAATATTTTCTTTCTATAATTCAAATTAAATTCTTTCTCATAAAATATGCTAAAAATTTGCATGCCATATCATATATCAACTATTTTCCCATCATGCTATTGCACAATTTTGTCGATAAGCTAAAATGAACGAGTAATAAAAATATATCAGAAGTTTGCAAAATAAATTTAAAAATATTTCAATAATTTTTTTACACTCACAACTTGCTTTGCTATTCACTTGAGTCATGTCTCCAGCAATTTGCTCTAGCTCATCTTTTTCACTTACACTTAATACAAACAAGATCTCTACTTAGCACGCTAGACACTTCAATTTCAAGCCATTTCTATTATTTCTACAACTTATAATTTCACCCAAGCTGCCACAGACTGCACTACTGCCAATCCAGCTCAAGCTGCGAGCTCGTTCTTTCAATGAGCTCTCACTTCGTCCAACTCAGCTCAATTTGCGGGCATTATCCATCTCAGCGAGCTCACTTAGCTCACCTTTTTCAGCGAGCTGCTATTTTCTAGGTCAACCCTATTCACAGGTGTTGCCCAGCTCGGCCTTTACGGGCTGCTACCTTAGCCCAGCTTGATCAAGCATTATAAAGGGCTATGGCCTTACTCAGCTCACTCTTTGTGAGCTCACACTTCAGTCCAATTCGACCAGCACTGAAAATGAGCTGCGGGCATCATCCAACTCACACCTCATGAGCTCCCATCCTAACTCACGTATACTCAATTTTTAATACTTCTTTTCTAGGTTTCACATCCTTACAAGCATTCTCACAATCAACAATATTTCACCAGATTCTACCTATCAACCCAGGTCGTGACCTTAACAATTTCATGACTGAAAACTTAACGTCCTAAACAACAATCAAACCACCTTAATTCAGATTATTTCTTAGTTACTTCACTTATCAAATTTCCTCCTCACTCTTTTGCCTTGCTTTTCTACTCGTTTGCTACTTCAAATCACCATTTCTATGCAGTAAATCTTAATAATATTAGATGCAATTCATAGACTGCTTCAACAGACTTCTCACTAACATAAAACCATGGAAACTCGCTTTTACCAATTGATTATTACTAGATCTGACTTGATACTCCTTCTAAGCTTGCTTTTTACCTTTCTACGACTTGATTTTCCCTTCAAAAGTGGCAGAGATCTGGCTTGGAACAACTACAAATTTGCCTCCCTCGCGTTGTCGATGACTTTCTCTCTCTCTCTCTCTTTCTAGATTTTTCTCCCACTTTCACGATTAACTCTCACCATACACACCTATTTATAGGCGTGGGCTAAGCTCCACCTCTACCCTTAAACTTCCTTAAATTTACAATTTTATCAGTTTCTAGAGAATTATTTACTTCCTCCACATGTCTTTGACATTTCATTTGATTTATGATTTTGCCATCCATTAGAAAAATCCCTTATTCCATCAATGCCCTTCAACTTTTCATAATTCAAATTTACTCTGGATCCTTCAAGAATTTCTATGAAAATTACATTTCACCTCTGAACACTTTAAAAATCGCTTTCTTCAATTATGTATATCAGTATAACACATTATTCCATACAGATGTATAGTAATAAAATTGGGAAGACGTATTACAAATTCTTCCCTCATAAAAATTTCATCCCTGAAATTTACATATTATAATGAAAAAAATGGTGGTATCTATGGTACATTTGATTTTCATGCTCCCAAATAGCCTTTTATATTTCATGATTCCTCCACAGTACCTTTACCAAGGGGGATAACTTTATTGTGCAGAACCTGCTCTCTGCGATTTAGAATTTGCACCATTCCTCTTCATAAGTTAAGTTCCTCCTTAGCTCTACTGGTTGCTCTCTAAGTATATGGGAAGGATCTAGAATATTCTTGTGGAGCATTGACACGTGAAACACGTCGTGAATCTTGCCAAATTAGGGTTGCAGCTCTAACCTGTATACTACGGGTCCCACTCTTTCCATGATCTTGTACGGCTCAATATATCGTGGACTCAACTTACGATGCTTTCCAAATCTTAGCACGTCTTTCCAAGGGAATATCTTAAGGAATACTCTATCGCCAACTTCGAACTCGAGGTCCCTACGGCGGTTGTCCGCATAGCTCTTCTATCTATCACTTGCTATTTTAAGCTTGTCCTTAATAATTTTAATCTTATCTGTAGTCATTTGGACAAGCTCGGGATCTATCAGTTTCCTCTCACCTATCTCGTACCAACATACTGGAGTTTTGTACTTTCTGCCATAAAAAGTTTTGTATGGGACCATACCTATACTGGTTTGATAACTGTTATTGTATGCAAACTCTACAAGTGGTAGGTGTGTATCCTAACCCTTCTTGAATTCCAAGACACACGCTCTAAGCATATCCTTGAGTGTTTGGATGGTTCTTTCTAATTGATCGTCCGTTTAGGAATGAAAGGCCGTGCTGAAGTTCAGCCGAGTTCCTAGGGCTTTCTGTAAGCTGAGCCAAAACTTGGAAGTAAATCTGGGATCACGATCTGACACAATAGAAACCGGTATACCATGGAGTCTGACTATCTCATTTATATAGAGTTGCGCTAACTTACTTAGGGGATAGTTACTCCCAATTGGTATGAAATGGGCAGACTTCGTTAATCTATCTACTATCACCCATATGGCGTCATGCCCCCTTTGACTACGCGGAAGCCCTATAACAAAGTCCATTATAATGTTCTCTCATTTCCATTCTGGGATGGAAAGAGACTATAATAATCCTATTGGTTTTTTATGCTCTGCTTTGACTTATTGACAAGTAAAGCATCGGGATACGAATTTTGCGATTTTTTTCTTCATCCCTTTCCACCAATAATGCTCCTTCAGCATTTGATACATCTTCGTACTGCTTGGATGCATGGCATATGCCGAAGAATGAGCTTCTTCCATGATCTCCTTTTTTAGATCGTTTACATCTGATACGCATAAACGTTGACACATTATTGTACCATCTTCCCTGATCGTGAAATCTATTCAGCGTCCTTCTTCAATTTCTTGTCTTAGTTTTATCAATTAAGGATCCTGCCATTGCTATTCCCTTATTTGATCTACTAAAGTAGGGTGAACTTGAAAAAGTGGCTAGCAATGCTCCTGAGTATGCTACATCTAAATTGACTCCCAGTGACCCCAATTCTACTAGCAGTGGAAGATATATTATTTTCAAATGAGCTAGGGAACTCGCTGCCTGCTTAAAACATCTGCCACTACATTGGCTTTCTTGGGGTTGTATTCTATTGTACAATCATAATTTTTAATCAACTCTAACCATCTTCTTTACCTCATATTTAACTCTTTCTGAGTGAATGGATGTTGTAAACTTTTATGATCTATAAAGATCTAACAAGGAACGCCATAAAAATAATGCCTCCAAATTTGTAGTGCAAATACTACTACTGCGAGCTCTAAGTCGTGGGTAGGGTAGTTTTGCTCGTGCTTCTTTAGCTGTCTGGAAGCATATGCTACAACTCTTCCATTTTGCATTAGAACACACCCCAAACCCAGTTTTGAGGCATTACTATATATTGTAAAACCATCTTCCCCCATTGGTAAAGTTAGCACTGGAGCTGATGTCAATTTTCTTTTCAACTCGTCGAAACTCTACTGGCAGACGTTTGACCATTCAAACATTTCTTTCTTTCTAATTAATCTGGTCAGCAAGGCTGCTATATTGGAAAACTCGTCGAAACTCTGGACCTTGGTTACATTAGTAGGCGGCCTCCGACTCGTTATTGCTTCTATCTTTTGGAGATCCACCATGATTCCTTTGACAGATATTACACTATTTAGCCAGAATGGGCACTTGCTAAACTTTGCATATAGCTGGTGCTCTCGTAGAGTCTGTAATACTATCCAGAGGTGTTCAGCATGCTTCTTATAACTGCCTGAATATACCAAGATATCATCAATAAACACTATTACGAACTTATCCAAACACAGCTTGAAGATCCTATTTATCAGGTCTATAAAGACTGCTAGTGCATTAGTCAGTCCGAATGGTATGGCTAGAAACTCACAATGCCCATATTTAGTCCTGAAGGTAGTATTCGGAACGTCTTATTTGCGAATCTTTAGCTGATGATAACCTAATCATAGATCAATCTTCGAATATACTCTGAACCATTGTAGCTGATCGAATAAATCATCGATTCACGGAAGTGGATACTGATTCCATATTGTCACCTTGTTTAGCTATTTTTAATCTATGCATAACCTTAAGCTCTAATCCTGCTTCTAGACGAATAGCACTGGAGCCCCCCCATGTAGAATGGCTAGGCCGCACGAAACTCTTATCCAATAGTTCCGCCATCTGTATTTTCAACTCTCCCAACTCAGCTGGAGCCATTCTATACTGTGCAATTGAAAGTAGCTCAATTCTTGGAATAATATCTATCTCAAATTTCATTTCCCGATCTAGAGGTAGACTTGGAAGGTCCTCCGAGAACATATCTGGAAAGTCTCGGACCACTGGGATATCTTCTAATCTTGCTTCATCATACCTCTCTTCCACTTCATAGGTTAGGTATCCTTGGTATGACTTTCTAAGCATCTTGCTAGCCTCCATTGCTAATATGATACTAGAAGGAAGCAATTTCCATATTCCATAGAAAACAACATCAGGCTTCCGGTTTCGACTAGTCTAGGGGTTCCGGTTCGATACCAATAGTATTAACAAAGTTCCTAGACATGAAGGAATGAATAGCCCTAGGGTTTATCAACGCATATGCATTATGGTTGAAAATTGAGATAACACCTGTCACGACTTCAGGGGTAACGTCTGCCTCCTGCTAGGTCACCACGAATACTCTAGCCTGAGCATGAGGTCTACCTGGCTAGCCTCTAAATGGTACACTCCTACCTAATGCTCTGCTAGACTGGTCGGAACTTATGGTCCCTCTAGCTTGGGAGCCTCTATGATCTAATTCCCGGTCTCCACTAGTCTGCCTTGGTGCTATGGTTCTAATCTCAAGTCTGGCGGCTGAAGTTACATTTGGGCAGTATTTCATAAAGTGGCCCTCCTATCCGTATCTATAACATCCGGTGCTACCTCTAAAGCATTCGCTCGGATGCGTCCTTCCACAATTCTTGCACACAAGCCAATTCTTCCAGTTATCATCAATGCTTCTAGAGCCTACCGATTGCTTTTCGGAACCCTAACTAGATTGTGTCCTTGGCTCGATCTCTTTCTACCTAATCCAGTTGAGTTTTCTCTGCTTCTGGTGAACTTGCTAAGTCCTCTAAAGAAGTTGCTTAACCAACCACGTTTCTGAGTTGGTTGTCTGGGCTTGGGAATGGCCTCTATGCTTCTTTCCACTCTAATAATTGCCTTTACTAACTCGTCGTATTGTGTATGAGCTACTGAAGCCATATAGGCTCGAATCTTCGGATTCAGGCCTGCTGCGAATCTCTTGGCCTTCTGTTCTTTATTATCCGCGATGAAGGGCACTACTCGAAGCAACTTTGAAAATCTCTTTTCGTAATCTGCTACTATTGAATTGCCCTGCTCTAGGTTGAAAAATTCCTTAATCTTTGCATCTTGATAACTCCTTGGATAAAACTTGTCTATGAATTCTCTTTTGAATGCTGTCCAAGGCACCAGCTACGTTCCGCCTCTGGATGACTTTCCACTAGTCTTTAGCTTTGTCTTTCCGTAGAAAGGCGGAGAATGCCACCATCTGGTCCTTGGAGCAACCCATAACTTGAAAAATTTCTTTATTAGTCTCTAACCAGAATAATGTGTGCTCTAGATCATCGGTTCCACTGTAAGGCTTAGCGCCTAATTTCCGAGTGCATTTGATGGAAACCTCTGTTTCTCACGGCTGATGAAACCCCACTGCCAAAACTTGAACCAGCTGCTCTACATTCATATTTCTAACTGTTGGCTTTACAGGTCACGAAGGTCCTGTTTGAGTTTGATCTACATGCACGTTGACAGACTCGTCAACGTGTCCCCCCTCTGGTGCGAGTACCTGAGCGGCTGCTCTCCTAGTAGATGGGCGACCTCAACGACACATGACGCATGATTTTATGAAATCCAATTATAATATGCATAAAATGGATGTTAAAATCATAATATCAAAATTCTTGGTAGTTTCTGAAAAATTCAGCTGAAAACGAATATTTGGAAAATCTTTTACTCAAAATCATCTTAAACCTTAGTTCTGATACTAAACTGACAAGACCCAACCCGGATTCGTTTTAACGAATCCAGCGGTTTTGCCAGGCACCCTACGAACTCCTTCCACAGTCTAACTAACAAACCCAGAAGGATGTCGTGGAGTGAACTTGTAACTATAATGCTTTGCTAACATATAAATCAAAAGTTTATAAAATCTCATATCGATTCATAAAAATAAATTTTCAAAACATAATTAAGAATATTTCAATAATTCAAGTATCCAAATCATGCATGCGTCATTATAATAATAATAAGAATTTTATGAAATTTGTTTGCAATAATTATAAATGAAACTATGCAGCATTGTCGATCATCTGGTCCACCTAATCTGAACAATGCGAACTAGTACCCTAATTCTTTACTCTTGTACCTGAGAGGTTTTTATAACATAAAAACCAAAACGTTATGAGCTACAAAACTCAGTGAGTACGTAAGTGTTTCTATTTAAATTTATCTTTTATAAAATTTACCTCCCCAAAAAAAACATTTTCTTCAAAACATTTTTTTTTTAAAACAATTTATTTCTAAAAACTTGGGTTTTATAAATTCACTTTCAAGTTCCAAAAGCTTTCATAAAAGTGCTAAAATATTTCGTAGTTTTATAAAATATTTCTAGAACGTTTTTCCTTCTAAAATTCACTTTCAATAGTATGTTTCTCTTTCTAAAAACTGCACTAATGAGGAACCTAAGGGAAGCTACAGCCACATGAGTGGCTAGTTCAGCTCCGCTAAGTGTGAGGGGTCACGTGGTGTAAAAGCTAGAATCACACACCATGACAAATCTACAAGGAAATCCCGCTACTCCGTGGCGAAATTATCATCGCACACTGTATAGCGAGATAATATCCCACAAGTGTAAAGGGCAACATGACTGACATGATAGACTCGATCCCCCAATGTTAGGAGGACTAGCCCTCCCAACACTTGTCATACACTGCTGGGTATACCGATCGGGTCTAAAACTACAATGTCTATCTATCTATAAACTTGAGTCATCCACTAGTATTTAAAAATTGTTTCTTTCTATAATTCAAATTAAATTCTTTATCATAAAATATGCTAAAAATTTGCATACCATATCATACATGAACTATTTTCTCATCATGCTATTGTACAAGTTTGTCGATAAGCTAAAATGAACGAGTAATAAAAATATATCAGAAGTTTGCAAAATAAATTTAAAAATATTTCAATAATATTTTCACACTCACAGCTTGCTTTCCTATTCACTTGAATCACGTCTCTAGCGATCTCCTCTAGCTCGTCTTTTTCACTTACACTTAATACAAACAAGATCTTTGCTTAGCATGTAAGACACTTCAATTCTAAGTCATTTCTATTATTTCTACAACTTATAATTTCATCCAAGCTGCTACAAACTACAGTACTGCCAGTCCAGCTCGAGCTGCGAGCTCATACCCCAGCTCATTTAGCTCGTCCTTTCTACGAGCTCTCACTACGTCCAACTCAACCTAATTTGCGGGCATTATCCATATTAGTGAGCTTGCTTAGCTCACCCTTTTCAACGAGCTACTACTTTCTAGCCCAACCTTATTCACAGGTGCTACCCAACTCAGCCTTTGCGAGCTGCTACCTTAGCCCAGCTCGGTCAGGCATTGTAGAGGGCTGTAACCTTACTTAGCTTGCTCTCTGTGAGCTCACGCTTTTGTCCAATTCGACCAGCACTGAAAATGAGCTACTAGCATCATGCAACTCGTACCTCGCAAGCTCTCGTTCTAACTTACACATAATCAATTTTTAACACTTATTTTCCAAGCTTCACATCCTCTCAAGGATTCTCACAATCAACAATATTTCACCAAATTCTACCCATTAACCTAGGTCGCGACCTCAACAATTTCACGACTGAAAACTTGACGTCCTAAACAACAATCAAACCACCTCAATTCAACTTATTTCTTAGTCAGTTCACTTATCAGATTTTCTCTTCACTCTTTTGTCTTGCTTTTTCACTCATTTGCTACTACAAATCACCAGATCTATGCACAAAATCTCAATAATATCGGATACAGTTCATAGATTGCTTTGACAGACTTCTCATTAACATAAAACCATGGAAACTCTTTACCAATTGATTCTTACTAGATCTGACTTGATACTCCTTCTAAGCTTGCTCTTCACCTTTCTATGACTTGATTTTCCCTTCAAAAGTGGAAGAGATCTGGCTTGGAACAGCCACAAATCTACCTCCTTTGCTCTGCCGACACCTTTCTCTCTCTCTCTCTTTCTCACTCTTTTTCTAGATTTTTCTCCTACTTTCACGACTAATTCTCACCATACACACCTATTTATAGGCGTTGGCTAAGCTCCACCTCTACCCTTAAACTTCCTTAAATTTACAATTTTACCAGTTTCTAGAGAATTCTTTACTTCCCCCACATGTCCTTGACATTTTATTTTATTTACAATTTTGCCATCCATTAGAAAAATCTCTTATTCCATCAATGGCTTTCAACTTTTTATAATTTAAATTTACTCCCGATCCTTTCAGAATTTCTATAAAAATTAAATTTCACCTCCGAACACTTTAAAAATCCCTTTATTATACCACAATTGAGTGTATATCTGTACAACACATTACTCCATACAGATGTACGGTAATAAAATTGGGAAGAGGTATTACAGTTATATCTATAACATACTTTGCAAACTATTGCGTCAAGTTGGATTTGAGATAAAAATATTAAAAGCTATATGTTACATGATTGAAGTTATCAAGAAAAAGTGATTAGGAAAGTTTATATTGGTTTTCCTCATTCCTAATATAATTACTGCTAACTAATTATTATTTGTCATTAATATTTATTATCTCAAAAAAAAAGAAGAAGTAATAATCTAACTCACTCAAGATGAGACTACAACTAAAAATTTTAACTTGAAGTTATGATTTCAGCATCTATCAAACATATTCTTTATCCAATTTTATTATTTATTCCAAGTTTATTTATTTTGCCTAACCATTGGAAACTATTAACAATAAACTAACAAATCGTAATGTCATGATTAATTCAAATATAAAGGACTAAAAGAAAAGGTTGAAGAGCTTACAAATAATTGAAAAAAAAAAAATCAAAATGTGCAGATTATAGTAGCAACAAAATATTCACAAAAAATAAACAATAATAATACTATTACCTTCACATGCTATCTAGATCTCCATATATTTGTTCAAATTAGTTCAAATTAGGTGAACTTTTTCCACACTTACAAATGAGGGCATTTCAACTAGTAGTTAGAATATTGATAAGCAATAACCAAAATATAACATAACACACTAAAACCTACAAAATATCAAATAAAACATATCTAATTAGTAAATCACAAATTCATATATAAAAGATTACATAATTCCATAATTGTAGCTATTAATTATAGAGTTGTAAATTGCATACTAGTTATCGTTTGGAATATCTAGTTGTGATCCAAAATTCCGTTTCTATTATATTATTAATAAAAAAATAAAAATAAAATAAAGTCCATACATTTCAACTAAAATATAGTTTCCATTGAAGCTTCCTTTGATGTTGGTGACAAAACAAATGACAATAAATGACACCGATAAGCAAGGCAATTGCACCTAGATTATGCAAGCAATCATTAGCACAAATTAAAATAATCAAAACAAAACGATCAACATGCTAACTCTAAATAGAATTTATAGAAAGGACTCCACATTACTAGTAAAGACCACACAAAGGAGACCTTTTAAGTATCTAATCGAAGTTCTAGACCTATCTTGCATTTGAGTTTGCTTTCTTTGAGGTTTAATTTTCTGCATTAATATTTACTAATTAAACTACCACACAACTTCCCTTACAGGATATACGAGAATAATATACATATTATACCTCAATAGATTCCTCTGCTGGAAGTGAGCTTAATACCTCTCAGATAAAGCACCAATGTTCCCATCATCATTCAATCGAAACAAGAAATTTGCATATCTAAACATTAAGAACCAATAATTAAAACTTGAAAAATCTATTACACAAATAAGATAATAACAATGCTTCTATATAAACATGAGGATTGCACTCAAATCTCCTCACATGCATTTAGCTAACTAAGGGCACAAGGAATTAGGCCAAACCTATAAGGCCCATATATGGTTCTTTGGGTATGAGTCAAATTGATAACGAGGGAAACAGTAAGTAGACATCTAAACTATACTATGCTCGTGAGAAATAAATCATGCTTAAGATTTTGAATATAAAGCTCATATCGAAGGTACCATGTAGCATTAGAGAACATGTAATAACCTATTTTATGTGTAAATATGTGTCCAATAATACCCTAATATTCAAAATTTTTAAATAATTAAGATCAGGCTAAGAAAACTCACTCAAGAATGTAAACAGACTCATGTATGAACCGTTTTGTTATGCATATTTTTCGGACTCAGTATTTGGGCTGGTAAAAGTCCAATTTAGGCCCATTTAAGACCCGATAAGAAGACCCAATGAGGTCAGTGTAGTCAAAGCCCATCAGATGAGGCCCAGTATTGACTCAAAGGCCATCGAGATTTCTAGCTGGCATCAGCAGACCCATAAGTGTAGTCAGGTCGCAGCTCGCCGCCTGCGCAGCTCGTCTCTCAGCGAGCTCGAGATTGGGATCACCATGACACGTCAGCTCGCTCAGACACGTGATAAGTACAATATCTTCCAGAACAGGCAATTACCAAGTTCAACCATAATTCTCTCTCCGAATATGGCAATTGCTCAGTCAAACCATGATTCCCTCGTCAGATATGGAGATCAATTCAAATTCAAAATCAGATCAACATTATCTTGAGATAATTATAGCAATTTCCTGATATTATCTAAATATATTAGGAAGTATAATTAATTTATAATTCTTTTCCTTATTTTTCCCAATTGTTTAGGGAATGTAATTAATTCAGGATTCTCTTCCTGATTTGCTACAACCAGAATTGTAACACCTCTTTCCCTATAAATAGGGATTAAGATCATTGTAACATCAACACACAATATTCAATAACATACTGTCACTCTGCAGAATTAAAGAGACAGACAGTCGTGGACGTAGGCCAATTATTGCCGAACCACGTAAAAGCTCCGTGTTCCTCGTTTGATCCTCTGTTTCTGTCTTTGTCTTTCCTTGGTATTTGTGCTTTCTCACATTGATTGCAGGTATTGGGCATTGATTACTCGTCGACTGAATTCCAATGTCGACATTTTGGCGCTAGAGGAAGGGCCCAGACTGCAATCTTTTTCATCTCAGTTCATCAACTTCTGACGATATGGCAAAGACTAGATCAAACAGGTTCCTTGGAGATGATGACCAGGCAGAAAGTCACATGAACCAATCTCAGCAGAACTTACAGCCTGGGCAAGATGCAACCACGCATGCAGCAGGCCCGTCCCAAGGACAGATACTCGGGGCTGCGCCAGGCATCCCTCCTCTGCCTCACCGTCAAATGGTTCCAGTCGCCCAGATGGCCGAAGGACAGAATGCGTTGTTGCAGAGACAAGAAGCTTTGGAGGACACGGTTAGACAGCTCACACAAGCCGTCAACATGTTGGTGCAGGCCCAGGCTCAGAACGTGACTAGGGTGGAAGTTCAGGCACCACAGGGAGTGCCCCAGCCTCCTGAAACAGCGCGAGGACCTGAAAGGTTAGCAAGGGAAGTCCCGCGACCTGCAGACTCGGCTCGCTCATCTAATGCGCGTTCGAGGGCCGGAAGACACCCTGTTCAACACGAAAGGGAGGTCGCACGTCCTGACAGCCTGGTAGCAAGATTGAGCCAGGATGGAAACAGGCGGATAGAAGTTGGCCAAGGCAGAGTCCGAGCCGTAGCTCGTTATGTTGATGAAGTGGATGGGCAGCAGGTAAGGTCCCATCATCATGAGGACCAATTCGAGGAAGACGAAAGGTATGACCCTGAACATCCGGCTCCAAGTCATGATCACAGGAGGAGATATGAACTCCAAGACCCCCAAGTAGAGGAGCTCCTTCGAAGGGTCCGGCAGTTGGAAGCGCGACCTGGAGTTCTGGAACAGCGTGGGCTCTACGGAGATAGGACCCCATTCACAAGGGAGATTGAGACACAACCTCTCCCTCCAAGGTTCAAGATGCCAACCATTCAGCAGTACAATGGGGATAGTGACCCATATGACCATCTAGACGCATTCAACGTTCAGATGGACCTGCAGACAAGAAGTCCGATGGTGAAGTGCCGAGTATTCCCCGCTACATTGGGGGATATTCCGAGGACGTGGTTCAAGAATCTCCCAGCTCGCAGCATAGGAAGTTGGGAGCAATGCCAACAGAAGTTCGTTGGTCAATACAGGGCACTGAGAAGGCAGCTCGCTCCATCCTGCCACCTAGCTACGATTTTTCAGCGTCAGGGTGAATCACTGAAAGAATATATCACCAGGTTTAGACGCGAGGTCGCAAATGTTGAACACCCATCAGATGAGAGCATACTGACAGCGATCTCAGCTGGATTGCGAAAGGATGGAAAGTTATACGAGAGCATTTACAAGACCCCAGTGAAGGATCTGGGAGAATTATACGAGCGAGCTGCGAAAGAGATCAGATGAGAAGAAACCTTTGGCCCGAAAAAGCAGAATCAGAAGAACGAAGCGGGCAGTTCCAGCCAGCCAAAGAGGAGAAACAATGGCAGGAACGAAGAAGGAAGGAATAACGGCTCAAGTAATCAGATCACCAAAAGAGCGAGGAGAGAGCCAAGATATGAACGACCTCAGCGTTGGGGTCGCCAGGAAGAATACAGCGTCCTGACGACATCACCGGACAGGATTTACGCTGCCGAGCGGAATAAGGAGGATTTTGGGAGGCCCAATCCTATAAGGGCTCCAATTCAGCACAGAGACCAGAACAAATTCTGTGCCTATCATAATGAGGTCGGACACAGTACCTCAGATTGCTGGGCGTTGAAGAACGCCATTGAGAAATTAATCAGGCGAGGTCGCCTGGGAGAATATGTGGCAAGACCTGCTGACCAACGACCTCACCAACAATGACCTCAACAGCAACAGCCAACACACCATCAACAGCCTCAACGAGCTTCCGAACCAGACCACGAGCCGGCGGTAAGGACCATTTTTACCATTTATGGTGGCCCTCATATCGCAGGTGATTCCAACAGATCGCATGAGAGGTATGTCCGAGAGGCAAATCATTCTTTTCAGCTCTATGGATCCGAAGGACCTGCGAAAAGGGCAAAACCGACCTCGGACGAGATTGTGTTTACAAACGAAGATGCCAGAGGAGTAGTCTGGCCTCATAACGACGCGCTTGTTGTACGAGCTAAAATTAGCAATGCGGAAGTTAGGCGCATTATGATCGATACCGGGAGCTCGGTGAACGTGATGTATAGGAGTTGTTTCGACCAAATGGGGCTGCGAGAAGAGCAAATGAGACCATCCCCGGAGCCTTTATTTGGATTCACTGGAGATGCTGTGGTACCAGTGGGGCAGATTAAGTTGCCATTGACTCTGGGAGAGGCAGGTCGTCAGGCAACAACCTTGACAGACTTCTTGATAATCAATTGCCCATCGGCGTATAATGTGGTCCTCGGAAGACCTGCTATGAACGAGTTGGACATGGTTACGTCGACCAGAACTCTGATAGTGAAGTTCCCAACTCCTAATGGCATCGGATGTGTTCGAGGAGAACAGCACCTAGCTCGTCGTTGCTATGAAGATGCTGTGAAGATGGGTGTAAAAGGGAAGAAGGTGAACGTGGTCTCAAGAGGCGAGCCACGAGCTATGACTGAGAAAGGAGTCAGTCACGACCTGGACCCTCGCAAGGTAGATGCAGACCAAGCTACCGGTCCAATTGAGGAGTTAGAAGATGTACCAGTCAGCGAGGTAGATCCTGAGCGATGCTTGAAGCTAGGAAGGGGATTAACTCCGGAGCTGAGAATCCAGCTCGCTGACTTCCTGAAGGCGAACTTGGACGTGTTTGCATGGAATCATGAGGACATGGTGGGAATAGATCCAGAAGTGATGTCTCACAGGCTGAATATTGATCCTCATTTCAAGCCAGTTCGTCAGAAAAGAAGAGCAATGACAGGGGAACGATACCTAGCACTAAAAGAAGAGGTAGACAAGCTTCTGGTTAACAAGTTCATCAGAGAAGCCTACTATCCGACCTGGGTTGCCAATCCTGTACTAGTAAAAAAGAAGAACGGGAAGTGGAGAACTTGCATCGACTTCACCGACCTAAACAAGGCATGCCCCAAAGACAGTTTCCCCCTGCCAAGGATAGATCAGCTCGTGGATGCTACAGCTGGCCACGAGCTCCTGAGCTTCATGGATGCATATTCGGGATATAACCAGATCCCAATGAAGCCCGAAGACGAAGAGCACACCTCGTTCATAACTGATCGGGGGTTATACTGCTACAAGGTGATGCCCTTCGGTTTAAAGAATGCTGGAGCGACCTATCAACGCTTGGTGAACATGATCTTCAAAGAACAGATTGGAAAGACCATGGAGGTCTATGTTGACGACATGCTGGTGAAATCCAGGCAGATCGGTAACCATGTTAGCGACCTGAGAGAGATGTTTCAAATTCTGAGGAGTTACCAGATGAAGTTAAATCCGCTCAAATGTGCATTTGGAGTAGCTTCAGGGAAGTTCCTGGGCTTCATGGTCAATAGTAGGGGAATTGAAGCAAACCCCGAGAAGATCAAAGCACTGATTGACATGAGGTCGCCTACCAGGGTAAAGGACGTACAGAGCCTCAATGGCCAGGTCGCAGCTTTGAGTAGGTTCATTTCAAAGGCAACAGACAAGTGTGTCCCTTTCTTTGACATTCTGAAGAAAGCAAAGAGCTTCGAGTGGACTGAACAATGTGAAGTAGCCTTCCAGCAGTTGAAGGAGTATATGGGACGAGCTCCACTTCTTTCCAAGCCCAGAGAAGAAGAAAAGCTGATCTTATACTTGGGAGTGTCGGAGCAGGCTCTGAGTGCTGCCCTGGTGAGGGAAGAAGAAAAGACGCAGCTTCCGGTCTATTATGTGAGCAAACGGTTACAGGATGCTGAAACCAGATATTCGCAGATGGAGAAACTGGCTTACTGCTTAGTGATTGCGTCGAGGAAGCTGCGACCTTATTTTCAAGCTCATACCATCGAAGTCCTCACCAAGTATCCGTTGAAGCAAGTCTTGCAGAAAGCAGACACCTCAGGTCGTTTGTTGAAATGGGCAGTGGAGCTCGCACAGTTCGACATCCAATTCAAGCCAAGGACGGCTATCAAAGCCCAAGCTCTAGCGAACTTCATTGCGGAGTTTACAGGATCTGTAGATGACGAGGCTGAGTCTTCCGAAGGTCCGGCTTGGGAGCTATATGTTGATGGATCAGCCAGCGAGCAGAAGGCTGGAGCTGGAATTCTACTGATCAGTCCTGAAGGCCACAAAATCCTTTGTGCCCTAAGGTTTGGCTTTCAAGCAACAAACAACGAGGCTGAGTATGAAGCCTTACTCGCGGGTCTACGTCTGGCTAAGGAGATGCGAGCTGAACGCTTGAAGATCTTTAGTGACTCGCAGCTCGTTGTCGGCCACGTATTGGGAGAATATCAAGCCAGGGGACCAAAAATGGCCCTCTACCTTCAGAAAGTTCACGAGCTGCTCGGTGCATTCCACAAGTACGAAATGAAACAGATCCCGCGAGCTCAGAACTCGCATGCTGATGCACTAGCTCGCCTCGCGACTACACGAGACACAGATTTCCTTGGGGCAATCCCAGTTGAGTTTCTACCAGCTCCAAGTACAGAGGAAAAGAATGTGACAATGGCCATCATTGTGCAACCTGACTCCTGGATGAGCTCGATACTCAGCTATTTACAGGATGGAAAGCTACCTCGTGACAAGCTGGAGGCTCGGCGTCTTCGAGCTAGAGCAGCCAGGTATTGCATCTATGACGACGTGCTGTACAAGAAAGGGTTCTCAGCTCCACTGCTAAGATGCATTGATGGCCCTGAGTATGAAACAGTACTAAGGCAAATACATGAAGGCCATTGCGGGAACCACGCTGGGGGGCTGTCTCTAGCTCAAAAAGCACTTCGGCAAGGCTTCTACTGGCCCACCATGAGGCAGGACGCCATCAATTTAGTAAAGAAATGCGACAAGTGTCAGAGGTTTGCTCATATTCCGCGAGCTCCACCAGCTTACCTCCAACAGATGGTGAGCCCGTGGCCCTTTGCGATCTGGGGGATGGACCTGATCGGACCCCTGCCAATGGCTCGGGGAAGATGCAAACATGCAGTGGTCGCGGTAGATTACTTCACCAAGTGGGCGGAAGCAAAGGAGCTAGCTGAAATCTCCACAACAAAGATTGAGAAGTTTGTATGGAGCAGCATTATTTGCAGATTCGGAGTCCCACAGCAGATTATAACCGATAACGGGACCCAGTTCGCTAGTGACCAGTTTCTCAGGTTCTGCAACGACCTCAAAATCGTTAAGAGCTTCTCAGCAGTGGATCATCCACAAGCCAATGGCCAAGTTGAAGCAGTGAATAAGATCATCAAGCAGACCCTGAAGATGAAACTGGAAGCAAAGAAAGGAGCATGGGTAGATGAGCTTCAAAAAGTATTATGGTCCTACAGAACCACAGCTCGCAGCTCCACTGGCGAGACTCCATTTTCAATGGTATACGGATCAGAGGCTATGATCCCGGCTGAGTTTGAAGTCACCTCGCAAAGAAGAGCGACCTTCAATCCAAATGACAATGATCAGCTACTTGCAACAAACCTGGACCTGCTTGAAGAACACAGGGAAACGGCCAGGCTAAGGGTAGCTGTTTATCAGCAAAGAATAGCGAGGTACTACAATAAGAATGCTCGGGTTCGCCGATTCAATGAGGGAGACTTAGTCCTACGCCTCATTCTACCAGGAGCCCGCAAGCCAAGTGACGGATCCTTAGGCCCTAACTGGGAAGGACCGTATGTTGTCAAAACAGTCTTGGGAAATGGAGCTTATCGCTTAGCTAATGTAAATGGGGCAGAAGTCCCCAGAGCTTGGAATGCCGAGCATCTCCGCCCTTATTATCAATAAGTTTTTCATTATTTGTAATATGGATTAATTATAAATGATAGCTCCATTCTTCCCCTGTTTTTGATTCAACTTTCCTCACCAGGCTAACGGGCTCCGAACTCAATAGTTCAAAGAACAAATGAAAGAGCCTAAAAAGCAAGTGACTAAGTATCCTTGCATAGCTCGCCTAAATGAGCCTAAAAAGCAGGTGAGGTGACGACCCCTGCATAGCTCGCTACAAATGAAAGAGCCTAAAAAGCAAGTGACTAAGTATCCTTGCATAGCTCGCCTAAATGAGCCTAAAAAGCAGGTGAGGTGACGACCCCTGCATAGCTCGCTACAAATGAAAGAGCCTAAAAAGCAAGTGACTAAGTATCCTTGCATAGCTCGCCTAAATGAGCCTAAAAAGCAGGTGAGGTGACGACCCCTGCATAGCTCGCTACAAATGAAAGAGCCTAAAAAGCAAGTGACTAAGTATCCTTGCATAGCTCGCCTAAATGAGCCTAAAAAGCAGGTGAGGTGACGACCCCTGCATAGCTCGCTACAAATGAAAGAGCCTAAAAAGCAAGTGACTAAGTATCCTTGCATAGCTCGCCTAAATGAGCCTAAAAAGCAGGTGAGATGACGACCGCTGCATAGCTCGCTACAAATGAAAGAGCCTAAAAAGCAAAGTGACTAGGTGTTCTTGCATAGCTCGTCAAAATTTTAAACGTTTCAAGTATTGTTACTTACCAAATTTTATTAATTAAGCAGGCAATTACTTTGATTTAAAGCTCGTTGACAATCAGCTTGCAAGGAATATGGTAACTCTAAAGATGAAAGGCACGAAATATGTTATGCGCAGAAAATTAAATACATTCAAACACAGGAAGAGTAATGAAAGAAATTTCATTAAAAATGAGAACTGGCTACAAGTATAAAGCTGAAGAAATAGAAGTAAAAAAGAAAAACAAAATTTTCAGTCTCGAGCTGAAGGGCCTGGATCAGTTGAAGATGCTTTGCGCGGAGAAGCAATGGGCTCAGCCTGGGAGGACGTACCAGGAGCATGCTCTGAAGGGATTGGACCAGCCGAGGACAAGTTGGCTTGTGATTTAAAATCTTCAATAATTTCAAGACCTATATCCCCAAAGATAGAAAAATCCATTTCTGGGTAGGACGTCCACAATGTGAAGAGGAAATCACGACCTGTTCTTTCCTCAGCCTCGTCCTTTGCATCTGCAACCCGCACTTCCAGTTCTTGAGCTGCTTGCTCTTTAAAGATCGACAGCTCTTCGAAGGCATCATCAGCGAGATAATTGACGACCTCAGCCTCTTTCTTCATGTCTTCAATACGTTGCTCCGCAGCATCAGCTCGCTGAATGGCCTCCACCACCTGTTGCCTAAGCACCTCAGCTCGATGCTCAGCCTCCTCGGCACGCTTAGCCACGATTGCAGCCTCCTCAGCCCGTTTGGTTGCAGCCTCCTCAGCACTCTTAGCTGCAGCTCCCATTTCATCAGCTCGTTTTGAGGCTTCCCTAGCCTGTTTTTCAGCAGCTTCAGCCCGCGCCAAGGCAGTTTCAACTTGGCGATGAAGCACTTCGACCTTTTCTTCTGCAGCTGAAGCCCTCTGCTCGTCCAATTCAGCTCGCTGCTCGGACTGCCTTAGGTCCTCTTTCACCTTGAGAAGCTCGTCTCTTAGCATGATATGCTCGTGTTCCATCTTCTTTAGAGCTTCCTCAAAGGCTTGACTTGCAGCGTTCGCCTTAGCGATCTGAGCTTCCTGACCTTCTATTCTGCCCGAAGCTAAGTTAGCTAAATCCTCAGTAGCTGCCTCCAGGTCGAATTCTAGCTTCCTCATCTCATCCTTGGTAGCTTTTGTCTCCCTTTTTCGCTTCATTGCAGCAAGGCACCCTGGAAATTATGAACGGATTAAAATCTAGTTAAGTAAGGGAATCAACAGATGAGGAAAAACAACTTACCAGCATGCAATGGTGAGCCGTGAACTCATCTAGGTCCTCGCCCTTAAGACACCTGTTTTCCAAGACATTCGCGTGATTGAGCATAATTGTTGCCCAGTTGTCAAGGAAAGCATTTAAATATCTTCCTCCAGGACCCAGCTCGATGTCTGATCTGGTTGGGGAAGGAGTTCTCTCGCGCTCCGGGATATCGCGTGTATCATCATAAGAACCACCTCGTCGCGATACAACGGTACGCTTAGTCGCATGTCCGCTGGGGCCAGCTCGGGTTGACTGGGGAGCAACCTTAGAAGGAGCATCACCTTTCCCAGGCTGCGAACTGGAAGTAGGAGGTGACTGAAGATTTGCAAACACATTTGAGAGAGGCACCTCGTTAGGAGCAACAGTTGAGGAAGCAGTGGCTTTAGCAGCATCTGGCACCTCGCTGGGAGCGGCGGTCGCAGGGACAGTAGTTTCATCAACAACAGGCGCTTCGTTGGATGCAGCAATTGCAGGAGCCTGGTCCTGGGCAGATAGTTTAGAGCGTTTTGAGGGTGCTGCTGGAGTGGCCAAGTCTTCGGCAGGCCGTTTTGATGAAGGAGTCGAGGAAGCTTTAGATACAGAGGGACTTGCAGGAGGAGATTTCATGAGTATAAGTTTCCTCCTGTTGGTTGGGAGTTTTGTAGAAGAAGGAGCAGGGGCTGGAGCACGAGCTGGGGATGGCAGTGAAGCCCCTGGAGTAGATGTGTGATGTGGAGAAGATGATGGGTCAGCCTGTGCAGTAGAAGCCGCAGGGACTGGGTCTGAACCTGTCCGAACTGGGGCAGGAACTGTAGAAGAATCTTTTTTAGACGCACCCTTTGAAGGAGTGCGAGTTGAAGACGGCTTCGCCTTCTTTGGTGTGCGAGCTGAAGAAGATCTCGCTTTAGACGAGGTGCGAGCAGGAGCACCTCGAGATGAAGTCTTCCGAGGTGGAGAAGGCGAGCGAATGTTATCCGAGCGAATGACATCCTCTGACGATGAAGAGACTGCTGGCGGAGGTCGGGAAGTAGACGCATCCTGAACAGAAACCTCAAAAACAGAAGGAAGTCTAGGCCTGTCACTCATCTTGCCTATATCTTCCCCAGCTCGCAGAAGATGGGAGTCCGTAAGAGGAGCAAGCTTGTAAGCCCTAAGGATAGCATCGTCGAATCTGCTACTGATGCCCACGTTGTTCGATTTGGCGAGCTTGTCAAGAGCTCGTTCCTCCCCGCTGTTAAGAGGAGACTCGTCCATCTTCAGCACTGCACAACAAATGGTCAAAAAATGATAAGTAATGAAAATACAAGACAAAGTCAGCTCGCTTAAATTTTCTTATGAGTACCTGGTTTTAGGACGAAGCTGAAGTTTCAGAGATCTGCAAGAGATGGGCACGAGATATAAAACCAACTCGTCTTGTACGGCCCAACGTTGGATTTGCCTTTCGCTTCTCCTTTGGGCAAAAGGTCTTTGTATTGCGACTGGCGAGCTGTGAGATAATAAATGCCATCCGGTTTCTCTCCATCTCCCGCAGACACGGCCTTGAAGGAGTAAAACTGCTGAATAATCCTTGGTGTAGGGGCATGAAGGCCATTCCTGAAGAAGGCTACAGCCAGCGAGATCAACTGCGTATAAGAGTTGGGAGTCAGTTGAAATGGTGCGAGCTTGACTTTATTGAGAAACTCGACCAAGAACGGTGGAACGGGGAACCGTAACCCCTGCTCGAGATGCTGGGTGCTGACAGTAATGAATCCCCTGGGTGGATAGCATGCATGATTGTTTGAGTCAGGCAGCAGTATACGGCAACCGAAGGGAATATGGAATTGCTTGACAAGTCCTTCCACCTCAGGACGTTTTAGCGATGAGGGATGACGAGCGAATGCTTCACGAGCCTCTCTTCCCTGAATAGCATGAGTTCGGGCTTTGTCATGCTCGCGAGCTTCATTGCTTGGAATCATCCCCTTGCGAGTTCCACTTGAAGACATCTAAAAATAAATAAATAAATACATATATATCATTGCAGGAACAACAATGGTGATGGAGCCAGATAAACCCAAAACAAAAAAAGTTTTGAAGAAAAAGAAGCCTCACCTTGAACTGTTGACGAGATAAAAAACGGCGAGAAAAGCTGATGATTTCGAGAAAGGATTGTGGGTCCTGGTTGCTTGAAAGCTTGAAACGCTTGTTTGCTATGGAAGAAAGTGACAGATGAAATAAGAAAATGGAAAGGGGCCAATGACTTATATAGACAAGCAAGCGTGAGTCCCAACCGTTAGATCCTTGGAAAGTGTAACCGTCATAGATCTGACGGTGCAGCGCAGAACGGGGCTTTGGAAATCATGCAGCCGTCAGTTGAAGGACGTGCGCATTAAATGTACGTGTAAAGGACGTGCAGACGTCGTTTCAGTCACCACCTGCATGATCGCCATGTGTCGCAACTGAAAAGGTGGAATTTGAAAGTGCACAAAGGCGGTTACAAAAGTAAGCGTGACAAGGAAGCCAACTTTTACCAGCAATTCAAGCTCCCAGCTCGCTAAAGCAAACTGAGAAGCTGGGGGGCTAATGTTATGCATATTTTTCGGACTCAGTATTTGGGCTGGTAAAAGTCCAATTTAGGCCCATTTAAGACCCGATAAGAAGACCCAATGAGGTCAGTGTAGTCAAAGCCCATCAGATGAGGCCCAGTATTGACTCAAAGGCCATCGAGATTTCTAGCTGGCATCAACAGACCCATAAGTGTAGTCAGGTCGCAGCTCGCCGCCTGCGCAGCTCGTCTCTCAGCGAGCTCGAGATTGGGATCACCATGACACGTCAGCTCGCTCAGACACGTGATAAGTACAATATCTTCCAGAACAGGCAGTTACCAAGTTCAACCATAATTCTCTCTCCGAATATGGCAATTGCCCAGTCAAACCATGATTCCCTCGTCAGATATGGAGATCAATTCAAATTCAAAATCAGATCAACATTATCTTGAGATAATTATAGCAATTTCCTGATATTATCTAAATATATTAGGAAGTATAATTAATTTATAATTCTTTTCCTTATTTTTCCCAATTGTTTAGGGAATGTAATTAATTCAGGATTCTCTTCCTGATTTGCTACAACCAGAATTGTAACACCTCTTTCCCTATAAATAGGGATTAAGATCATTGTAACATCAACACACAATATTCAATAACATACTGTCACTCTGCAGAATTAAAGAGACAGACAGTCGTGGACGTAGGCCAATTATTGCCGAACCACGTAAAAGCTCCGTGTTCCTCGTTTGATCCTCTGTTTCTGTCTTTGTCTTTCCTTGGTATTTGTGCTTTCTCACATTGATTGCAGGTATTGGGCATTGATTACTCGTCGACTGAATTCCAACGTCGACACGTTTCAATTCTACTTTGAAAACGTTATGTGCTAGCTACATAAATACATAACAAAACTAAAGAGACCTTCCACAATTTTTTATAAATCATCTATAGCATAATAGACAAATGACATTAAAAGAGCCACAACTAAGGGAAAAAAGTGGTTACTTTATCTAATCTCAAAGATAGCTTTGAGTGTACATATCTCATCACTAACATGTAGCAACTTACTATAACTACAATGCTTTATATAACATAAAGCTACAGGTGAAAAAAGAAAAACAACAAACCTTTGGATCCTTGTCATGACAGAAGGCCATCAAGGTATAGGCAATGTATATATGGCATGTGAAGTTCAGAGATTTGCGAGCATTGGGGAAGTATTTACGAGCTATTTCGATTCCTTCATTTCTTTTCTTATTAGGAAACGAATAAACTACAACATGAAACAACATTGGAAAAACACTTAAAATAATAGTGTACAAAACATGATTTTATCAAACACTAAATGGATTAGAAAGTCTCATTTTTATGAATCATTTTATAGGACTTAATTGACTATCAGTTACCTCACTCTTGCAACACTTTCTTTCACGGTAACATCAATGCCTTGCATTGAACAATGGACTGCAATAGGATTCTCAGATTCAAGACTAATTTGAATCAAATTAAATCATGATTTCAGATCTTAAAAATAAGTTGACATTATATCCCCTAATGAATCAAGAGTATACATGATTGTGAAAACCTAACTCCATAAATAGATGATCTTGTAAGTTCTAAACTTCTAATTCTTATATTTGACTGATTTATAAGAATTATAGCATGTTTCAGAGAGCAAAACTCTTTCCAATAAAAAAATTTTGCATCTAAGGATTAGCTAAAGGGAAGATGCATAAGGTAATATCGTTCCAAAAAGAGATATGCATAGATGCATAATCCCCTATTGGTGTATTATGTTAAAAGAGTACTGAAAACATACACTATTTCATTTATTGTCATATAGCCAACAACATATTAACTGATAGAGTCGGATTCTAATTCAAGGGGAGCCAAAGCATGAAATCAATTTTAATGCAACTACAAAATGCATTAGTTAATGAAAAAGACGCATTGATTTTTTTTTCTAGTTTTCAATTAATAATTTTTAATAACTCTCATTTTAAAGTCATGTTTGGGGATTGGCACAAACGGTTCAAGCATCAAATAACTATATCAATAAATGCTTAGACTAATTGGCAAGGCCACAACAAAATTTGCAAACTAAAGAACCAGTCTAGGCAACAACAACCTCATGCTATTCTTTACTATGAGAGAAAATAAGATAATTTATCTTAAGAAATCCTTTATTATTTGTATAGGGAGGAAAAGTTTGACTAAGTCAAGTGTGCTAACATTCGCTTTATTACAAAATTAGATTTCTAGTTTCTCTTGTATGCCTTCTTTCTTCATCTAGGGATAGTTTTCTAAATTAATTTTGTAATTTAGGGTTTTATTGGTACAAGATATCAAAGTTGCAAAGCTTGCTCTACTTTTGTGGACAATTTGTCCACTTCTGCAATTACTTCTCAAGCAACACAAAAATCTATGTTTCTTAAAGGAATAGTTACCTTTGAGCTAATGGGTTTAGAAGGGACCTAATTTTTACCTATAACCCTACTTTCCAACATTCATATTAAACACAAACCATCACTGTTGGCTAAAATTTTGATGCCATTATCACTTGTTGTAATTGCCAATAGAGATCCTTCCTTGTTGAATCTTAGTCTTGGACTAGCTTGAAGAGTGAAGAACTATAAGAACAACCACAACAAGTCTATTGTTTAAAAATATTAGAAAACAAATATGGGACACTAACTGGCAATCTTCCTTCTGCATCAACAACTGTCAACATATTCATGTTGTCTATATCCCAAAACTTAATTTGGAATTCATCACCACTAGCTAAAAATCGATTCCTTTTTGTGTCAAACTGAACAACACCTAAACGGCACTTCTTGAAACCAACATATGTCTGTTTTATAGCTCCTTTAGTCTCATTCCACCCAACCAAATGGGATTCACCCTCCTTACTTGTTCCTCATGAAAGGAGCCTATAAGAAACAATGGAGTAGTCATATCCATATGTAACATGTATTGCTAAAATCAACATCTCATGAATCGTAGATAATTCTCCAGGTTGTCCAATAAAAGAGGTGTCTTGGTAGCTAAATTCAATCAGTTCTCAAATTAGGGGAAAAAAGAAAGATAATGTCATAATGATAACTGTTACGCGATACAAAAAGCAAGAGGGAAAGACATCACAGAATATCAGCCATAGTCCAACTTATGGATAAGTAAGTTATACCTAGTTCTACTTGTACCATATATGCCATCATGGTGCATAATGTCCAGGAGCATCATAGTCCACTCTAGATCCCAAACAATCATAAAGCCAAGTTTTAATCTTCCCATCAATTGCAATACAGAAAATAAACTGCACATATGGACATAGCAGCAAAAGGGATAATATGAGAGTGGGAAATTATGGAACTTGTCTTATTTCCAGACAGTGTAAAACAAGATTTTGTGCTTTTCTTATGACCAACCATGAAAAACAAGTATTAAATAATAATAACTAAAGACCAAATTCAAAATAAATTGACCTGAACACTTCTTTATGATGAGGACAAACTGAAATACAAGAGCTTCATGACCTTTAAACCTTTAACACTATGCTGTCTGCAACCAGCTACCGCATCCCATACCCAACGCAAAGGAAATTACATTGAGGAGTCTAGCCACCAATATTAAAAAATATATGAAAGTGAGAAAGAGAAAAACTAAAAATAAAAATTCTTCTTTTCAAGCTCATCACACCCTCTAAGTAGATACCTTAATCATCTTATCATCGCCACACATGACAATACACAATTGTTAGTTGGGATGAGCAAATGCAATGTCATTAACACCACCAACATGAGCATCAATCTAAAAGATAAAGAAATTGTCAATACACTGTAACAGCCATTGTAGACAAACACAATATTCAGCATATAGAACACACCTCTAAATGTTGTCTTAGTTCTCCAGTAGGATTGTAAGTATATATTTGAACAATATATATTGAAAATGTAACAACTTAGACAAAGAAAAATTTGGTTAACAGCAGAACAAATTAATGTAATAGAATAGGGTTATTATTGGCATTAATGGGAAAAAAATCAATCTGTATACGAAGCATAAGTCCATCTAGTCCCCACACACAACGATAAATCGATATTATAGCATCATTGACCAACATTGTCAGGAAATGTAACAAGATTAGTCAAATAGGACAATCGATTGCCATTTATTAATGGTGCTAAGTGCGAAAGTGTTTACTATTTATTTAAGCATTCATAAGTATTAGCCTGAATATGTAGGTAAAGCAAGTTACTTACCAAAATATGTGAATACACCTGTAAAGACATTGAAGAAGTTGTAATCTCTCAAACCTTGAAAGGTTTATGTGCAATCCTTTCTCGAGACTCAACTTTCTATAGTCTGATTGTAATACCCTTTCCCGAGGATATTACTGCACATATGTACGGAAAATGTTTTGTAATGGTATATATTTTATTTTTAGAAGGATAAAAGGATTTTAAAGTGTTCAAAGGTGAAATTTAATTTTTGTAAAGCTTCCGGAAGGATCGAGAGTAAATTTAAAATTATATAAGTTGAGGTACAATGGGTGAAAATAAAATATTTTTATGAGAATGGAAAAATTATAAACAAAGGCAAAGGACAAGAATATGATGGAAAATAAAAGAATTCTCTAGAATGTGACAAAGTTATAATTTTAAGGAAGTTTAAAGGTGAAAAGCGAGCTTAATTCGCACCTATAAATAGGTGGGTGTGTGTGTGTGTGTGTATGTGTGTGTGTGATGAGAGTTTACGTTGAAAAGGAGAGAGAATGAGAGAGTTGGAGAAAAATTAGAAAGAGAGAGGGAAGCTGTTGGTAGAGAAGAAGGGAGGCAGATTGCAGCTATAACAAACTAATCTGCTGCCATTCTTGGAGGAAATCAAGCTGCTGGAAGGTGAAGAACAGATTTAGAAAACAGATCTAGTAAGATCTAAGTGATAAGAGTAAGTTTTTATGATTTTATACTAGTAAGAAAGCTATCATAAACAGCTCTTAGTCCGCAAGTGTCTAATAAGATTTTTGTATGTAGATCTGGTGATTTGAAGCAGTAAGTAGGTAGAAGAGCAAGGCAAGAGGTCAAGGAAGGAATCTAGTAAGTAAAGTAGTTATAAAATAAGCTGATTTGAAGAAGTTTATTGGTAATTTAGGATGATTTAGTTGTTGTTGCGAGACTTATTGAGGTCGCGACCTAGGTTCTAGGTGAAGAATTGATGATATGTTGCTTAGTATATGCATGCATTTAATTGAGGTCAGGATGTGTAAATGCTTGTGAATGTGTGAAATCTGGAAAAAGAAGTGTTAAGAATTGAGTAGGCATGAGTTAAAGTGGGAGCTCGCGAGGTGTGAGCTAAATGATACCCGCAGCCTTTTCAGCGTTGGTCCTATTGGACTGGAGCACGAGCTGGCAAAAAGAGTGAGCTGAGCATTGCCTTAGCCTGCCATAACACTTGTCCGAGCTGGACTAAGGCAACAACTCTCAAGATGAGTTGGGTGATGCTTGAGAAATAGGCTGAGCTAGAATAAGGAAGCCACTCACTGAAATGAGTGAGCTGAGCGAGCTTGCTGGAACAAGTTAAGGTCTACAATTCGGGCTAAGCAAGACAAGGAAGGAGCTTGTATGGGATGAATTATGTGAGCTAGGGGCATGAGCTTGCAGCTCGAGCTGGACTGGCAGTATTGCAGCTCGTGTAAGTTGTAAGTTAGAGATGATGGAATTAAATTGGGATTGAAGTGTTCTGCGAGCTGAAAAGAAGAATGTCAATCTGTGTCGAGTGTAGGTGACAGGGTGAGCTGAGAGGAGGTCGTTGAAGCAGTGCGTGCGAGTAGAGTGGGAAGCAAGCAGTGAGTGTGAAAATATTTTAAATACATTTTAGTTCATCTTGAAAATCTCTATAGATTTATATTACTCTTTTAGATTATCACTGATTTATCTTTTTAGCATACGAGTAAATAGTTTATTTATAATATAGTATGCAAATGTTCTAGCACTTTTATATTTTTAGCATGAAAGAAAATATGATTTGAATTATAGACAGAGCAAAAAGATTTTTCGAAGACTAGTGGACAGCCCAAGTTTATAGATAGACAGACCTTCTAGCATTAGACCAGACCGGTATACCCTGCAGTGTATGGCAAGTGTTAGAAGGGCTAGTCCTGCTAACATCGAGGGGATTAAGTCTGTCATGTCTGTCGTGTAGCCCTCTACACTTGTGGGGTATTATCTCACTATACGGTATACGATAGTAGTTCCACCACGTAGTAGTAGGATGTCTTTGTAGCTTTGTCACGGTGTGCAATATTAGCTTTTACGCCACATGACCCCTCATACTTAGCGGAGCTGGTCTACCCATTCATGTGGTTATAGCTTCCCTTGAGTTCTCCATTAGTGTAGATTTTAGAAAGAGAAAGCATACCACCAAAAGCAGATTTTTGAAAGAAAATATTTTGGAAACATCTTAGAAAACTATAAAGTTATTTTAACACTTTATGAAAACTTTTAGAACTTAAAAGTGATTTTATAAAACTCAAGCTTTTTGAAATAAATTGTTTTAAATAAAATGGTTTCAAAAATGTTTTCGGGAGTTAAAACTTTATAAAAGATAAATTTAGATAAAACCATTGGCGCACTCACTAGACTTTATAGCTCATAATGTTTTTGTTTTATGTTACAAAACCTCCCAGGTGCAGAAGCGAAGAATCAAGGTACCAGTTTGCCGCATTCAGACTAGATGGGTCCGACATTCGACAATGCTACAATGCTTACTTTTTGTCAACATTAAGCCTGAACATTTATCATGTGTTATGCACATTTTTGTTTTAAATGAATTTAGTAGAACTTTTTATGTCCAAATGATGCATGCACGTTTTAGACTCTTGAATGTTTGAGATATTATCATTACGTTTTGAGAATTGGTTTTTGAAATTTGAATGTAAGATTTTATAATGTATAATATATATGTTTAGCAAAGTAGTTATAGTTACGGGTTCCCTCCACGATATCCTTTTGAGTTTGGTAGGTTAGACATCAGAAGGGTCTCGTGGGGTGCCCCGCGAAACTGCCGAATTCATTAGAGGGAATCCGGGTCGGGTCTTGTCACTGATGTCACCAACATTTGTCCCGACTACAAAAACAAGGTTGAAAGTTCAACATACAAAAGAATGTCAAGTGACTTCTTTGAAATCTTTTATGTGAAATGATATTAGACAACACAATTTCTAACTTTCAACCTAAAAGAGTAGTTTGCTATTAAGGAGGGAAGTCCATGCTTAAGACATTCGACCCTTGATTTAAGGTCCAAACAACAGTTTTTGCAAGGTCATCTTGTGAATAAACATTGGGAGTATGTGTTACACTAGCAAAAGACACCTACAATAATGTAGAATATGAGGAAAAATGAAGATAGTGATGGAAACCAAGATAGCAAGCATAGAGGATTACGAGAGAATTGAACAATGAGGCAATTGAAGACTATTGGGCTTAATCTTGAAGGCTTTAGGAGCTAAGTGAAGGCAATTGGAGTTAATTGGGCTTTAAATAATTTGGGCTGAGTTTATTTTAATTGTAATGGGTTTATAAATTAATTTGGTCTATTTAATGTTATATTGGGTCTTAAATTATGTAATGGGCTGAACTGATATATTTAATTAACTTAAGCTCATGTTTAACTATTTAAACCCATGAATATGTTTAATGAGCCCAATTGTTAGAGGGCTAGGGTTTTCAATAATGTTTTATTTTCTTGGCCTATAAAAAGGCTTGTAATTCTAAGTTGAAAAGATGAATGAATAGGCAGCCAATTATGATTTATTGAGAGAGTGAATTCTCTTTTGTTTATTGTTGAACATGTGATCTTATCAAGCTATGCTTGTGGCGATCAAACCATGACTTATCTCCCACCTTCTCATCTATGTCTTAGGAGTGGCGTCAATATCCTTCTTTTGTAATTTTGGTTCTTGATTGAGTTCTAATCATCAGGTCAAAGTTCTTTATAACTTTGGTTTCTTGATTGACATATAATCAATGGATCAAAATTTTTTATTTTATAAATCTGTTTTAATCTTTCTTGGGGTTATGTTTCAATTTGATTGTGGGTGTCGTATCATTATATACGGGGTTCTCATCAGTTGGTATCAGAGCTTTGGGTATTAATTCAGGTTTGGTTATTCAATTTTATCTATTTTTTTCAAAAAAAAAAAAAAATTAGATTTGTTCTTTTTTTGGTTACTGTTCATGTCACTATTTCTTTTGTTTTTTTTTTTTTCATCTTGATTTGCAAGTTACTAATATTCTTTATTGTGTGTGATTTCTAGTATTATAAAAAATAAAAAAAATAAAAAAAAAAAAGAGAGGAAAAAAAATGAAAAAAAGGAAAAAAAAAAAAAAAAAGGAAAGAAAGGAATTCTTAATTGTAGGAAGTTAAGATTTTATTTCCTTTCTAGTTGGGCATCTTACATTTAAGGAAAGTATTTAAAGGGAGTCAATCTTAAGTCTTTCTTTTTATATTCTTGCCAAACTAAAAGGAATCAATTTTATTTCCTTCCTAATTTACTTCCTTGAAATCATATTATTTCCATTTGCTTCTCACTTTGACCATAATTAATTTCTTTTCATGCGTTTATTGCTTCATGAATGTCTTTCTTATTCCATTATTGCCTTTCATAAATGTGTATCTTTCTTGTTGAGATTATTCAAAGTGATTACTTCAAGAGTGACAGGTGATAAACATATGAGTGATTGGAGTGAAACACATGAGGGATGTGAGGTTTTCTCTAATATTCTTTTCAGGTTTTCAATTAAGACTTCAGATAACTAGATGAGACACGATTTGAGGACAAATCGTTTTGAGGAAAGCGGGAATGATGGAAACCAAGATAGCAAGCATAGAGGATTACGAGAGAATTGAACAATGAGGCAATTGAAGACTATTGGGTTTAAATCTTGAAGGCTTTGGGAGCTAAGTGAAGGCAATTGGAGTTAATTGGGCTTTAAATAATTTGGGCTGAGTTTATTTTAATTGTAATGGGTTTATAAATTAATTTGGTCTATTTAATGTTATATTGGGTCTTAATTTATGTAATGGGTTGAACTGATATATTTAATTAACTTAAGCCCATGTTTAACTATTTAAACCCATGAATATGTTTAATGAGCTCAATTGTTAGAGGGCTAGGGTTTTCAATAATGTTTTATTTTCTTGGCCTATAAAAAGGCTTGTAATTCTAAGTTGAAAAGATGAATGAATAGGCAGTCAATTATGGTTTATTGAGAGAGTGAATTCGGCTTAATCAATTTAATTAAAGCAATTGGTAGAGCTAATTCTAGCTAATTTCGTGCTAATAAAGACTTTCCAATAAGGAGCATTTTTCTTGGTCAACAAGACTTTCCATTATGAGCAGATAGTCGATCTTGGTTCCTTACTTGAATCACGGGTTTCGTCAATTCTTGGCGTGGTTCGTATTAGATAGAATAACTAATCAGCCTCTACTGCCTCTACTCAGGCTAACAATATACTAATAACAGCTATAAAGTTTGAGAAACGAAGCTTAAACAAATTAAAGTCATCTTACTCATCGCACCTCATCAAACGGGCTAGTGCGGATACGCTTCATTAAGTGCTCCAAATCAGCTGATTGATAACCCATAGTTGTCATACCTATCAATGTCCTTGGGTGTAACAAGAATGTAACTATGCATGTAAGGAAAATACTTTCAAGTAATTTACATAACATATTAACACTAGAGAGAGAAGAAAAAACACAACTTAGTTTCGAACGTCCTTACCAGTATTAGAGGGCTGCATAAGACTAGGAAGTGTTGTTGCCACTATAGTGAGGTAGAGAAGGACTATTACTTGACATCCACCTTGCAATTGCACCACGTGATAGCGAAACTATAGGCCAAAATGGCTGTAAATCAAGAAACACTGTAATTATTATTTAAGAATGCTATAAGTTTATTTATGGTAGATAGATGTTAGATACATACTCCATGGCCACTTCCATCTCTGTAAGTATATCTCTCCAGCAAATGTTCCCTACAAGCAAATTAGGCATCCAAGAAATTTGAATTTGAGATAACTTTGCCACTTTTAAATGGCCAATGTTCAAATGAAAAACAAAAGTGTATTCAAACACAATACCACTGCTGGCAGAAAGTGCCTTCGTTGGTTTGGCAATTTTAGTCGATCATGACACCTTCAAGCGACACATATAGCAAATCAAACTATGAAATGAAACATCTCAATGCGTTTAATTAAAGTGCAGTTGGACATAAAGCTGATAAAAATATGTTCTACCCTTGCAACATTATATAAATTCGAAACAACACATCCATTATGTTCTACACTTGTTAAGTTCTTCCTCACCTTTGGCGGAGAACATAAGAAACAAGCAAGAAGAAACCAAGTCAGACAAGAAAATATATTCACTTACCAGCTGCAAATATTTATGTACACAGCAATCAAATTCCTTCTCCACTTTCGTAAATCAAACAAATTCATCCCAAATGCCCACGTGCAAGCTTTGACATCAAACCTTTTTGCCACTAGTGGATTCGAGAAGTTGATAAACATATCCATAATACTAAATGGAACTTCACTTTTCTTACAAGTCTCCACTGCTCCATTTACTTTCCCTTTCATATTAACACTCCAAAGTAAAGACAGATCCCCTTGCATAACCACATCATGGTCCAAGAGTACAATCTTATTCAATGCAGGGAAAACATCTAGCAATTAAACGTGAAGGTGGTTCGGTGTAAATGTGTATCTGACATCACTAGAATTTTGCTTCTTCAATGTTGACTTATACTTGGTGGACAACCATTTAAATTCGTCTATGCTCTGGGCCTAGAAAGTAGCCTTGCCAGGAGGATTCAATAAGAACCACATTGATATTGCCAGAAGGTTAAGCAAATCAACCACATCATGGTCCAGGAATACAAATTTCTCTGGTTCCTGCACATGGTTTGACTAATAATTAATCATCATTTTTATTTACTATAAAGTTTTGATTCATGAAATGACAAATCAAGTGGCAGCCAATTTACCACAGTAAGGGGTACAATGATGGTTGCAATAGTAACTACCTATAGACACAAAAAATGATTCCATCAGATGATCACAAATTCAGGACTTACCGACTTACTATTTAGGTAGACAATGGAATGTTATGCACACATCAATACACATCATTGCAGAACATGCATATTCAGAGGATCACCCCTTACCCCACCTTTCTCAAAACCTTATAAAAATGAGATCTATAATATGTACCAAAGTAATACATTCAGGTGCGTAAATAAGCATGTATATGCATGTAGGGGCCTAGCAAAACGATGAGAAGTCTCGTCAACATCTAAACAAAAAAGCTTTAGTGGTAACCCTTGTTATCACTAAGATGCAGGAATAATATTTAGATGCTTCACCTGGAAAGTTGTACAAGCCTAAGAAATAATTATCTTACTACATCCCAATAGACCTCTTTACAAATTCCTAATCAAATTTAGGAAAGATTTGTTCAAACTCTACATCAGTGCAGGATACCGTTTGCATTTCAAGTTCAACTTTCTTATGTCACATATCCCTTCTCCTGATTTGGTCAAGGATGATAAACCTATGGTTTAGAAAGAAAAACTGCATTTCATTGTGTCATTACTTAAAAAGCAGTAATAATATTCATGTAACATCGTATTTTCTTTGACAAAATAAATAAATAAATACATGGGTTTATTAAGGAGAAAAGCCCAATTGCTGCAAAATAAAAAGGGTTCATTAAGGAGTAAAGCCCAATTGCTACAAAAAAAAAAAAAAACCCTAGGTTTCTTTTTATAAATAGCATACAGAAGTCTACAGACA
The DNA here is from genome assembly GCA_019925255.1 of Litchi chinensis. Classification (NCBI taxonomy): domain Eukaryota; kingdom Viridiplantae; phylum Streptophyta; class Magnoliopsida; order Sapindales; family Sapindaceae; genus Litchi; species Litchi chinensis. Next base: position 20,540,812 of record CM034474.1, read on the forward strand.
AAAAAGAAAATAAAAGAAAACAACGTATTGATAAACTCTCTATTTTTTTTTATTCAACAGTAGATGAAAGAGATCAAAAAGGGTTTCTTTTATTTAAGATTTGGGTAAGTTTTCTTTCTTCCTTTAGTATGATTATGTAGAAAATTGATTTAGGGTATAGAATGTATTTTGCTAGAAATATTGTATGTTGATATTGTAATTCTTTTAAAAGATTAATGATTTTGATTAAGGATTATATATGAATGATGTTAGGAGAGGCATTTAGAGTTGTTTTGTGACAAAAAGTTTCATTAACCTATGTTAGATTATTGATTTTCAAAATCGAGGCTACTGAAAGGTTTCTTTTAAGCTGATAATTAGTTGGAATTTGATGAATTTGTTTTGACAAGTTACACTGCCCAGAAAATTACGAAATTTAACATGTAGATAGGTTCATATGTCTTCTGTTATTATATGAAATTTCGTAATTTTTGGATGCCTGTAGAAATTATAAAAATTCTTGAAGTAGGCTGGGGTCGGAATTAATTTTTCCTGGGCAGTTTCTGAAAGACCGATCGAAATGGATTTTTACCCATGCTAGAGACCTCCGTTTGATTTGAAATTTTTACTGGATGTTGGTTTACGTGTCTAGTTTATTCCTTTTAAATTTGGTGTTGATTGGAGGTCTAGGGATTTAATTAAAAATACTGCAGTAGGCTGTGTCAGTGCTGAAAATTGAAGTAAGAAAGATAGGATTTATGATTTATTTATCTAAGGTTGTTTCAATCCAATTAAGGTTATCTTGGAGATGAGATTATAATATTGTGTACTCTAAAACTGTATAGGTTCTTGCGATCGTTGAGCTTAAATTTTGTGATTTTGGGTATTCGAGGTAAATAAATTCATCCATGACGAATGTATGTTGTTATATGAATTTTAGAATATTGTGAAATTATGTTATGCTTAACATGTTTTGTGTTAATGATTTTTAATTTGTTTATCTACTAGTAAAATGTTTTGCCAAAGTTTTTAAAATTATTTTACTTTCAAAACTTTGAAAAGTATTTTACTTTAAACCCAAGAATTAGCATAACTCAAAAATCATGTTTAAATTATAGATTTTATTTGAAAACTATTTTCTTAAAATTTATTTACTATTATTGAATATTATACCGTTATGATTCGAAAATTTATTATTAGATTAGATTATGAAAATTGTTTTGACTCATTTTCTATAGTTACTGTTCTGATATTGGTCCAGCTGGATTTCTGTGCGCACATATTTTGTTATTTTGGCCACGTCACACTGGGAATTGTGACATATTTTGTTATTTTGACCGCGTCACATGATTAATTGTGATATATTTTAGCCGCATCACAAGGGGTACTTGTGACACTATATGATATGAGCTAACTTTTTATTTATATTGAATAAATGTATGTATTATATGGTATTTGATTTCGTTATTTTGTTATCCTAAATGACATTGATTGCAAACATGAAAAATGTTGATATATATATGGTTTTCAATTTTTGATTTTAGAATTCGATTATACATATTTATGTTTCATAGTTCGACTCATAAAGGTAAATGCAATAATACCAATGTTATGCATGAATTTACTTACCGAGTTGACAGCTCACCCCTCGTCTTTATCATTTTTGCAGAGTAGTTAAGATCTATGGATGATGACTGTTAAGAGCTTGGGATTGTTGGTCACGAAAGCTTTGATATTATTTGATGTTTAGTTTAGAGAATTTGATTTATTTTATTTTGGATATTGTAAGGTTGGAAATTAGAAAAAAATTGTGATTTGTTAAATTTTAATTGTTAGAGATTTTCTTTTGGAGACAATATTTGGATACATTTTGTTGATTACTTTTATTATGGGAATAAATTTTTGGAGATTTTATTATTTAAATTTATCGCGGCATCCTAATTTCTTATTACCAGATTTGGGGTGTTACAATTCATTTACTTAACACCTCTTCATTTACACACAAAAAGTGTAATATATGTGATAACTACGAAGCCATGCACTGATGTTTACTATTTTGGGACAACAACTAATGCGTATCAGCATTAGTGCACCACCACAAACACCGTCAGAAATAATTGCTCCACAAGTCACTATATGCAATATATATGAATCACTGTCTTCTTATAACTTTTCCAATTCCTTTTTCCTACAAGCAGCCGATCAATATTAAAGAACTGAAGATAAAGCATAAGTAGAGTCATTAACTAATTTAATAGGGAAAAATTAAACCTAAAAAAGGATATTACTAAGGTACAAAAAGAAATTATAGAAACTAGCACCAAAGAATAGAAGCATTTTACCATTGCAGAGGAAACAGTGGAGTTCAGAACCACTGCACTAGCCAAAACATTATCCTAGAAGACAGCATAGTGATACAAATTTGGATTGTGCAACTTTTGTTGGTTAGGGAACTTCCTCTCTTCGGGTTGCTGGGCAAAATATTCAACTGTTAGCTGCATAGATAGGCAGTGAAGGCCTTTTGGGGTTGTTGTAACAGCAAGCTGAATGAGATATTTGGCTCGATTCTTCTGCACACAAACTTGTTCCTCAGCATTGTAAGTCACTGCCCGTATCTTTTTGGCCATGGCGGTGCAGTTTAGCTAAACACAATAGACTTTATTCAAGGAAGCTTCCATTGCTTTCATTTTACGCAAAGCACTGCAGATTTAATTATGTTAAAATTCAAAATTCTTTAATTAAAAATACTTAACAAGATTTAAGATTGTTTTCTATTTAATTTTAAATAATATGCGAACATCAGTATGTATAAAATCTTCTTTCAACTGCTTTTTCCAAAATCCACCATATCCTTGACTAAATTGCGGGAGCAAAAGGAAGTTTCCAATCTTTTGTACCTCTTTAACAAATAAGAATCCTTAGTTGTAGCACCAACTGCCTTTTCAACTCTTTTAGTGAGTAAGAATTGCAACCCGCAGGTGCAAATTTCAAGTATGCTTTGGCCCAAACTACTTGATCTTTTATCTCTTTCACCTTTGCATCTGTGACTCTCTGCACCGAAGTTTGTGCATTATGATCATGCTGAACTGCTGTTTGATTGGTCTGCTGCTACAACTAAGCCATATAATTGTAAGACCCGGAATTTCACTTCCCTAAGAGAAATAGTGTTTTCCGGAAAAATAGTATTTTCGGATGAAATAGTGTTTTCAGATAAATAGTGATTCCGTGTGAATAGTGTTTTCAAGTGAATAGTGATTTCCAGGAAAAAGAAAATTTCCTCAAGTTTCGTGAAATAAAAACTTTTCGGTGAATAGTATTTTCGGATGAATAGTGTTTTCGATGAATAGTATCTGTATGAATAATGATTTCGGAAAATGGACCCCGGACATCATAAGCTCTGGAATGGGAATTAGAGTTATTAGAAACTAAAACGGAGTAAAAATGAGTTCGTTTAAATGGATTTTAAAGGTTCCAAATATTTATCGATAAAAATGCCCTCGTGAGAGACGTTGTGAATTTTAATGAGTTTATAACCGATTGAATTTTTTTCGAAGCGTGGAATTAAAAGTTAAGATGCCCAATTAGAGTATTGCATGATTAATTTGATGATAGGATGATCGTGGAATATTTTTGGAATTTATTGGTGTTAGATGAGGATTAAAATTTAATTAAATACAATGTTAAATGTGTAGGGGAAGATATGCATCAAAGAAGCACAATCCATGTGCTTGGGTGAAGGCCAATGAGGTTAAGACACCTTAGAGTCAAAAAGCAAGTGATTAGTTGAGATTTAATTAAGAAATGGGATGAGTTGTTAGTGATTAAATGGATGAGAATAATTGACCAATTAAATGTATTCATGCATGACTAATGGCATTTAGGTGATTTTAGAGTTAGTTTAAAGGCAATTTTGGCATTGAAAGAGTGCTAGTATATAAGTGAAGGCTTGATGGATGATTGAATGAGAGATAAGTCGGTTGAGAGGAGAAGAAATCGTGAGAGACAAGCTGGAACCGTGAGCTGAAACCGAGAGAGAGAGGGAGCTGAAGCCATGCGTGAGCAGAACCGAATAGAAGAAGAAGAAGTTCTGCAGCCGTGAAGAAGAAGAAGAAGAGGAGATGATCCATCCCTTGTAGCCCCTCAAACCCATCCATCTTCATCAAGAAAAAGTGAAGGTGAGTAGAAGTGAATTCTATGTTTGGTTGATGGACTTTTAAAGTTATTGATTTATATGAAGTTTTGATGAGTTATATGGATTAAATCAAGGTTGATCATCATTAATCTAGGCTTGGAAGTGAAGAAAAACATCAAGAAGCTTTGGATCAAGATTTGGAGAGGTAAGGGTTAGGGTTTTATAATTAAAGTTGATGAAATCTAATTGAATTTTGTTTAAGGTTGTAGTTGATTTAATGGATTATTTGTTGAAGTTTATGTGTGATTATTAGGTTTGAGATGAAAAAGGATGGATGAAGTTTATCATATAATAGTATGTGATTAAATTAGAAAAGTTTAGGAAATGAGATTATTTTGATGATTGGATAGAGTTATATATGAAATTGTATGAAGATTGAAATGAAATTTTGAAAAGAAAAACAAAGAAATGAGGTGGTGAATAATTATACTAGTGCATGAGCAATTGATGTTTTTATATGTGTTGAGTTTATTTTAAATGATTAAGTGAATTGTATAAGGTTATGGAATGAAAATGAATTGGTTGACATCAAAGAATGCAAGAAAAATGGAAATTTGAAAGTTGGATAATTATGTTGGTTAAGGTTAAGTGTGAGAGTAAATTTGTCATCCAATAAATTTTATGTGCTTTGATGATGGTTATAAGGTATTTGAGTACTTTAATGCCAAAGAAATAAATGGAAATGGATTTGAGAATATTAGTTGGAAAGTTGATGGAGTTGAGAATTTATTAAGAAAATATATTGAAGGATAAAGTAAATGATTAGTTAGTATATTTTTATTGGAAATTTATGTGAGTGAATGATGGAATTCTTGAATGAATTATTATATGTGTTTGGATGGTGATTATAATGTGTTTGATTCCTTTAGCACCAAAGAGATTAATTGAATTTGAAGTGAGATTATTAATGGAAGATAAGGTAAAGTGGTGAATATATATAAAATATATATATATATATATATTAAGTTAGATTAAGTGATCTTTTGGCAATTGATGTGTTGGATTAAAGTGAATAAATTGTTGGATGGTTGAATAAGTTTAAATGCAAAAACTTTGGATTAGAAAGTGATTGGAAGATTGTCAAGAATATAATGTTGTTATGTATTGGTGTATGGAATTTTAATGAAGTTGACATTTTGGTGTATTCATGAATCCTAAACCAAGATTTTGGTTGGATTAAATTGTAAGAAAATCTCAAGAATCAAAAGAAGGTTTTGGAGGAGTGGTGAAGTAAATGGAAGTAAATTGTGAGTGGTTTTATTTTTTTAGTATTTATGAATTTATTACATGAGAATTGAGTTATTTAATTGTTGTTTTAGTAAAAGAGTTTATTATGCGATTTTATATTTATTTAGCATGAGATATATTTTTATATGAATTGCATGAATATTTTATTAAATTGCAATTATGATCATTTGAGTATTAAAGTAAAGTAGTATGTTGAGTAATTATAGTCGAGAATTTATACATGCTAAAGTTATTTATAAATGATAGGCTTCGGTCTTAGAAAATTAAAGTTTTATTTCAAGAAATTAAAGAAAAGAAAAGTAAGATTTTTATTATGAAAAGAAAAGCAAGATTTTTATTATGAAAAGATTTTAGATGCCTTTGGTTTACCCTATCCCCCAAAAGAGATTATCGGCCGAAGTACCATATGCGTGTATGGCAAGAGCAGTTGGGAGAGTCAGTCACTAACTTGGGGGGGGGGGGGGGGGGGGGGGGGGGGTTGAGTCAAGTCTGTGAGTCGCCCTCTGCACGTATATGGTAGCATAGGTCTGCCTGATGTTGGGAGGGGATCGCGACCCCAAGAGGTTTCCCACATCTGTGACTACGCCTAGTAGCATTCTCGAGCTCTTGTGGCGATGAGAAATTCCGTCACAATAAGGCTAAGTTTCCCTAGGTTGCCTTTAGCGAGATAAAAGAGAAAAGCACGTCAATAGATGTGAAGTTTATTAAAATAAAAATTATTTCCAGTTTCGAGAAATAAAGAAAGATTTATAATAATTACTCAGTTTTGTAATTTTAATAAACTTATAGAAAAAATAATAGTTTACAAAGTATTTTGGGAGGATGTATACATTTTAGAAAAGGAAGTTTTAGTTGAAAAAGCTATCCACTCACTGAGTTTTATACTCACCACCCTATTTTCGTATTTTATAAAAATCCTCCCCAGATGTAGGAACGAGCCGTCAACCAGAAGAGGCTCCACTGGACGCGTAAGTGGCCTGACGCAATAGTATCATTGCATAAGTTTAGATTTAAAAGTATATGTCATGCATTCCTTGCAGCTTTTAATGAATGTGTTGTAAATAATATTTTGGATCGTATATAGTATTTTGTATTTATAAAATATAGTTTTTGATAAATTAATTTATCTATTTGTCTTAAATGAAAATGAAGTATATTTACGGATTTTAAATTGAAAATTATTTGTGGTTGGATTGTGGACACGATTTGAGGGCTCGAGGCCCAGTAGTGGAGAAATGTTTGTTATAGAAGTGTTAAATTTTGAAATTTGCAGGGCTGTATGTTCGGAAAACAGTCGTTATGCTGCCCAAATTTTTATAAATCCGTTTTATAAATGTTCAAAATAAAAAGAAAAATTTTTCCACGCTCCCGCATTAACAGAAAGTTTTTAAAAAGTAAACGGCGTAACTTTACGGGAACCTTCCAGTTTGATCAGATATCCGCTAGAGGACTACTGTAAGGTGGCCGACAGGCCTAGTAAGGAGAGGGGCCTGTCATATAAAAAATTCATAAAAACTGTAGAACATGATATGAAATTCATATTATTCAAACTAATTCATGTCCAAGATTTTGTCTTCTTACAAGGGTCCAAATTATGTAAATGACAAAAGGGAACAGAAATAAACATTTATCTCATCACAACTTTCACTTATCCCGCATCCTTTAACTTCCCCTAGTGAGATTAGGGTACTATTGCCAAATTTTAATATCTAAAGTAAGTCTAGATATGTTAAACGAAGCGGTGACAGAAATTTTAACTCACTCTAAGAAGTAGGCTATGTCAACAAATATAACCGTCAATCTAAATTTTACAAGAGAAGGTATGCCAAAATATCTTCTTAGTCTTTTGCATTACACCTCAAACCATGCACCAACCATTCTTTTGCATTACACTTCAGCAGCGACCATCACAGTCATCTACTCAAGATGACCTGCCAACCAAAGGATTTTCAAACATATATAGATACCTTTTCACAAGATGGTGGCGATACCATTTTCTGCTCTGTTTCCTTATCTTGTTTTCTGTTTTCACCATTTGCTCCTATCAGAAGTAATGAATACAAATTAACATAGATTTACAATCCATAGAGTAAGAAAAGTATTCAAAAAGGAAATTGAAAACACATAATCCTCACAATACTAACCATTGTTTTCCTAAATATTAAGAGGGTCTTTGGATTTTCCATTTTGTTCGTTATCATTATTATCAGTAGCAATGTTGTAACTAACTACAGAAACAATATTCTTATCTTGGTATAAATCTAGTTTCGGCTCTTTCACACCTTTACTAGCTTCCTAAACCACAAAGCAAACCAAATCCAAGATATATAAAATAGTAAAACAATATGAAATATTGAAATTAAAATGTAAAAACAATTCAAAAAGTTATAATCAATAAATACCTGTTCAATCGCCCTCTCTTGATGCGCTCACACTAACTGCTTTAAAGCTACCTTCTTCCTCGTCTAACTTCAGTACTAGTACCCATTCTACTGTCCTTTTAGCCATACTTGCTCCTATTAATATTCACTTCTCCTTCTTTTCACTATTATTCCATTCATCATCTATTCTCATCCCATATTTGTGTTTTTCAAATGTCATCCACTTGTTGTTACTACTTGACCCCAAGACCAAGCCTTTTTGTATATCACCACCACCTTCTCTCACTTCACCATTTGATCTTCCCTTGTCTTTACTATTAGTGGACTCATCATTTCCGGTTGACATCTTCAAATTGTTTATCCACTCACACTACAACTTCCATATTGCATCATAATGTTTTACACCAGGTCAAGTCAAGTATAATCACTATAATTAAAACTAATTAAACACTATATTATATTTTGAGAAATGAATTTTCTTATATGAAATTATACGTAACTTAACATACTCTTGCAAGCTAAAATTGCAATTATCTGACTTAAGGACTAAAATTTCTCTCATACTAGCAACTTCACTATTAATTAGAAACTAAAACTATAGAAGAGAAAAGATGCAAATTTGAGTAGACATTTACATGTCATATTTAGAAAAAACTTAAAATTTGAAACTATAAAACTATGTGAAATGACAAACAAGACACAAGTTCTTACTACAAATTGAATTAAGAACAAAGTTAAAACATGAACATGCGTAGAGCAACATACGTTAGAGACAAAGAACACCATGGATCAGCGAAGCTCTAGAGCAGTAGTTCTGTTGTTTTGAGTTGTTATGGTATATAAGATTAGATGTGCTGTCAAGAAAGATAAGTGAATAACGTTCAAATTTCACCATAAATACAATTCTTACGCCAAAATCTCATTTCTTGGAAACCCACCTGAAACTCATCTACCTTCCAATTCTTACACTTATTGATATAATTTTTACACTACCCATAAAATATACATTTTGTTCAAACTCACTAATAAGCATTCCAATGTATCCTCAAGAAAATCATCATGCTCACAATCTTGTGCTTAGACTAAAAGTAAGTCACTAATGATCCTTACACAATTCTCGATCTTCTCCACCTTATCATCCAGCATTCAAGCTTCGAAAACATCATACATGCACATTGTGGATTTATTTCGCCTTGACTTTAATTCTCACAAGATTTCACTCATTTCATTCTCTCAGAACCTAGGCTCAACACTCTTACAACACAGACAAGGTGGAAATTATATACAAGAAAATCATAAATATTTTACAACGCATGTGAATAAATAATGAAAGACCGCTAATATGTGTTCAAAGGACCTTATGGAAGGAATTGGATATCAATAACATGTCAAACATTGTTTACTCCAACAAAATAGTTTAACTTCTCAAGAGATCAAATAGGTCTTTTCCTTAGGTTATAATGGGGCCAATGAGTGAATAGCTAAAAGAAAGAAAGGATAAAGTGATTATCTAATGAACTTATGATCACAATATAAGTTCTAAGAAATTGATTTTTTAGGCACTAAAATTCTATTAACTATTCCGTCTTCCTAATCTTCTTCTTTTTTCTTCTTTTTCAACAATTTTTTTCCTTTATTTTTCGCTTTTTGCTTTTGCACTTTCTTTTTCTTTCCATCTTCTCCTTGTTTTCTTTTCAATTTTCTTTTTCAATTGATGATGCTTGCATATTTAAAAAAATTTTCTTTGATAATGATTTGTGATAATGCACAACACTTTTTTTTTTGCTTTTTTTTTTTTTAATTCGTCATTACTTCACTTCATCAAATATATATATTTTTTATTCCCCACCTTTTTTTACCTAAATCTTAGTCTCACATACGATTCCAAGCTCTAAAGGATAAAGCTTAATTATTTCAAGGTTTGGACATGGATTTATGTAGGGTAAGAACAAAAGAAATTTAGGCTAATTATATGTTTGACTTCAAACTAGCTATTGGGGCACACACAAATAAAAGTAAGGAAAAATGTTTGGTCTTTTACTGGTTTAAGCATATAAAGCCTAGTATCATTTCTCAAAAGTTGTTAAACTTCTTATTTAAAGCAAACAGTTTATTTAATGCAAGACACGTTATTTCTTTCCAATACAAAACCTATAGGGTCAATCTAATTAATTCAAGAATTTACAAAGAGTGTTTTGGAACTAGAAGAAAATGTCCCTCAACAATAAAAACATTAATGGCTCAAATTGTTCACATGGGAAGTCTCCACTAATAATCCATAATTATGCACGCTTAATGCCTCTCCACTCTTTTGACTAGGATTCAAGCCTTTGAAAACCTCCAACCATGTTTAGACTTTCATGGCTACCTTCTAGTCAAGACAACCAATCATAATACGTGTAGATTGTTCTATTGGACACACTAAAACAACCTAATAATGAATTTGAAACAAAACAAAAATACTGTGAAATTTCATTCTGAACTATACTCGAAGAAAAATTCATAACTCATGAAATACTCATCAGAAAGTTTATACTAGTCATCTTTTCTACTACCTAGAATCCCTATAAGACCAAGCTTCATCGTCAAACCATTACTACTTACAGGTGTTCCACCATTAAATCTCCTTAGTATCCCACTACACGAACCAAACAAGGAGGAACAAGATCTCATCTTAACTAAGCAATTATTCATGGATGTCATAGTTGTTCTAGAATTGGAATCAGAACAACCTGATTAGTTAAAAGGCAACCACAAGCTGTTCTAAGAACCCAACTCGGTGCTAGAGCAATTTTCAGAATAACTAATGACTATTACCTCATTATTGCTCATTGCAAATTTAAAAAGAAATACAATAAGTTATTACAGGTAGAGAAGATGTTGCATCTATATGTATTTGCCAAAATCCACTCTTCACATCAAATCTAAAGAAGTTGTTGGCATCATATAGACGATTCAATAGATCCCTTTTATCTGGAATGGGATGTCGAATCCATCTAAATGCTTTATTCAATGGCTTATAATTTATTACAAGTAGAGGGACTCCTCGCTCAAGTTCTGCTACATTTTCAACACAAAAGGCTGGGCAAGACCATGAGCTTTTACTTGGTCTTATAAGGCCTTTTTCTAACAGATCTTGTATTTCCTTTTTACATATTTCCAAATGCCTATTATTCATTTTGATGGGCCATGTTTTTGTTAAGGTGTGCCTTTCATCAAATCCAGAATCATATGGTAATTGAACTACATGTCATTTTCTAGCCCAAAAGGCATTTGGAAGAGTACTGCAAACTTCGGATTCAAGCTTATTTCTAAACACTTGAATCCGTGATTACATTTCTGGAGAGTTTATTTTGTTCTCAAATTCTATATTTTTTATTTCCTTTTGAAAAGAAAAGAGAATTTTTTCTTTATTTGTAAGACTTGTCTTAAGATTATGAATTTCTTTGTAGATTGGTGTCTGAACAAAGTCAAACTTTATTTGTTTGTCATCATTTTCACACTCTAAACCTTTGTCTGTTACTGTAAAAGGATATAACATTGTCAGGAATGGAGTGATATACCATTGATAAAAAAATTTGAAAGAAAAATATAATACTCCTAAAAATAGATAGATCAGAAAATGGTTTGAAGCCTCTTTTTCCGAAAGGCAAAAAGATTGGCTTCATGCTAAATATAATTCATTTCTAATCAAAAGAAAAATAATAGTAGATTTCTTTACTGTCCTCGAAGAATATCTCATGGTTAAGAACTATCCAATTCCTAATTTTTTTGAAAGTAATCATCATAAAATAGAACACCAATATAGCACTTTCAGAACAACAGAAGGAAATATTTCAACTATACATTCTCTTGAAAGGGTTTTGGAAATAGCAAAGAATGTAAAAGTTGTACCATATAAGGCTTCAGCGGCTTCTGCTCCAGACAACCCAATAAATCATTTGATTGAGCAAAACAACTATACAAATATGTGTTTAAAGACTATAGGCAAACAGACTTCTCAAATAGAATCTGTTCCTAATAATATTCCTAAGTGTAAAACATAGCCTATATTAATGTCATCAGTAATAGTAGAAACTCCTCTAATCAAACCTTCTCTTGAAATCTGAACCTTCAAAGCCTATAAAGAAAGATTCCCTAATAAAAACTTCATGAATGAGTTAGTAACTAGATTGGCGAAATTAAAGGTTTCTGATCCTCAAGTCAATATCCTCTACGGCACTAATCAAAATATAGGAGGGTTAGAAGAAATATTTGAGGTGAACTTAATAAAATCACCCATAAAAGGCCATAACCAGTGTACAATCTGAAGTCTTACTATCAAAGGCCCTTACCTTTTGACTTGGATTTTGAAGACAATCCCTTGGAACCAATCATGTTCTCTGGTGACAAAATAGTTGAATGGAATTTAGATGGCCTTTTTGATCGACAAATATTACTCCTTGCTAAACATATGACTATGTTTGCACAAGCAGCAAGAACTAGAGGTAATGCAGAACGAGACATATGTTCTACCATTATTTCTGGTTTTTCTAGTCAGCCACAAGGATGGTGGGATAATTTTCTACCAGATCATATTAAAGCACAAATATTAAGTGCTCAGAAGCTTGTAAAAATAGAAGCATTTCCATCTGCAGGTGCTCTGGTAGAACAACCATAAGATGATAGTGTTAATACACCAATATACACAACATTGTCTCTCATTTTATAAGAGAATCTTTGTTGTTATAGAATCAGACACATGAATTGTTAATTAATTTAAAATGTCTCTCTCTATCTCATTTTCACTGGTATAAAGATAATTGTAACAGCCCGGGACCTACCGTCACGTGATATTGTCCGCTTTGGCTAAACCCAGCCGCACGGTTTTAAAACGCGTCACATGGGAAGAGGTATCCACAGTTTATAAAGCATGCTTCGTTCCCCTCTTCAACCGATGTGGGATCTCACAATCCACCCCCCATAAGGGCCCAGCGTCCTCGCTAGCACACCAACCCGGCCCCGGCTCTAATACCATTTGTAACAGCCCGGGACCTACCGTCACGTGATATTGTCCGCTTTGGCTAAACCCAGCCGCACGGTTTTAAAACGCGTCACATGGGAAGAGGTATCCACAGTTTATAAAGCATGCTTCGTTCCCCTCTTCAACCGATGTGGGATCTCACAATCCACCCCCCATAGGGGCCCAGCGTCCTCGCTGGCACACCAACCCGGCCCCGGCTCTGATACCATTTGTAACAGCTCGGGACCTACTGTCACGTGATATTGTCCGCTTTGGCTAAACCCAGCCGCACGGTTTTAAAACGCGTCACATGGGAAAAGGTATCCACAGTTTATAAAGCATGTTTCGTTCCCCTCTTCAACCGATGTGGGATCTCACAATAATTTCTTTTCCATAATTTTTTTTGTAAAAAGATGATAATAATGATTTCTAGAAAGAAAAGTTCATATCTGGACTTCTGCCTCTATTCGTTGAAAGGGTTGGTAGGCATACCAAAGATAGATGTGGCGGAGATTTGGCATATGATCGCTATAGTTATAGAAAACTTGCTTCAGAAGTTGTAATAGAAAAACTAGCTCTCTACAATAATATAAAACTTTAGAAGCAAATAACTAAAGAAAAACTGCAGGGAAAACGCACCCTTGGAGATTTTTGTGAACAATATGGAATTGATGTCTCTCTATGTAAAGAAAGAGACGAAAATCAAAACCTTATATTCACAAAACATGCTCCAAATATAGTCAATGTTTTCCCATGTAGAACCCAGAATTTCATTTCTCTAGGAGAAATAGTGTTTTCCAGATAAATAGTATTTTCGGATGAAATAGTGTCTTTGAGTGAATAGTGATTTTCGGGAAACAGAAAATTTTCTTAAGTTTTGTGAGAATTTTTTTTTATGAATAATATTTCCGGGTGAATAGTATCCGCGTGAATAGTGATTTTCGGAAAATGGACTCCGGACATCATAAGCCCCGAAATAGGAATTAGAGTTATTAGAAACTGAAACGGAGTAAAAATGAGTCCGTTTAAATGGATTTAAAGGTTCCGAATATTTGTCGATAAAAATATCCTCGTGGGAAACGTAATGAATTTTAGTGAGTTTATAATCAATTAAAAAAATTTTCAAAGCATGGAATTGGAAGTTAAGACACCTAATTAGAGTATTGCATGATCAATTTGATGATAGGATGATCATGGAATATTTTTGGAATTTATTAGTGTTAAATGAGGATTAAATTTTAAGTTTAATGAATTATTAAAGTGTTGCATGAATGGATAAGTGTCAAACAAGCACAATCCATGTGAAATTGAATGGACCAATGCCTTAGAGACATATTCAAGTCAAAAAGAAGTGTAATTAGTTGAATTGAAACTAAGTTGGAGTGATTTGGTTGGTAGATTAATTAGATAGAATTGTTTAATCAATCAAATGAATTTATTTAAAACTAGTGGCAATTGTGTGATTGTGGAGTTAGTTAAAGGGCAATTTAGACCTTTGTGAGGACAAGTATATAAAGTGGAGGTGCATGAGAGCTGGACCAAGTGAAGTATTCAGCTGAATCAAAGAGCAGACGTGAAGAAAAAAACAAGCAGACCCGAAACCAAGCTGAAACCGTGAGGAAGAAAGAAAAATCTGCAGCTGTGAAGGAAAAAGAAGAGGAGGAAGTCCCCAAGGTGCTCATCCATCCCTCTCTCTCTAGTCTATCAAGAAATCTCAAGAAAAAAAGTGAAGAGAGTGAAAGTTAGTAAGTTAATTTATGAACTAGTTGATGGGTTTTGATGGATGGTTGAATTAATGAGTTCTTTGATGGATTTTATGGGTTGAAGGGAGTTAGATCACCATTAAATTGAGCTTGGAAAGGGAAGAACTCATCAAGAAGCTTTGGATCAAGATTTTTAAAAGGTAAGGTTAGGGTTTGATATCTTGAGTTGATGAAATTAAATTGTATTGGTATTTTGAGACTTTGGTTGATCTTTTGATGATGGTTTGATGCTTTTGAGTGTGATTTTTGAGTTGAAATTGAAGAGAATAGCTTGGGTATGACATGTATTAGTATGTGATTAAGTTGGAAAAGATTAGGTAATTGGATATGTTTTAGTATTTGAATGAGTGTATAGTTGATATTAGAATTATTTGAGATGAATTTTGGAAAGAAAAATCAAATGAATGAATGTTTGGACAAGTATATTAGTGTATGAACCACTTGTGTATTTGCATGTGGTTATGTTGATTTTAAGATTGGAATGAGTTGTATGAGGTTTTGGGATAAATTTAAATTAGTTGGAATCAAAAGAATGAAAGAAAAATTTGAAATGGAAAAGTTTGGAGGTTAATGTAGTTAATGTCAAGAATGAAAGTATATAGTGTTATACAATCCTTTTGAAGTGTTTGGATGATGATTATGATGTGTTTGATTACTTTAGTACCAAAGAAATTAATTGAATTTGATGTAAGATTATTAGTGGAAGATAAGGTGAAGTGGTGAATTTATTGAATATATATATATATATATATATTGAGTTATGACTAAGTGTTTAATGAGTGCTTGAGATGTTGGAAATTAATGGAGTGAAATGTTGGATTGTTGAATTGATTTTAAACGAAAAGTGTTGGTTTGGAAGATTATATCAAGAATTGACATTATATTGTATATTATCCTTTAGGTTAAAATTTGAAGAATAGATGAGAATGACATTGAAATAAAATGAACAAGGTGATGAATTAATGGTGGAATGTGATTTTAGGTGAATTGGAAACAAAAAGAATCAAAGGAAGATTTTGAAGGACTAGTGGAGTAACTGAAAGTAAATTGTGAGTGGTTTTATTTTGTAAAGTATTTATGAATCTATTACATGAGAATTGAGTTATTTAATTGTTGTTTTGATATAAGAATTTATTATATAATTTTAAATTTACTTTAGCATGTTGTATATTTTTATATGAATTGCATGAATATTTTTATTAAATTACAGTTATGATCATTTGAGTATTAAAGTAATTTAGTATATTGAGTAATTATACTCGAGAATTATATATGCTAAAGTTATTTACAGATAATAGGCTTCGACCTTAGAAAAAGTAAAGTTTTATTTCAAGTAATTAAATCAAAGAAAAGCAAGATTTTTTTATTATGAAAAGATGTGAGATATCGTGGGTTTACCCTAATCCCCAGTATACCCGGCCGTAGTACCATTGCGTGTATGGCAAGATGGTTTGGATAGTTATTAGCTTTGAGGGGTTGAGTCAATGAGTCACCCTCTGCACGTATATGGTAGTGTAGGTCTGTCTGATGTTGGGAGAGGAATCGCAACCCCAAGAGTTTTCCACATCTGCGACTACACATGGTAGCATTCCCGAGCTCTAGTGGCGATGAAAAATTCCGTCACAATAGGGCTAAGTTTCCCTGGGTTGCCTTTGGTGAGATTAAAGAGAAAAACACATCAATAGACGTGAAGTTTATTAAATTAGAAATTTATTTTCAGTTTCGAGAAATAAAGAAAAGTTTATAAAAATTAATTAATTTCGTAAATTTAATAAAGTTATAAGAAAATTTCAGTTTTATAAATTATTTCGGGAGGACATATATATATATATATATATATATATTTTAGAAAATGAAATTTTAGTTAACAGTTAGCCACTCACTGAGTTTTATACTCACCATTCTTTCTTTGTGTTTTTGAAAAATCCTCCCCAAGTGCAGGAACGAGCCGTCAATCAGAAGAGGCTCCATCATACGCGTAGGTGGCCTGGCGCAACAATATCACTGCATAAGTTTATGTTTGAAAGTGTATGTCATGCATTACATTCAACTTTTGATGAAAATATTTGTAAATTATATTTTGGGTTGTATATAGCGTTTTGTTTTTACAAAATTAAATTCATTATTTATGTTAACTGAAAATGAAGTATATTTATGAATTTCAAATTGAAAACTGTTTGTGGGTGGATTGTGGAAACGATTTAAGGGTCTGAGGCCCAGTAGTGGAGAAATGTTTGTTATAGAAGTGTTAAAATTTGAAATTTGTAGGGTGGTATGTTCGGAAAACAGCCGTTATGCTACTCAATTTTTTTATAAATTCATTTTATAAATGTTCAAAAGAAAAAAAAAAAATTTCCCAAGTTCTCGCATTAATATAAGGTTTTGAAAAGTAAACGGCGTAGTTTTACGAGAACTTTCCAGTTATATCAAATATCCACTAGAGGGCTACCGTGAGGCGGCCGGCAGGCCTAGTAAAGAGAAGGGCCTATCATCCCAATACAGAAGCTCGACAATATTACAAAAGAGCTAAATTATATAAAGCTACAAAGAAACCCTCTTCCTCCAAAATGCCTACTTGCTTCAAATGCAAGGGAAAAGGTCACTATGCTAATAAATGTAAACGTACCAAAAAGGCGCAAGAAATAAAAGCCTTAAATATTGAACTAAAGATACCGGATAAAATAATACAAATCTTGTTCTCTGACTCTGATCATGACTTAGACTAGGGGTGACAATCTGGGTTGACGGGTCGAGTTGGACATGACACGAACATAATATGATAAGAAAATAGGTTAAACCCCTTCAACACAAATACGATACGATTATTAATGAGTCGACACGAAAATGATTTGATTAGCCTGTTTATTTACGAGTCGTTCATTGACACGTTAATGATCTATTTAGTGACCCGTTTAATTGACACATTTAATGACTCGTTTATTGACCCGTTTAGCTTACACATTTGATGATCTATTTAGCTGACTTGTTTAATGACCTGTTTATGATCCATTTAACCATATTTAATACATTTAAATGTTAATATAGATCAAATAAAAAAACAAAATTAGAATAAAGATATACAAGACCTCTTAAATCCATAAATACAATCTAAAACCTAAAAAAATACAATTTAACAATTTAAATTATAGAAAATTAAAATAAAATTGGAAATAATTAAAAATTAAGAAACAAAAATGTACTTTGAAGTTCTGGGTTGAAATCTACCAACACCATCTGTAATCAACACCATAAAACATTGTTGCTTCTTCATCAACTGCAGAACCGTTATGGATCTATACATAACACACATTCATAGCTATGGATCCATACACAACTGAGTTTCGAACAACCTCCATCTTCATTAACTACAGAACTACACTAGACAATTCAACCGATTTCATTGAAACCACCTTCAAATGAAGGAAGAACAAGAACCTACAAGTGAAAACCATAGCAATCAAGATCACAACATCCATAAACCAAAAACAAAAAAGAATCGCCGTTAACAGAAGGAAGAGAGAGAAAGAGACGAGTATTAATAGAAACCAAACGAAGAAACTAATGGCCATTGACAAAGAAGAGAGAGAGAGAGACCAATGGGTATTATTACTGTCGGAGCTCGGAGATGATGAAGCTGGCTAAGCTGGTTGTTGAAGATGAACGAGATAAAGGAGTTGGCTAAGCTAGCAGATGAACGAGATGAAGGAGACAGCTCACAGTCACAGGTTGGGTGGTTGTGAGTGATTTGTGAATGAAGAATGGAAGTGTGGGAGTAAGACCGAGTGGCTGGTGTGGTGTGGATGGCTCACGGGTAGGGGTCATGAGTGATTTGTGAAGGAAGAATGGAAGTGTGAGAGTGAGAGTGAGACCGAAACTGAGTAAGAGTGTAGGACTATGGTCCGTGGGAGTGGCTGCTGTCCGAATGGAAAAAATGTTGTATGCAGTGTGCGGCTAGGGTTGTGGTTTGTGGAGAAAAATATGATATATATACACTACCATTGAAATTACATCAACACCCCTCTAACTGTAAAATTACTTTTTTACCCCTTACTAACGGGTCAACCCTTAACACGATTTAAGAAACACAAACTTGACATGATAAATTAATAAGTTAGGCGGGTTAACTCGTTAATTTACCCAACTCGTTTATGCTCAACTCTAACTCATAATATTCATGTCAACTCGTCATATCGGGTTCTAAATTCCCACCCCTAACTCAGACCAATCTGAATTTAGTGATATAATTTTTATATATTAATAATAAATGTTAAAATTATGTGGAAATATATAAATTTTTATTTTTTCTCCCTTCTTCATATTTGTTTTCTTTTTCCTTCTTTTACTAATATCTCTTTCTTTCTTTTACTTCTCATCTTTTTAGAACTCTTTCATGATTTTTTGTGTTGTTTATTGCAAAAGATATATTTCATGATATAGTATGATATTAATTCAATATTATTAGTTTACATACAATGTATATACAATTAATAAGTAATATTATTTATATTTGGTATATAACAATTTATAAATTATAATATATATAATAACTAGTATGTTTTTATATGTATATAATGACATTTAATTATTATAATTATAGTTATAGATTGATATTATTATAACTATATGTTAAAATATAAATAACGTTATATGTGATTGTAAATTGATTATTAGTAATATATAACAAAATTATTTTAAATATAATAATGTTAATAGTATGATTTTAATATACATATTGAATAATAATTTTGTTATTATAATAATATCATATTTATAATATTATTTTATAACATGCACAAATCATTTATTATGCTTATTTAGTGGCCAATTTAATTTATCTTAATAATTTATTCAATATAAATGTACATTGATAATTTATATCTTATAAATTATCAATGTACATTTAATTAACAATATTTGAACATAAAATTGTGTTTAAAAATAATTTATGTTGCATATGGTTTTATTTTATTAATATCCTTTAATATTTAATAAATGTCATTTCTATATACTATCTGCAATATCATATCACACTACCAGTTTCTAAGAGCATTGTCTCATAAAACTCTCTTATCTTTAGATATAGATTGGGAGAAAGATGAATTGGCATATATCTCTGTGCCACTTTGAAGGGATCTTCAACATCTACATCTCTCGGCTCTATTATTGTTTATTGCAGAGATGTAGTTTCGAAAAACCTTTCCATCAGATCCATCTGATAAGAGGAACTTTCAAACTGCTTTTCCAAGAAAGTTGATAGATCAGCTCTCCTTAATAGTTAGTTTGGTAAATTAAAATTTGGTTATTAACATTAGAATGAAGACTACTCCAACACACAAAAATATACATATAATACATTTATACACTAAAGTTACGACTGAACGTCATTCCCTGGTCAAATATTCTCTAGCCTACACTCAAAAAGCTCAACAAACTGTCAAGAACCTTTGCAAAAATTCGTAAAATAAATATCCAACTCTGTTTGCCACTAAAAAACACAGAATGATGAAATATATCATCAGAAAACCCCTTCAATAGACATAAGTCAACTAACAGTCCCTTTTGTCTATCTACCGACATGCAACCAGCACTCCATAACCCAAACATTATTAAGAAAATCAGCATTGATGGCCTAAAACTTCATTGACAATATCTAACAAAGGGAAATACTACTACTAGTCCTAAGAGAGCACATGCAATATACCAAAACGAACTCAAAACGGACATATTTTAATATTACAGCTATTTCTAGCAGCCCCCTTCTGTTTACTATGCTCCACAGTACTATATAAGTGAATAACAGCAAAGGAGATTATCGTACAATTAGACCAACTACGATCCAATTTCTTTGAAAAAGAGAAGTAAAAATCAAAGGTAAGTGATTTCAAAGAACCATTGAATACTTAATTATATACCAAAATTAAGGCAAACATTTTCCCCTGTTGTCAAATATGCTCCAGCCAACACTTGAGCTTAACAAACTGCAAAGAATATTTGCAAAAGATTTAAGTTAAACAAAAATCCAACCCAGTTCGCCACCAAAAACAAAAACAAAGATGAGATAAACCATGCATTGACACAAGGCCCTATCGTCTATCTACAACTCCTTACAAAGACATGCTACAACCTCTCCATAACCAAACTATTACTTGAAAATCAAGAAACCATGACAAAATGAAAACACTACCAAAGTCACAAGAAAACAAATTCAATTACGAAAAAGGAATTTAAAATATATATATACATTATACTAACACTCCAGATAATTGTGTCGGCCCTTTTGTTTACCATGACTCCACGATACACATATATGTTAACAACTGCAAAAAACGATTTTCATCAAATTGGACTCGATCATGATCATTTCAGTGAGAAAGAAAAGAAAAGGAAAGTTCCAAGCTAAATGATTCACAAGAAGCCCTTGAATTCTTCAACAAAGATCCAATCTAATTTATCTTAATAATTTATTTAATATAAATGTACATTGATAATTTATATCTCATAAATTATCAATGTACATTTAATTAACAATATTTGAATATAAAATTATGTTTAAAAATAATTTATGTTGCATATGGTTTTATTTTATTAATATCTTTTAATATTTAATACATGTCATTTCTATATACTATCCGCAATATCATATTAAATAATGTACATTAGAGTACTTTTATAATTTATGAACATTTTTATATAATACATTAATTAATAATATATTAGCAAATCATATCATTTTGCTAATAATTATAAGAAAATGTATATTAAATTTATAATAATGATTTTTCTGCTGTCACAACCTAACTTCATATGAGTTAGTATATTAATTTAAACAATTAATACATCAATTAATATCCTATTAATGAAACATATATAATTACTATGTATATGCACATATATATATATATATATATCATATCAATTAATTAGCTATAATTTAAGAGAATATGATTGATTTTATATTATTATATTGTATTATAATATGTAATAGATTTATAATAATATTATTTATGGTAATTTTGAATTACCAAAATGTAAATACTAATTTTAATATATTGTTTTAAAAATAAATTATAAGTAAATAGGATAATTTATTAAAGACTTAAATTCTGAATAAATATATTATCATACCACAATATGTGTGTCGTCTCTGATTTACTAATAATTTAATATATTTTATTTATTAATTTAATTTATCATAATATATTTAACTCACAAGCTATCAATTTATTAGATTATATTATCACTAATAATCATAATATGTAAATTTCAATGTATATATATATAGACACACACACACACACACAAAAGATAATAGATTAATTAAAATAATATATAAGCATATTAATAATTTAACAAATTATTAATGTAGTAATGTTCATACAAGCTAATTCCTTTATATAATTAAATATTTTAATTTATAATTATTATATAAGGTATATTTATATGTAGGTTTTTAATTATTAACATGTAAATATATTCAGCTACATCATAGTATTCATATTATTATAAATATAATCAACTATACAAGGTGTGCTACAATTTTATTAATTATGTTAATAATTTATCATAATTTATTTAGAGCATTTATATATACATCACAATATTTTTATGTTATCTTTAATATACTATTAATTTACGTGGTTATTATTGAATTTGTACCATAATTAATATATTACTTTATGATATAAAATTATAATATATGTATGATATTAGATCAGTAACTATTAATAAGTAATGTTCATAAAATACTATATATTAATTATATGATAAATTATATACTATACTATAATATATTTATTGAGACAATATATATTATAGAAATGAATTTCTATATAATAACTATGCAAACATTTTGTATATTATATCTAATATATAGTAAATATTTATCATATAGTTAATAATTATATATTAACATGGTATATTCAAATAATGATATCATTATATAACATTGTCTATAAACGATAAAATAGTTATATGGATTTAGTAATATAATTTTTATATATTAATAATAAATGTCAAAATTATGTGGAAGTATATAAATTATTTACTTTTATTTATGGGTTCTGTTTTATTTCTTCTTCCATCTCTATATCTGTTTTCCTTTCTTTTTTCTACTGATATCTCTTTATTTGTTTTGCTTCTCATCTTCTTAGAACTCATTCATGATTTTTTATGTTGTTTATTGTAAAAGGTATATTTCACAATGTAATATGATACTGATTCTATGTTATTAGTTTACATATAGTGTTTGTACAACTAACAAGTAATATTATTTATATTTGGTATATGAAAAATTTATAAATTATAATAATGCTACTATATATATAATAACTAATATGTTTTTATATGTATCATAG
The DNA here is from genome assembly GCA_019925255.1 of Litchi chinensis. Lineage (NCBI taxonomy): Eukaryota > Viridiplantae > Streptophyta > Magnoliopsida > Sapindales > Sapindaceae > Litchi > Litchi chinensis. The sequence continues at coordinate 20,563,731 of CM034474.1, forward strand.
CCTTAGTATTCATGTTTCCTTTAGTAACATATCTTAGAGAAAAGTTAAGGAGAAAACATTACTTGCTTAACCTTCAAAAAAAATAGATTGAAACCGCTACTATTGCCCTGTGGTAGCCTGAGTTAGAAGATGCTATCAAACAATTAGAAGCAGATATTAGACAAATTCAATTACAGTTGGAACTCGAAATAGAAAAAGGAAAATCTTTCTGAGAACCTAAATTACTTATCTTATATTGCCTTGTGGTGGCCTAAGTTAGAAGATGCTATCAAACAATTAGAAGCAGATATTAGAAAAATTCAATTACAGTTGGAACTCGAAATAGAAAAAGGAAAATCTTTCTGAGAACCTAAATTACTTATCTTATATTGCCTTGTGATGGCCTGAGTTAGAAGATGCTATCAAACAATTAGAAGCAGATATTAGACAAATTCAATTACTGTTGGAACTCGAAATAGAAAAAGGAAAATCTTTCTGAGAACCTAAATTACTTATCTTATATTGCCTTGTGGTGGCCTGAGTTAGAAGATGCTATCAAACAATTAGAAGCAGATATTAGAAAAATTCAATTACAGTTGGAACTTGAAATAGAAAAAGGAAAATCTTTCTGAGAACCTAAATTATTTATCTTATATTGCCTTGTGGTGGCCTGAGTTAGAAGATGCTATCAAACAATTAGAAGCAGATATTAGAAAAATTCAATTACAGTTGGAACTCGAAATAGAAAAAGGAAAATCTTTCTGAGAACCTAAATTACTTATCTTATATTGCCTTGTGGTGGCCTGAGTTAGAAGATGCTATCAAACAATTAGAAGCAGATATTAGACAAATTCAATTACAGTTGGAACTCGAAATAGAAAAAGGAAAATCTTTCTGAGAACCTAAATTTTCTAAATAAATTTCTTTTAAAGTTTTAGGCCGAACTGGTGGAACATCTTGCCGCGTAGCTTACCATTTAGCCAGGGAAGGCGTTGAGGTGTTGTAAGTTGTTGGTCTATTGTTCCATTTCAAGTGAAACCAAAAAGTTGAAACCAAAAACAAAAGAGAAAAATGTTTAGAAGTTTAAGTTCAAGGTTCAAAAATTCCTCGTCTACTCACAACTCCTCTTCTGATGATGAGGTAGGTTCTACTTCTTCTATACCTACCTCTTCTTTCTTTAAAAATAAAGAGCTTGTTGCTATCTCTAATATTCCAATTTTGAAGATGTTTTTCAATATTTGCTATTGAAACTATTTCTTTATTTTTAAGGAAAGAAGAAGTGGAGATAGAAGAAAAAGTCGAACTAACTTCATCGTCCTCATAAGAATTACTTTTAAATCTTGAACTAAGACTCATAAACATCCTTCTTTCTTATTCTAGTTTCAGCTTTCTAGTTTCGATTGAAATGGAAAAATAGTCAATGACTTGCTATTGCCTTCAATGTTTTCCATGCCCAATGGCAAACTACGTGACAAGATTTTCCACTAGTTCGACCTGGATGTTCATCCCAAAACTTGAAAGAAATATGTTTTTTAAAATCTTAGAAAGATTTTCCTCTTTCCATTTCGACTTTTAATTGTAATTGAATATGTCTAATTTTTGCTTCCAATTGTTTAATAGCATCTCCTAACTCAGGCCACCACCAAGCGACAGTAGCGGTTTTAATGTATTTTTTTATGAAGGTGAAACAAGTAGTGCTTTCTTCTTAATCCTTCTTTAAGATGTGCTACCAAAGGAAACATAAAGGTACAAATAACAATATTGCTAGCTTCTACACAAATTTATAGGCTCTGATACCACTAATTTATTTAAGATATTATATAAGATGAAACATAGACAATATTTAGAATGAAGAAAGTATAAGAAGAGAGTATAAGCAGATATTATAAGAAAGTTAATAATCTTACATAAAAGGAGTCTCAGTAGGAACTAATCTTCGAGAATTTTTTTTCTAAGAATATTTTACAAGAGGTTCTTTTGTTTTCAAAAGATGGATTTTCAAAGGATGCCCTACAGAAAGAGCCAAGCCTTGTATATATAGGGGCTAGGCTTTTTTTAATTATTATTAATTGATTTACTACAGATGAATACACAAACTTTAATAATTACAACTTTTTTTAGTTGACAAATAAATACACATGATTACAAAGTTTTTTCAAACAGTGAAGATTCTTTTTCTCAGTCACATGTGTGTCCTGTGTAATCCACTATACTAGTGTCGGCAGAAGTGGACTGATGGAGTCGGTCAAAAGGTGATTGCTTTATAGCTCAAAAGGATCTTGGCTATCTTGATAGAGGTTGACAATTGAAGCATTATCAGAGGTTGAAAAGGAATCTTCCACTTTTTCATTGTGGTACAATTTGAATTACAAATAATAATAATATTATTAAAATTAATGTGTTATAGCGGGTTTTAGTAAGGTTTAATAAATGAACCCAAACCCGAACTATTATTTATTGGGTTAGTAGCAATATTTACACCCTAAAAACTATATTCGGCCCCATTAAAATTCTTAAAAGATTCAATATGTAAGCACACCCTATATACATTACCAAATATGCAATTTGTTTTAAATTTGAAAAAAATTATAATTAAATATAATTATAAAATAAGTAAAAAATTTGAAAAATTTAAATATACATATAATAAAGAGTTAGTTGCTACCTTTAATATAGAGCGACATTTATAAAATTAGGATATACCTAAAGTTGACTCTTCCAAGATATATAAGAAGGGCTACTTTAAGCTCTCTACCAATTATATAATATAGATGGCAAAGCAAATGGTTCTCGTACAAGAAAATGACCTAAATATATTTGTTGCTGTCTCAACTTTTCAACGACTATAAAAAATCTTATAAATATAGTCAAAATATTGTCATTGGTTTTGTACAGGTGGCAATAGAATCCATCACATGAGAAGGATTAAATACCTCTATGCTTATATGTGTCCAAGACAAGAGACATGATTGTTTTAAAGATTCTCCATTCGAATGTATACAAAATGCCTTCAATGATAGAATAGTTTATTTTGACTGTGCCCTTAACCTCTCATTTAAATTGAATGATGAAAATGCAAGGGATGTACTGGTCTTAGATCTCACAAAATAAGCGGCTTTAAAATGCCCCCTAAAAGCAACTATCTTGCGATTGTGTATAAAGTATATTTAAAAACTATGCACATGCTAGCTCTAGAGTTTAATTTGACATCTTTAATATGAGATAAAAAGGAGTTACGACTCAATTTAGTATCAATAATGCTAAATCAAATATAATAGTACCAAAGCAAACATCTTGGGATGAAGTCTAGTACCCAAAAAGAGTAGGACTCTTGAAAATGTCATCCCTCTAAAACTAATTTCTTCCTTTACCTTATATGCCCAAGAAGGAGATCCATTGGTTTGGTTATGAACTACCACATTCTTAGTAATGAAGTAGCGAACCTCATTTGAATCATTTTCCGAATCAGAACTATTATTAGTGGCCTTATTGTACTCATTAACTTGACCGCTATTCAAAACATCAATTATAGAGTTACCATATACATTAAGCTATCCAATGTTAACCAAATTTCCAACAAAGTCAGGCACCACGAAGTTATAATTTTCCACAACAAAACATTGTCCCAATGATACATTATTCAAATTGTCTATTGAATCTTGTGGCAAAGTATGTACTGTAACATCGCCATTTTGATAAACTTGAATCAAGAGTAAATCTATTGAGTTACCCATAGGCTTATTTGCCTCAATTTCTACAGGACCAGCAAAAGGGGCTTGGGGTCATGCCTCACCCTAGATCTCACTCGCTCTGGGGACTTATTCTTTTCTTTGTTAACTTCCTTATCTTTATCATTATTAGAAATTGGACCATGCATACATTAACAAGAATAAGGAAGATGACCTTATTCTACTGTCCTTTCAGCCATACTTGCTCCTATTAATATTCACTTCTCCTTCTTTTCACTATTATTTCACTCATCATCTATTCTCATCCCATATTTGTGTTTTTCAAATGCCATCCACTTGTTGTTACTACTTGACCCCAAGACCAAGCCTTTTTATGTATCACCACCACCTTCTCTCACTTCACCATTTGATCTTCCCTTGTCTTTACTATTAGTGGACTCATCATTTCCTATTGACATCTTCAAATTATTTATCCACTCACACTACAACTTCCATACTGCATTATAATGTTTTACACCAGGTCAAGTCAAGTATAATTACCATAATTAAAACTAATTAAACACTATTTATTATTTTGAGAAATGAATTTTCTTATATGAAATTATTCATAACTTAACATACTCATGCAAACAAAAATTGCAATTATCTGACTTGAGGACTAAAATTTCTCTCACACTAGCGACTTCAATATTAATTAGAAACTAAAACTATAGAAGAGAAAAGATGTAAATTTGAGTAGACATTTACATGTTCTATTTAGAAAAAATTTAAAATTTGAAACTATAAAACTATGTGAAACGACAAACAAGACACAAGTTCTTACTACAAATTGAATTAAGAACAGAGTTAAAAACATGAACATGCGTAGAGCAACATACGTTAGAGACAAAGAACACCATCGATCAGCGAAGCTCTAGAGCAATAGTTCTGTTGTTTTGAGTTGTTATGGTATATAAGATTAGATGCGCTGTCAACAAAAATAAGTGGATAACATTCAAAATTTCACCATAAATACAATTCTTACACCAAAATTCCATTTCTTGGAAACCCACCCGGAACTCCTCTAACTTCCAATTCTTACACTTATTACTGCAATTTTTACACTACCCACAAAAAATACATTTTGTTCAAACTCACTAATAAGCATTCCAATGTATCCTCAAGAAAATCATCACGCTCACAATCTTGTGCTTAGACTAAAAATAAGTCACTAATAATCCTTACACAATTCTCGATCTTCTCCAACTTATCATCCAACATTCAAGCTTCGAAAACATCATGCATGCACATTGTGGATTTATTTCACCTCGACTTTAATTCTCACAGGGTTTCATTCATTTCATTCTCTCAGAACCTAGGCTCAACACTCTTACAACACATACGAGGTGGAAATTATATACAAGAAAATCACAAATATTTTACAACACATGTGAATAAATAATGAAAGACCGCTAATATGTGTTCAAAGGACCTCATGGAAGGAATCGGATATCAATAACATGTCAAACATTTTTTACTCCAATAAAATAGTTCAACTTCTCAAAAAATCAACTAGATCTTTTCCTTAGATTATAATGGGGCCAATGAGTGAATGTCTAAAACAAAGAAAGAAAGGATAAAGTGGTTAACTAATGAACTTAGGATCATAATATAAGTTCTAAGAAATTGATTGGCACTGAAATTCTATTGACTGTTCTGCCTTCCTAAGCTTCTTCTTCTTTCTTCTTTTTCAACAATTTTTATCCTTTTTTATTTCACTTTTTGCTTTTGCACTTTCTTTTTCTTTCTATCTTCTTCTTTTTTTCTTTTCAATTTTCTTTTTCAATTGATGCTTACGCTTGCACATTTTAAAAAAATTTCTTTGATAATGATATGTAAGCATACACAACACTTTTTTTCCTTTTATTTTTTTTAATTCGCCACGACTTCACCTCATCAAATATATATATTTTTTATTCCCCACCTTCTTTTACTAAAATCTTAGTCTCACATGTGATTCCAAACTGTAAAGGATAAAGCTTAATTATTTCAAGGTTTGGACATGAATTTATGTAGGGTAAGAACAAAAAAAAATTAGGCTAATTATATGTTTGGCTTCAAACTAGCTATTGGGGCACAGACAAATAAAAGTAAGGAAAAATGTTTGGTCTTTTACTGGTTTAAGCATACAAAGCCTAGTATCATTTCTTAAAAGTTGTTAAACTTTTCATTTAAAGCAAACAATTTATTCAATGCAAGACATGCTATTTCTTTCCAATACAAAACCTATAAGGCCAATCTCATCAATTCAAGAATTTACGTAGAGTGTTTAGGAATTAGAAGAAAACATCCCTCAATAATAAAAACGTTAATGGCTCAAATTGCTCACATGGGAAGTCTTCACTAATAATTCATAATTGTGCACGCTTAATGTCTCTCCACTCTTTTGATTAGGATTCAAGCCTTTGAAAACCTCCAACCATACTTAGACTTTCATGGCTACCTTCTAGTCAAGACAACCAATCATAATACGTGTAGATTGCTATATTGGACACACTAAAACAACCAAATGATGAATATGAAACAAAACAAAAATATTATGAAATTTCATCCTGAACTATACTCGAAGAAAAATTCATAACTCATGAAATATTCATCAGAAAGCTCATACTTGTCATCTTTTCTACAACCTAAAATCCCTACAAGATCAAGCTTCATCATCAAACCATTACCACTTATAGGTGTTCCACCATTAAATCTCCTTAGTATCCCACTACGCGAACCAAACAAGGAGGAACGGGATCTCATCTTAACTAAGCAATTATTCATAGATGTCATAGTTGTTCTAGAATTGGAATCAGAATGACCTGATTGATTAAAAGGCAACCACAAGCTGTTCTAAGAAGCCAACCCGGTGCTAGAGCAGTTTTTAAAATAACTAATGACTATTACCTCATTATTGCCGATTGCGAATTTAAAAAGAAATACAATAAGTTATTACAAGTAGAGAAGATGTTACATCTATCTGTATTTGCCAAAATCCACTCTTCACATCAAATTTAGAGAAGATGTTGGCATCATATAGACGATTCAATAGATCCCTTTTATTTGGAATGGGATGTCGAATCCATCTAAGTGCTTTATTCAACGGCTTATAATTTATTACAAGTAGAGGGACTCTTCACTCAAGTTCTGCTATATTTTCAACGTAAAAGGATGGGCAAGACCACGAGCTTTTACTTAGTCTTATAAGGCCTCTTTCTAACAAATCTTGTATTTCCTTTTCACATATTTCCAAATGCCTATTATTCATTTTGATGGGCCATGTTTTTGTTAGGGTGTGCCTTTTGTCAAATTCAAGATCATATGGTAATTGAACCACATGTCGTTTTCTAGCCCAAAAGACATTTGGGAGAGTATTACAAACTTCGGATTCAAGTTTATTTCTAAACACTTGAATATGTGATTACATTTCTGAAGAGTTTATTTTGTTCCCAAATTCTATATTTTTTATTTCCTTTTGAAGAGAAAAGAGAAAATTTTCTTTATTTGTAAGACGTGTCTTGAGATTATGAATTTCTTTATAGATTGGTGTCTGAACAAAGTCAAACTTTATCCGTTTGCCATCCTGTTCACACTCTAAACCTTTATCTGTTACTGTATAAGGATATAATATTGTCAGGAATAGAGTGATATACCATTGATAAAAAAATTTGAAAGAAAAATATAATACTCCTAAAAAATCAGAAAATGGTTTGAAGCCTCTCTTTCCGAAAGGCAAAAAGATTGGCTTCATGCTAAATATAATTCATTCCTAATCAAAAGAAAAATAATAGTAGATTCTTTATTGTCCTTGAAGAATATCTCAGGGTAAAGAACTATCCAATTCCTAATTTTTTTGAAAGTAATTTTCATAAAATAGAAGACCAATATAGCACTTTCAGAACAACAAAAGGAAATATTTCAGCTATACATTCTCTTGAAAGGGCTTTGGAAATAGCAAAGGATGTAAAAATTATACCATATAAGGCTTCAGCGGCTTCTACTCCAAACAGCCCAATAAATCGTCTGATTGAGCAAAACAACTATACAAATCTCTGTTTAAAGACTATAGGCAAGAAGACTTCTCAAATAAAATCTATTCTTAATAATATTCCTAAGTGTAAAACATAGCCTATATCAATGTCGTCAGTAAAAATAGAAACTCCTCTGGTCAAACCTTCTCTTGAAATTTGAACCTTCAAAGCCTAAAGAAGGATTCCTTAATAAAAATTTCATGGATGAGTTAGTAACCAGATTGGCAAAATTAAAGGTTTTTGATCCTCAGGTCAATATCCTCTCCAGCACGAATCGAAATATATGAGGGTTAGAAGAAATATTTAAAGGTGAACTTAATAAAATCACCCATAAAAGGCCACCAGTGAACAATTCGTAGTCCTATTATCAAAGGCCTTTACCTCTTGACTTAGACTTTGAAGACAATCCCTTGGAACCAGTCATGTTCTCTGGTGACAAAATAGTTGAATGGAATTTAGATGGCCTTTCTGATCGACAACTATTACTCCTTGCTAAATATATGACTATGTTTCACAAGTAGCAAGAACTAGAGGTAATATAGAACGAGACATATGTTCTACCATTATTTCTGGTTTTTCTAGTCAACCATAAGGATGGTGGGATAATTTTCTACCAGATCATATTAAAGCACAAAAATTGAGTGCTCAGAAGCTTGTAAAGATATAAGCCTCTCCATCTGCGGGTGCTCTAGTAGAACAACCATAAGATGATAGTGTTAATATACTAATATATAATATTCTCTCTCATTTTATAAGAGAATCTTTGTTGTTATAGAATTGGACACATAAATTGTTAATTAATTTAAAGTGTCCCTCTCTGTCTCATTTTCACTAGTGTAAAGATAATTTCTTTTCCAGAATTTTTTTTGCGAAAAGATGCTAATAATGATTTCTAGAAAGAAAAGTTCATATTTGGACTTTCGCCTCTATTCGCTGAAAAGGTTCGTAGGCGTACCAAAGATAGATGTGCCGGAGATCTGACATATGATCACTATAGTTATAGAGAACCTACTTCAAAGGTTATAGTAGCAAAACTAGCTCTCTGCAATAAGATAAAACTTCAAAAGCAAATAGCTAAAGAAAAACTACAGGGAAAATGCCCCCTTGGAGATTTTTGTGAACAATGTGGAATTGATGTCTCTCTATGGAAAGAAAAGAGATGCAAATCAAAACCTTATGTTCACAAAATGTGCTCCAAATATAGTCGACGTTTTCCCAATACAGAAGCTCGACAATATTACAAAAGAGCTAAATGATATAAAGCTACAAGGAAACCCTATTCCTCCAAAATGCCTACTTGCTTCAAATGTAGGCGAAAAGGTCACTATGCCAATAAATGTAACTGTACCAAAAAGGCGTAAGAAATAAAAGCCTTAAATATTGAACCAAAGATATAAGATAAAATAATACAAGTCTTGTTCTCTGACTTTGATCATGACTTAGACTAGGGGTGACAATCCGGGTTGACGAGTTAGGTTGGACACGACACGAACATGACACGATTATTTTTGACATGACATGAACATAACATGATAAAAAAATGGGTCGAACCTCTTCAACACGAATACGATACGATAATTAATGAGTCGACACTGAAATGACTCGATTAACCCATTTATTTACATGTCGTTCATTTACACGTTAGTGACTTGTTTAGTGACCAGTTTAACTAACACATTTAATGACTCGTTTATTGACCCGTTTAGCCGACATATTTAATGATCCATTTAGCCGACTTATTTAATGACCTACTTATGACCCATTTAACCATATTTAATACATTTAAATGTCAATATAGATTTAATAAAAAAAAAATTAGAATAAAGATACACAAGATTTCTTAAATTCACAAATACAATCCAAAACCTAAAAAATTACAATTTAACAATTTAAATTATAGAAAAATAAAAAAACAATTAGAAATAATAAAAAATTAAAAAACAAAAATATACTTTGAAGATCTACCAACACCATCTATAATTAACATTGCTACTACTTCATCAACTGCAGAACCGTTATGGATCTATACATAACACACACTTATAGCTATAGATCCATACACAATTGAGTTTCAAACGACCTCAATCTTCATTAACTGCAGAACTGCATCAAACAATTCAACCGATTTCACTGAAACCAACTTCAAATGAGGGAAGAACAAGAACCTACAAGCGAAAACCATAGCAAACAAGATCACAACATCCACAAACCAAAAACAAAAACAAAATCACTATTGACAGAGGGAAGAGAGAGAAAGAGATGGGTGTTAACAGAAACCAAACGAAGAAACTAATGACCATTGACAAAGGGGAGAGAGAGAGAAACCAATAGGTATTATTACTGTCGGAGCTCGGAGATGAAGGAGATGATGAAGCTAGCAAAGCTGGTTGTTGAAGATGAACGAGATGAAGGAGTTGGCTAAGCTAACAGATGAACGAGATAAAGGAGACGACTCATGGTCACAGGTTAGGTGGTTGTGAGTGATTTACGAAGGAATAATGGAAGTGTGAGAGTAAGACTAAGTGGCTGGTATGGTATGGATGGCTCACGGTCAGGGGTTGTGAGTGATTTGTGAAGGATGAATAGAAGTGTAAGAGTGAGAGTGAGATCGAGACCGAGTAGGAGTGTGGGACTATGGTCCGTGGGAGTGGTTGCTGTCCGAATGGAAAAAATATTGTGTGCGGTGTGCAGCTAGGGTTGTGGTTTGTGGAGAAAAATATGATATATATATATACACACTACCATTGAAATTACATCAACATCCCTTTAACTATGAAATTACTTTTTTACCCCTTACTAACGGGTCAACCTATAACACGATCTAAGAAACACAAACTTGACACGATAAATTAATAAGTTAGGTGAGTTGACCCATTAATTTACCCAACCGTTTATGCTGAACCCTAACTTGTAATATTCGTGTCGACTTATCATATCGGGTTCTAAATTGCCACTTTCAACTCAGACCAATTTGAAGAAGTAGAAGAAGAAATCGAACAAATAAAAGATTTCTCTTCTTCATAATTAAAAAGTCCTTCCTCCTACAGCTATAAATGTCAATGCAAAAATTATTCATATGAAGCTATTTTAGGGATTAATAGGCTATGTCTCAATGTCCTTACTCAAGAACAAAATTTCATTCTGAAAATAATGGACAAAATAACAAATCCAGAAGAAAAAATAAAAGTTCTTAAGCAATATATAGATATGGCTCAACACAATAAAAAACCAAGAAAACTTTCTACCTCTTCCCTAGAATATACGAATTCCTATAATGAAATAACGAAAAGGGTTTGTAATTCTGCAATAAAAAGGGAATCAACTATACAAGAATTAAGACAGGAAGTCAATATATTTAGAACTGAACTTAAAGAATTAAAGCAAAGAGTTCAGATTCTTGAGTTATATAATAAGAGGTAAATGCACAAAACCCCCCTGAGGTAAACCTTTAAACACGTGAAGTTAAAGTTTAAGTTTTATAACAAGTTAGCCCCCAATAGTTAGTGTCAGTTAGTCCATGTTAGTTTGACGAAGGGTAATTTCATCAATGTACAATCAGATGACTGTGAAAGAAAAAATCAAGAAAAAAAATTCGAAGAACAGTGCACTATTCTTCTCGATTCATCATTTTCTCATCAAGCACCAAAAGAAAAATTGAAAACAAAAAAAAAGGAAGAACAATTTATTGTGCTTCTTCTTCTTTCATCATCTTCTTTTTCTTCATTCTCATTAACAAACACCAGAAAAAATTGAAAAAAGAAAATCTGAAGAACAATTTTCTTCATTTTCATCATCATCAGGATTCATTGCCATGCCCACATCAACACTCAACACATATCAACACCCAACATCAATGCCCAACACAAATCAACACCAAACACAAAAAATCAAAACAAAAACTTGAAGATGAAGAACCCAGATGCTGGGTTCGTCGCTCTGGGTTCAAAACGAACCCAGATCTGGGTTCGTTGATCTGGGTTCGTCACAAACCCAGCTGCTGGGTTCGACGAACCCAGCACTAGGTTCGTCGAAACAAACCCAGAGACATCTGGGTTCGAAACGAACCCAGATGTCTCTGGTTCGTGGAACCCAGATGAACTTTGGGTTCCACGAACCCGAATGAACCAGAAAAAAAGAAGAAGAAGATGAAGCAAGAGAATGGTGAAGTAATTAGAAAGAGAGAGTGAGAAGAAGATGAAGAAGATTTTGGGGGTTCTGGTGAGAGAAGCAAGAGAATGGAGAAGGAATTAGAAAGAGAGAGAGTGAGAAGAAGATGAAGAAGATTTTGGGGGTTCTGATGATCAAAGCCTGATACTGATTTCTGATACTGATCTGTTTTTTTTTTAATTTATTTATCATATTTTAATTTTTAATTTTTAAAATTTTTATTTTAAACTGATAAGGTTATTTATGTACTTTTACCCAATCACATGGTCAAAGTCAGAATTCACGGCGTTTGACCGTTAAACTGGAGGCTAACTTGTTATAAAATCTAAACTTTAACTTCGCGTGTTTAAAAGTTTACCTCAGGGGGGTTTTGTGCATTTAACTCATATAATAATACTATTCCCTCAAAAAAGGATATCGATGAAGAAATATCCCTTAATAATATGTTTTCTGAAGGCGATAAGTTTGGTAATCAATTTGAAGTTGGTGAAACTTCTCAACCTCCCTTAATAATAAAGGATGAAGAAGATTCTAAATCTATCAATGCCCTTGACAAGGTGGTTATCCATAAAATATATTAATAATATATTGTAAAATAATTTTATTAATATATATTATATGAATATATAATATATTCATATAATATGTATTAATAAAATTATATATTCATATAATATATAATATATTCCAAGGCAAATGGTATCAATTCACCAGCAAAAAGACCAACCATTTCGGATAAGTAAATATATTTTTTATATTAAAAAAAAAATAAAGTCTCTTCCAATAGACTAACTATTCATACTTATATTAAACTCTTTTGGATAAGTATTATTAATAAAATTCTTTTTCATTTTTTTATTTTTGGTTACTATAATAAGATTTAAAATTAGGTTAATTTTGAATGAATGAAAAATATTACTCAAATTTACAATGTCAATCTCATCTTTTCAATTATCATAATTATATAATAATATTCAAAACTGTTTGCACTAATATAAAATATATTAATAATATATTATAAAATAATTTTATTAATATTTAATATATTTCAAGAAGAATGGTATACATGAAATTTATAATAATGTTTTTCTGCTGCAAAACCCCAACTTCATATGAGTTAGTATGTTAATTTAAATTATATATCCTATGATTGGTTTTATGTTATTATACTGTATATATATATATATATATATATATCCTATCAATAAATTAGCTACAATTTAAGATACTATGATTGGTTTTATGTTATTATACTGTATTATATATATATATATATCCTATCAATAAATTAGCTACAATTTAAGATACTATGATTGGTTTTATGTTATTATACTGTATTATAATATGTGATAGATTTTTAATCATATTATTTATGATCATCTTGAATTTCTTTAATATATTGTTTTTAAAAATAAATTATAAGTAAGTATGATAATTTATTGAAGACTTAAATTATGTATAAATATACTATCATACCACAATTTATGTATCGTCTCTGATTTATTAATTATTTAAATAATATTTTTTTATTAATTTAATTTATCATAATATATTTGAATCAAAAGTTATTAATTTAATTAGTTTATAATATCACTAATAATCATAATATGTAAATTTAATAATAATATATATACATATAAACAGAAGATAATAGATTAATTTAAATAACATATATAAGCATATTAATAATTTAATAATTTATTAACATAATAATGTTCATACAAGTTAATTCGTATATATAATTATGTAGATTAATTTATAATATTATATAAGGTATATTTATATGTAAGTTATTAATTATTAATGTATAAATATATTCAAATAAATCATAATATTGATATTATTATAAATATAATTAATGGTAAAAGGTGTGCTTCAATTTTATTAATTATATTAATAATTTGTTATAATTTATTTATACCATTTATATATAAATCACAATATTTTTATGTTATCTTAATTATATTATTAATTTATGTTTATTATAGAATTTATGCTATAAATAGTAAATCACTATGCAATATAAAATTATATTATATGTATGATATTATATCAATAATTACTAACATAAAATACTGTATATTAATTATATGATAAATTATATATTGTACTGAAATATATTTATTTAAATAATATACATTATAGATATGAATTTTTACATAATAATTATGCAAACATTTTGTATAATATATCTAATATATAGTAAATACTTATCATATAGTCAATAATAATATATTAATATAATATATTTATATAATAATATCATTATCTATAAACAATAAAATAGTTATATGAATTTAGTGATATAATTTTTATATATTAATAATAAATGTTAAAATTATGTGGAAATATATAAATTTTTATTTTTTCTCCCTTCTTCATATTTGTTTTCTTTTTCTTTCTTTTACTAATATCTCTTTCTTTCTTTTACTTCTCATCTTTTTAGAACTCTTTCATGATTTTTTGTGTTGTTTATTGCAAAAGATATATTCCATGATATAGTATGATATTAATTCAATATTATTAGTTTACATACAGTGCATATACAATTAATAAGTAATTTTATTTATATTTGGTATATAACAATTTATAAATTATAATATATATAATAACTAGTTTTTTTATATGTATATAATTATATTTAATTATTATAATTATAGTTATAGATTGATATTATTATAACTATATATTAAAATATAAATAACGTTATCTGTGATTGTAAATTGATTATTAGTAATATATAACAAAATTATTTTAAATATAATAATGTTAATAGTATGATTTTAATATACATATTGAATAATAATTTTGTTATTATAATAATATCATATTTATAATATTATTTTATAACATGCACACATCATTTATTATGCTTATTTAGTGGCCAATTTAATTTATCTTAATAATTTATTTAATATAAATGTACATTGATCATTTATATCTTATAAATTATCAATGTACATTTAATTAAAAATAATTGAATATAAAATCGTGTTTAAAAATAATTTATGTTGCATATGGCTTTATTTTATTAATATCTTTTAATATTTAATAAATGTCATTTCTATATACTATCTGCAATATCATATCACACTTCTAATTTGTAATAGTATTGTCTCATAAAACTCTTTTATCTTTAGATATAAATTGGGAGAAAGATGAATTGGCTATCTTTGTGCCACTTTGAAGGGATCTTCAACATCTACATCTCTCGGCTCTATTATTGTTTATTGCAGAGATGTAGTTTCGAAGAACCTTTCCATCGGATCCATTTGATAAGAGGAGCTTTCAAACTGCTTTTCGAAGAAAGCTGATAGATCAGCTCTCCTCGATAGTTAGTCTGGCAAATTAAAATTTGGTTATTAACATTAGAATGAAGACTACGCCAATACACAAAAATATGCTAATAATACATTTATACACTAAAGTTACGACTGAACATCATTCCCTAGTCAAATATTCTCCAGCCTACACTCAAAAAGCTCAACAAACTGCAAAGAACCTTTGCAAAAATTCATAAAATAAATATGCAACTCTGTTTGCCACTAAAAAACACAGAATGATGAAATATATCATCAGAAAACCCCTTCAATAGACATAAGTCAACTAACAATCCCTTTTGTCTATCTACCGACATGCAACCAGCACTCCATAACCCAAACATTATTAGGAAAATCAACATTGATGACCTAAAACTTCATTGACAATATCTAACAAAGGGAGATACTACCGCAAGTCATAAGAGAGCACATGCAATGTACCAAAACGAACTCAAAACAGACATATTTTAATATTACAGGTATTTCTAGCAGTTCTCTTCTGTTTACTATGCTCCACAGTACTATATAAGTGAATAACAGCAAAAGAGATTGTTGTACAATTAGACCAACTACGATCTAATTTTTTTGAAAAAGAGAAGTAAAAATTAAAGTTAAGTGATTTCAAAGAACCATTGAATACTTAAAAATTCAGCTTATTCAACTCCCGGACGATAAAATACTAGCAGTTTAGCCTCACCAGCTTGGTTACTGAATGTAACCAACACCACTTGTAGACGTGCTTATACTCCACTAATTTATCTACCCAATGAATTTATTAAAGAGCATGAGAAAACAATATCATGCAACATAAGAACTCTAAACCACAAAAGTTCATGTTAGATGCTTTATATAGTTATATCCCAAAATTAAGGCAAACATTTTCCCCTATTGTTAAATATGCTCCAGCCAACACTCGAGCTTAACAAAGTGCAAAGAATATTTGCAAAAGATTTAAGTTAAACAAAAATCCAACCCAGTTCGCCACTAAAAACAAAAACAAAGATAAAATAAATCATGCATTGACACAGGCCCTATCGTCTATCTACAATTCCTTACAAAGACATGCTACAACCTCTCCATAACCAAACTATTACTTGAAAATCAGGAAACCATGACCTAAACTCCAATGACCTAAAATTGACAAAATGAAAACACTAACAAAGTCACAAGAAAACAAATTCAATTATGAAAAAGGAATTTAAAAAATATATATACATTATACTAAAGCTCCAGATAATTGTGTCAGCCCTTTTGTTTACCATGACCCCACGATACACATATATGTTAACAACTGCAAAAAAAAGATATTCATCAAATTGGACTCGATTATGATCTATAATTAAGTGAGAAAGAAAAGAAAGGGAAAGTTCCAAGCTAAATGATTCATGAGAACCCCTTGAATTCTTCAACAAAGATCCAATCTAATTTATCTTAATAATTTATTTAATATAAATATACATTGATAATTTATATCTCATAAATTATCAATGTACATTTAATTAATGATATTTGAATATAAAATTATGTTTAAAAATAATTTATGTTGCATATGGTTTTATTTTATTAATATCTTTTAACATTTAATACATGTCATTTGTATATACTATCCGCAATATTATATTAAATAATGTACATTAGATTACTTTTATAATTTATGAATATGTTTATATAATACATTAATTAGTAATACACTAGCAAATCATATCATTTTGTTAATAATTATAAGAAAATGTTATAAAACAAATACAATATTAAGATATTGCAAAATAAGAATAAGGACTAAGGATAAAATATAAGAAGAATTTTAGAGAGAGTAGTTATTTTATTATTTCATTTCTTATATAAGATTAAATCATACAAACTTATGTACCCTCTATTTATAGGCTAAAAATCATAAATATAGGAAATAGAAAAGACATAAGTTATATAAAATATTAATGTACTATTATGATGATCATTATTTGAATGATAATGATCTTTAATGTGAAGGTTATAGAAAATATTAAGGTACAATTATGATGATCATTATTTGAGTGATAATGATCTTTAATGTGGAGGTTATATAATACTAAAGGATGATATCTAATTGATTTGCAACAGAAAATGTATATTAAATTTATAATAATGATTTTTCTACTGTCACAATCTAACTTCATATGAGTTAGTATATTAATTTAAATAATTAATACATCAATTAATATCCTATTAATGAAACCTATATAATTACTATATATATACATATATATATATCATATCAATTAATTAGCTATAATTTAAGATAATATGATTGATTTTATATTATTATATTGTATTATAGTATGTAATAGATTTATAATAATATTATTTATGGTAATTTTGAATTACCAAAATGTTAATAATAATTTTAATATATTGTTTTAAAAATAAATTATAAGTAAATAGGATAATTTATTGAAGACTTAAATTCTGAATAAATATACTATCATATCGCAATATGTGTGTCGTCTCTGATTTACTAATAATTTAATATATTTTATTTATTAATTTAATTTATCGTAATATATTTAACTCACAAGTTATTAATTTATTAGATTATATTATCACTAATAATCATAATATGTAAATTCCATATATATATATATATATATATATAGACACACACACACACACACACACACATACACAAAAGATAATAGATTAATTAAAATAATATATAAGCATATTAATAATTTAACAAATTATTAATGTAGTAATGTTCATACAAGCTAATTCCTTTATATAATTAAATATTTTAATTTATAATTATTATATAAGGTATATTTATATGTAGGTTTTGAATTATTAACATATAAATATATTCAGGTAAATCATAGTATTCATATTATTACAAATATAATCAACTATACAAGTTGTGCTTCAATTTTATTAATTATATTAATAATTTATCATAATTTATTTAGAGCATTTATATATACATCATAATATTTTTATGTTATCTTTAATATATTATTAATTTACATGGTTATTATTGAATTTGTACTATAATTAATATATTACTTTATGATATAAAATTATAATATATATCAAACATGATTACAAGTAATGTTCATAAAATATTGTATATTAATTATATGATAAATTATATACTATACTGTAATATATTTATTGAGAAAATATATATTATAGAAATGAATTTCTATATAATAACTATGCAAACATTTTGTATATTATATCTAATATATAGTAAATATTTATCATATAGTTAATAATTATATATTAATATCGTATATTCAAATAATGATATCATTATATAACATTGTCTATAAACAATAAAGTAGTTATATGGATTTAGTAATATAATTTTTATATATTGATAATAAATGTCAAAATTATGTGGAAGTATATAAATTATTTACTTCTATTTGTGGGTTCTATTTTATTTCTTCTCCTTTCTCTACATCTGTTTTCCTCTCTTTTTTCTACTGATATTTCTTTCTTTGTTTTGCTTCTCATTTTCTTAGAACTTATTCATGATTTTCTATGTTGTTTATTGTAAAAGGTATATTCCACAATGTAGTATGATACTAATTCTATATTACTAGTTTACATATAGTGTATGTACAACTAACAAGTAATATTATTTATATTTGGTATATGATAATTTATAAATTACAATAATGCTACTATATATATAATAACTAGTATATGTTTTTATATGTATCAGAGCCTTAGTATTCATGTTTCCTTTAGTAACATATCTTAGAAAAGAGTTAAGGAGAAAACATTATCTGCTTAACCTTCACAAAAAATAGATTGAAATCGCTACTATTGCCTTATGGTGGCCTAAACTAGAAGATGCTATCAAACAATTAGAAGCAGATATTAGACAAATTCAATTACAGTTGGAACTCGAAATAGAAAAAGGAAAATCTTTTTGAGAACCTAAATTTTCTAAATAAATTTCTCTTAAAGTGTTAGGCCAAATTGGTGGTACATCTTGCCGCGTAGCTTATCGTTTAGCCAGGGAAGGTGTTGAGGCATTGTAAGTTGTTAGTCTATTGTTCCATTTCGCATGAAACTAGAAAACCGAAACCAAAAACAAAAGAGAAAAATGTTTAGAAGTTTAAGTTCAAGGTTCAAAAATTCCTCGTCTACTCACAACTCCTCTTTTGATGATGAGGTAGGTTCGACTTCTTCTATTTCTACCTCTTCCTTCTTTACATATAAACAGCTTGTCGCTATCTCTAATATTCCAATTTTGAAGATGTTTTTCAATATTTGCTATTGAAATTATTTCTTTATTTTTAAGAAAGAAGAAGTGGAGATAGAAGAAAAAGTCGAATTAACTTCATCGTCCTCATAAGAATTACTTTAAAATCTTGAACTAAGACTCATAAACATCTTTCTTTCTTATTCTGGTTTCAGCTTTCTAGTTTCGCTTGAAATGGAAAAATAGTCAACGACTTATTGTTGCCTTCAATGTTTGCCCTGGCCAATGACAAATTGCGTGATAAGATTTTCCACTAGTTCCATCTGGATGTTTGTCCCAGAACTTGAAAGAAATATGTTTTTTAAAATCTTAGAAATATTTTCCTCTTTCCATTTCGACTTTTAACTATAATTAAATTTGTCTAATTTCTACTTCTAATTGTTTAATAGCATCTCCTAACTTGGGCCACCACCAAGCGATAGTAACAGTTTTAATGTATTTTTTATGAAGGTGAAGCATGTAGTGCTTTCTTCTTAATCCTTCTTTAAGATATGTTACCAAATGAAACATAAAGGTACAAATAACAATATTGCTAGCTTCTACACAAATTTATAGGCTCTGATACCACTAATTTATTTAAGATATTATATAAGATGAAACATAGACAATATTTAGAATGAATAAAGTATAAGAAGAGAGTATAAGCAAATATTATAAAAAAAGTTAATAATCTTACATAAAAAGAGTCGCAGTAGGAACTGATCTTCGAAAAAAAATTTTCTAAGAATATTTTACAAGAGGTTCTTCTGTTTTTAATAGATGGGTTTTCAAAGGATGCCCTACAGAAAGAGCCAAGCCTTGTATATATAGGGGCTAGGCTTTTTTTTATTTTATTTAATTTACTACAGATAAATACACAAACTTTAATAATTACAACTTTTTTTAGTTGATAGATAAATATACATGATTACAAAGTTTTTTCAAACAATGAAGATTCTTTTTCTCAATCACATGTGTGTCCTGTGTAATCCACTATACTAGTGTCGGCAGAAGTGGACTGATGGAGTCGGTCAAAAGATGACTGCTTTATATTTCAAAAGGATCTTGACTATCTTGATAGAGGTTGATAGTTGAAGCATTATCAGAGCTTGAAAAGGAATCTTCCACTTTTTCTTTTTGGTACGATTTGAATTAAAAATAATAATAATATTATTAAAACTAATGTATCATAGCGGGTTTTTAATAAGGTTTAATAAATGAACCCAAACTCGAACTATTATTTATTGGGTTAGTAGCGATATTTACACCCTAAAAACTATATTCCGCCCATTAAATTTCTTAAAAGATTCAATATGTAAGCACACCCTATATACATTACCAAATATGCGATTTGTTTTAAATTTGAAAAAAATATTATAATTAAATATAATTATAAAATAAGTAAAAAAAATTGAAAAATTTAAATATACATATAATAAAGAGTTAGTTGCTACCTTTAATATAGAGCGACATTTATAAAACTAGGATATACCTAAAGTTGACTCTTCCAAGATATATAAGAAGGGTCACTTTAAGCTCTCTACCAATTATATAATATAGATGGCAAAGCAAATGATTCTCGTACAAGAAAATGACCTAAATATATTTGTTGCTGTCTCAACTTTTCAAAGATTATAAAAAATCTTATAAATATAGTCAAAATATAGTCATATTGGTTTTGTACAGGTGGCAATAAAATCCATCACATAAGAAGGATTAAATATCTCTATGCTTATATGTGTCCAAGACAAGAGACATGATTGTTTTAAAGATTCTCCATTCGGATGTATACAAAATGCCTTCAATGATAGAATAGTTTATTTTGACTGTGCCCTTAACCTCTCATTTAATTTGAATGATGAAAATGCAAGGGATGTGCTGGTCTTAGATCTCACAAAATAAGCGGCTTTAAAATGCCCCCTAAAAGCAACTATCTTGCGATTGTGTATAAAGTTTATTTAAAAACTATGCACATGCTAGCTCTAGAGTTTAATTTGACATCTTTAATATGAGATAAAAAGGAGTTACGACTCAATTTAGTATCAATAATGCTAAATCAAATATAGTAGTACCAAAGCAAACATCTTGGGATGAAGTCTAATACCCAAAAAGAGTAAGACTCTTGAAAATGTCATCCCTCTAAAACTAATTTCTTCCTTTACCTTATCTGCCCAAGAAGGAGATCCATTGGTTTGGTTATGAACTACCACATCAAGCAGCGAACCTCATTTGAATCATTTTCCGAATCAGAACTATTATTAGTGGCCTTATTGTTCTCATTAACTTGACCGCTATTCAAAACATCAATTATAGAGTTACCATATACATTAAGCTATCCAACGTTAACCAAATTTCCAACAAAGTCAGGCACCACGAAGTTATAATTTTCCACAACAAAACATTGTCCCAATGATACATTATTCAAATTGTCTATTGAATCTTGTGGCAAAGTATGTACTATAACATCGCCATTTTGATAAACTTGAATCAAGAGTAAATCTATTGAGTTACCCATAGGCTTATTTGCCTCAATTTCTGCAGGACCAGCAAAAGGGGCTTGGTGTCATGCCTCACCCTAGATCTCACTCGCTCTGGGGACTTATTCTTTTCTTTGTTACCTTCCTTATCTTTATCATTATTAGAAATTGGACCATGCATACATTGACAAGAATAAGGAAGATGACCTATTGCAAGGTAGTTAGAACCAAAGGCCAGAACATTCTCATACTTTGTTTGAATGTCAAATTATTTAATAATTTTTTAAATATATTCTCCAAATTTATCTTTCCAAAAATAGCATATTTTGAAATTTGTTCTAATTTTATATTGTATAGATTCCTTTTAAATGTAATTAATAAAATATTAGAATGACTAAAATATATATTACTTTATAATTTCAACGTTTATTAGAACAATAATTTAACTTAAGAAAAATTAGTTTATTATTATTTAAATATATAAATTTAATTTATTTTAATATAATAATTTATTTATGTTTATATAATTTAAAAAATACTTTACTATAATAATTAATCATATTTTAATTATAAATAAAAATATTGTTAACATATACATAAAATTGTTTTAATATTTGTTAAATAATTTATTATAATTATTTGTATTACATTAAATAAAATTACATATTAACTCATAGTAAAGAGATATAAATGTCAAATTACTAGTTTTAAAACAATGTTAATTTTTTTTTTTTTAAATTAAACATATCATTCAGATTTCAGATTTCAGTAATTATTCAGTTTTCAGTTTTCAGCAACACTGTATAGTTTTTAGACAAAAAAACAAACGATTTCTTAGAATTCGTAAAAATCAAATCAATAAATTGAATCTGAACTGAACTTATTGCACACTAAATCAAATGCTATTTAGATAAAATGAATTTTTGAGAGTTTACATGAGCTCTAGTATTTAGAGAGGTGCACAACTATTTATATTTAATGATGATCTTTGTACATATGAGTCAGATGTCTATTGGTATACTATTTATATTATTCAAATATTAAATTCTATGAATGGAAGACAACTACCATTTTAATAAAGGAAGAAAACTAAATTTATTGGATACTAATAATTTCTTAGAATTCGTGAAAATCAAATCAGTAAATTGAATCTGAAATGAATTTATTGCACACTAAATCAAATACTATTTAGATAAAATGAATTTTTGAGAGTTTACATGAGCTCTAGTATTTAGAGAGGTGCACAACTATTTATATTTAATGATGATCTTTATACATATGAATTAGATATCTATTGGTATACTATTTATATTATTCAAATATTAAATTCTATGAATAGAAGACAACTACTATTTTAATAAAGGAAGAAAACTGAACACAAAAGGAAAAATAAATATTTGATGGAAATTAAATTTCTAAACTTTTAGAAAAATCAAAGATATACAACTTTTTTTTTTTTTTTTGTGCTAGAGTTGATATATATATTTTAACAATGAATTAACAACTTAAATACTAACCCGAAAGAAAAATTTTAAAATGTTTTATTCAAATTAACACCAATTCGTTGTCATAAATTGATTCTCCCTTTTAATTTCTTTTTTAATTTCTTTTTTTCCCTCCTAAGCTGTTACTCATTATTTTTCAAATTCAAAAATCAGCGGAATTTTATTTTATTTTTTAAAAAATCAGTGGATCCAAGGCTATTTTTGCATCAGCACGTGTCCTTTATGATCACAACCCCCCCCCTCTCCCGTTCCATTCGTTCTTTCTTCATCACCGTCTCGCCTCTCTCTTTCTCTCTCTCTCTTTTCGTTTCTTCTTCTGGTTTCTTCTTCGCCGTCTGCCTTCTCATCTTCTTCTGGTTCTTGAAGGCCTCCCTTAGGTTTGGTTTGTTGTTCGATTGTGAAGGTTTGATGGTTTGTGTGGTGGGTTTTTCTGGGTGTTGTGTTTTATGTGGTGGGTTTGTTTAAACCCAAATGCTATCTCTCACTTCCAAGCTTCAACAACCTCTAAGCCTCGCGAACAAAAGAGAAGAGAGCGACGCGAGGGCCTCCTCGCTCAGCAGCAACTCTCCTCCTCTATCACCTCTTCTTCTGCTCTCGATAACAAGAAGGTTTACCTTCCGTACTCATGGTATGCTTCAACCTAATCAGTACAACATATACTTTGCTCTGTTCCATCTTTGATCATAGTTGCAAGTAGATGAAGATCAAGTGACGTTTTCTGCTTTTTAAGTTAAATCTTGTTTACTCCATTGAATCGTTTGTGAGCATCTGTTTGACAGTTGTTTTGTTTCTTGCAGGGTGATTGTTATGGCAGAGCATCACCTTATCTGAAGAAAGAATTGCTTAGAAATATGCTGAAGAAAGAACGCGGTGGGAGTGACTCTGGAAAAAAGGCATCATTAGATCAAGACCCATGTGCCCTTGAAACTGTTAAGAGGAGATGGTACTCCAAAGGTGTGTCCATTATCTTGGATTGTGTATGTATTTTGTAAGCAAGTGAGTTTTCTCTTTCACATGCTATAAATTTCTCGTACTGGATCACAGATGTTGTTACTAATGTTATATTTCATAATCAATTATTGTAGAGTGAAACATCTAAACACATATTCCATGATGATATTTTCGGAGAGACATGCGGTGGAGTTTGTAAGATGGTGAGTTAGATGGTTATATATGTCTTACCGATTACTTTTTCTCTTGTTCCTGATTTGTGATTGATAATTTTACAGTTGCAGCATCTTATGTTATTGTATAAATTGGTGGTCCTCTCTCTCTCTCTCTCATTAATTTTTTATTATTCTGAATCATTTTGATACTTTGGTATATGTGTGATTTTATGATTTGAGCTTTTGTTCTCTTTTCTTAATTCTGTCTTATATGATTGAAATAAATTTACTGGTAATCTCAAAAAAAAAAAAAAAAAAAAAGAAACAGTTAACTGGTATTTAAATAAAAGTTGAAGGTCTAGATGTCTAATATTTAAATGTCAAGTTTCAAATTTTTCCGATGAGTATTTTAGGAGTAATGAATTTTTCTTCGAGTATAGTTTAGGTTGAAATCTGACAGTATTTTTGTTTTGTTTCAAATTCATTACCAGGTTGTTTTAGTGTGTCCAATAGAGGAATCTAAGTGTATTATAATCGGTTGTCTTGACTAGAAAGTAGCCATGAAAGTCTAAACATGGTTGGAGGTTTTCAAAGGCTTGAATCCTAGTCAGGAGAGTGGAGAGACATTAAGTATGCATAGTTGTGGACTATTAGTGGAGACTTCCTGTGTGAGTAATTTGAGCTATTAACATTTTTATTGTTGAGGGATGTTTTCTTCCAATTCCTAAATACTCTTCGTAAATTTTTGAATTGATTAGATTGACCTCTATAGGTTTTGTATTGGAAGGAAATAGCATGTCTTACATTAAATAAACCGTTTGCTTTAAATGAAAAGTTCAACTACTTTTGAGAAGTGATACTAGGCTTTGTGTGCTTAAACCAATAAAAGGCCAAACACTTTTCCTTACCTTTATTGTGTGTGCGCCAGTAGCCAATTTGAAGCCAAACATATAATTAGCCCAAATGTTTTTGTTCTTAACCTACATAATTCCATGTCCAAGCTTGAAATAATTAAGCCTTATCCTTTAGAACTTGGATTCGCATGTGAGACTAAGATTTAGGCAAAAGAAGGTGGAGATTGAAAAAAAAAATATATTTGATGAAGTGAAGTCATGGTGAATGAAAAAAAAAACAAAAACAAAAGAAAAAAAAAGGAAAAAAGAGAGTGTTGTGCATGCTTACAAATTATTATCAAAGAAAAAATTCTTAAAAATGTAAGCATAAGGATGAATGGAAAAAAGAAAATTGAAATGAAGAAGAGAAGAAAATGAAAAGAAAAAGAAAGTGCAAAAGTTGAAAGTGAAAGGAAAAAGAAAAAAGAAAAAAAAATAGTTGAAAAAGAAGAAAGAAGAGGAAGATTAGAAGGGCGGAACAGTTAATAGAAATTCAGTGCCTAAATAATCAATTTCTTAGAACTCATATTGTGATCCTAAGTTTATTTGATAACTATTTTATCCTTTCTTTCATTTAACCATTCACCTATTGGCCCCGTTATAACCTAAGGAAAAGACCTAGTTGATCTCTTGAGAAGTTGAACTATTTTGTTGGAGTAAACAATGTTTGATATGTTATTGATATCCGATTCCTTCCTTGAGGTCCTTTGAATGCATATTAGCGGTCTTTCATTATTTATTCACATGCGTTGTAACATATTTGTGATTTTCTTGTACATAATTTCCACCTCGCATGTGTTGTAAGAGTGTTGAGCCTAGGTTCTGAGAGAATGAAATGAGTGAAACCTTGTGAGAATTAGAGTCAAGGCGAAATAAGTCCACAATGTGCATGCATGATGTTTTCGAAACTTGAATGCTAGGTGATAAGTTGGAGAAGACCGAGAATTGTGTAAGGATCATTAGTGACTTATTTTTAGTCAAAACACAAGATTGTGAGCGTGATGATCTTCTTGAGGATACATTGGAGCTTAGATCTTTGCTGCAGCCATGGGTGACTCTCCTTGTCATCTCCGGAGCTCTTTTCATTCTTCAGATCCAGGTCTGCTATACCCACCTTTTTTTATTTTCTTTGTTGGATCCCTTGTGTTTGTTTTTTAATTTGATTTTGTAATAATGGGTGTAGCAAAAATACTCATTTCCGGAAGCTACTCTCAATAGGTTCGTTTTTCATCTTCTACAACGTTTTTTCTTCCAGTTATTATTTATTTCTGTTTTGTGATGTTTTATTTATTTTTATATAATGTTCTGCCTATAGAATGCAGTCTGCCTATCAATGAAGTTATCCAATCTGGTGTTGGTCCTTACTTTATTGAGTTTCTTGCTAGGGGTGACTTTCCATAGCTTCAGGTTTGAGTTAGCTCCCTGTGTTATTTGTTTGTTATTGTGATGTTTTGCTGTTTGTTGTTTTTTTGAGTTTTCTTTGACTGTTGTTTTTTGTATGTGGCT
Source organism: Litchi chinensis (assembly GCA_019925255.1). NCBI lineage: Eukaryota > Viridiplantae > Streptophyta > Magnoliopsida > Sapindales > Sapindaceae > Litchi > Litchi chinensis. The sequence goes on from CM034474.1 coordinate 20,590,656, forward strand.
TAGTTTGAGGCTGTTTGGGCTCTTACGAATATTGCTTCGGGGACCTCAGAAAACACCAGGGTTGTAATTGATCATGGTGCTGTTCCGATATTTGCTAAAACTTTTAAGTTCAACTGATAATGTTCGCGAGCTGGTATATGTCGTGCAACTTGTCTATGCCTTTTTATTGCGTTTTTCTTGTTACCCTTTTTTCTTCGACCAAGGAACATTCTAAAGCGGTAATTAAAACTGTTTTTTATTTAATCTGTAGGCTGTTTGGGCATTGGGAAATGTTGCTGGTGACTCACCTAAATGTCATGACCTTGTCCTTATCGAGGAGCTTTGATGCCTTTGTTGGCACAATTCAATGAACATGCGAAACTTTCTATGTTGAAAAATGCTATGTGGACATTGTCAAACTTCTGTAGGGGCAAGCCACAGCCCTTGTTATAGATTATATTAAGAAGGTGCCATTTCACATTCCATTTAATTAAATATCCTACAAGCAATATGCATAGACAATTGAAATAATCACATGCTTTTGTTAACAATTTTGCAGAATTTAGGACTTGAAGTATCTGCTAATACACTTGTAGGTGATGAAATGATACAAGGAATATCTGGTGGACAGAAGAAGTGCATCACGACTGGTAAAAAATCATCATTAAAAATTACTGTAATAGCACAAGTAGTTTTACTAAACTTTCATGTTTTTTCAATGTAAGTAGTTTAATTGGTTTTTACTAAAATTTTTGGACAGATATGGTGCCAGGGGAGATGCTGGTTGGACCAGCAAGAGCATGGATGAGATATCAATTGGTTTGGACAGTTCAACAACATATCAGATAGTGAACTCACTAAGACAATCCATACACATCCTCAATGGAACTGCTGTTATATCTCTTCTCCAACCTGTACCAGAAACCTATGAATTGTTTGAGGACATCATTCTGCTGTCAGATGGGCAAATTGTTTGCCAAGGTAACGTGCTAGAGTTCTTTGAATATATGAGATTCAAGTTCCCTGAAAGGAAAGGAGTTGCAGACTTCTTACGAGAAGTAATATTTTATGCATGCATAGTTCATGAATCTTCAAAAATTTTATGTATATACTACTAACATGTAAGGATTTTACGTGTAGTGGGTGACATCAAGGAAAGATCAAGAGCCGTATTGGGCAAACAAAGATGAGCCTTTCATGTTTCTCACTGTCAAGGAATTCGCTGAGGCATTGATCTTCTCTTAATTTGTATGGGTAAACTCGTGTTTGTTAATGTGGTATATAATCTTAGCAGTTTTATGGTTTCTCTTACAATCAATTTTAATCTCTATCTCTCTTTTTGTTGGTTTAGAATTTAATTGATCTTGCTGGATCTAAGAGTTCGAAAAATGAATCAACTGGACTATGGAGAAAGGAAGGATCTTACATAAACAAAAGTTTCCGACTCTTGGAACTGTATGTTTCTCATAATTATATACATAAACAATGATAAATTTTCTTATTTTATTATTTAAATTGTGTTGTTGATGAATTGCTTTATTTATTAACAAAAAGTAAATTGATTTGAAGTCTTGATTTTTGTCCCTCTAATCATTGAATAATATCATATCGGCATCAAAATGGTGTTTTAAGTGTTGACAAAGTAATTATCTTGAGCTAAGATCCAGTTATAGGTTATAATCCTGGGAATGGATGACAGGGTTAAAATGTTTACTTTTCTAGATGAAATTTGGACATTTATTGTTTGCTATTTGTCTATAATGTCTATCATTTCAATAAATGTAATCTGATTTTATGAATATGTGAAGGTGATAGGATAATTGAGTGAGGGGAAGACATGTTATGTTCCCTCTCGAGATTCCAAGCTTACCCCTCTTCTGCAATCTTCACTGAGTGGGCGTGGGCATGTTTCAGTGAGTGTCAGATGCAACAATATCAATAATTAATGAATACTGGGTAAAGACCATTTATATTGTTATGAGAAATTACCATTTTATTTGTGCATACAAGTTAATGGGCTAGTAACTTGTACCCTTATCTAAACTAAGTTGCGTCTTAATTTTTTTAGTGTTTTGTTGCTGTATACATATTGAATTGTATAGTCAAACTTTTATTCTTTACTATAAATTGCTTTTTAAATAATAACCTTATGCAATGTCAATATCTATGTGTTTCTCCTTTGATCACAAAATGGATGTTTTTTTGTTTGTTTAATCTTTTACAGCTTAGATGTACAGGCATCTAATAAGATGGAAGAAACTCACAGTACACTGAAGTTTGCACGCAGGGCAAAGCGAGTGGAAATCTATGCCTTTTGGAATAAGGTATCTAAAATTTCTGTACAAGGTTTATAAGTGGCGAGGCGCAATAATTTTCAGATGACCTTAGTAGAGATGGTATTAGGAGCGAATCCTTTTCACACTTTCCCATTCCAACTCACCAAAAATGTAGCCTGTGCCCTACATTGTAGTGGCTGCTACTGCCAATTTCCTCCCTGCTATGCATTCCCTTGCCACCCCACAAAGGCAGGGAGGAAGAAATAAATAAATCTTATCTAAGTGTTTTCTCTCCCTCCCGTCTTTATTGTCTAAATATCTCTATCATCACTGCTAGTTGACCAATTGTCATCTAAGACCGAATGACGCATATCTGAAGAAATGATATACGGCCCCATTGTAATTTGAACCAAGGCCATAAAATGCTAAAATGCCTTGTAGGAGTTACTTGAAGGAGATAGAGAGGAGATATTGTGAATGATTGGAGGCTTGTAGCTGCGGAAAATGAAAGAAGCACTAATGCTGATGTGTATACTAAGTTATGAAAATATTATATATTATCAAGGATAATATTGTATTATACCTTAGGTGGGATAGGAAACCTAAACTCTGTTCCCACTCTAAACCCAACTTGAGTGATGTTTGTGTGAATTGTCTCCATATTTTTTTAAGAAGAAAATTTATCTCCATACTAATCCTTGATTTTTACTTGAGAAACTTGGGTGTTGAAGTTGGGTATTTATGGGGTTGACGTGGATTTGCGACAAGAAACTTAGTCTAACTCGGTCTTATACTTTCTTTTAAACTTACTCTTTTTTTTTAGACTATTGATGAGAAATCATTAATTAAGAAGTATTAAAGAGAAATCTTGACCATCAAATAATCTGGAACTTGACCAGTTGAGGAAGGGGGATGCTTCTTGGTGTCAGTCATGAGGAGATTATAACCTTAAGGCAAAAGGTTCACGGATTTTTTTCCCACCTTTTTTAATTGATGTTCTACTTGTTTGTTGATTATTATTAATAATTCATTAATTTGTTACAGTTGGAAGAAGGTTAAGTGAAAATGCAGTCAAGGTTGGAGGAGGACAAAGAAGCTAAAGCTGCTCTTATGAGCAGAATCCAGGGACTCACCAAGCTCATACTTGAATCTACAAAATATTAACTACCTAGTTTGAGTGATGTGTCGGGTCATTAGCGTAGTCATTCTTTTGGTAAGGATGATGTAAGTTCTTATTCTCATTTTTATCATGTTAATTTCATTATGGTTATTGGTTTGTGTATTTTGGATGTTATTTTGCTTTCAACTTGAAAAGAATTTGGGGCACTTGTCTTGAATAATGTTCCAAATGCGTGGTGCAAAAAGATCAAATATGCAACAGAATTTATTAAACTGAAAATTAGATCTCACCTTCGCTTTCTGAATTTCTGGCAGTAGTTATTTTTTCATTTTTGACACATCATCCTCACTTACACAATTGTTGGACTTGTAAGCCTGAATCAAATTTGGTTATCTTGGTGCCAGATCGATAAGTTATTATTTTTCGTAACATGTTTCTCTGTGTTCCTTTATTTGTACCAAACAATTGAACAATAATCAATTGAGTGGAGGAATACCTGATGCCTTTCAAAAGCTCACAGGATAGACTAATTTGTAGGCGTTTTTTCGTTGAATTACTTACTTTTCGATTGTATTCATTTCTAAGTTTGAGTTGTGACCATATATATTGTAGTGCAGGGATATATCAGCTAACAAACTGCCTCCCTCAATGGCAAATTTGGCAGCTCTCAAAACATTGTGAGTAATAACCTTGTGATAAAGGAATACATTGCCGATTTATCCATGACCTATGTTTACTTTCTGGACTGCAAGCACCTGAAAAACAATGAACTGTCTGGATTTCTCAATGTTTTACAGAATATTCAACTAAATGATTTGTATGCATCTAAGCTCCTTTGCCACTTTATGTTTATTTCTGTTTAACAATATCAGTATTGTAAGGCTCTGTTTTAGTTGCATACTAGTAATAGTACAGAGCCTTCACCAATTAACAAGTCCCTTCATTTTTATGTAGGAACATATAGAACAATTTATTCTCCGGGCCGATACCTGACAAGCCATTCTCGAAAAGTACAAGAATCTGCAGATACAGCAGCAAAATGAATCTCAATCTGATGATCTGAAAAAAGGAGATATAAAAGCCTGAAGGAGCATCATGATCAGTCATTAGATGCTGATGATAATATAAATAATAAATCTACTAGTAGAAGTGATGATGTAGATGTTTTTGCTACTGGCCAATTATTTTCAGTGAAGATGTCGCCTCCACAACATGGAGTTGCTGCTTCTGACCAGACTTCTGTGCCTGATGGGCTTGGAGATGGTACTCCAAAGGTGTGTCCATTATCTTGGATTGTGTATGTATTTTGTAAGCAAGTCAGTTTTCTGTTTCACATGCTATAAATTCCTCGTACTGGATCACATATATTGTTACTAATGTTACATTTCATGATCAATTATTGTAGAGTGAAACATCTAAACACATATTCCATGATGATATTTTTGGGGAGACACCTAGTGAAGTTTGTAAGATGGTGAGTTTGATGGTTATATATGTCTTACCGATTACTTTTTCTCTCATTCCTGATCTGTGATTGATATTTTTACAGTTGTAGCATCTTATGTTATTGTATAAATTGGTGGTCCTCTCTCGCTCTCTCTTGTTAATTTTTTATTACTCTGATCATTTTGATACTTTGGTATATGTATGATTTTATGATTTGAGCTTTTGTTCTCTTTTATTAGTTCTGTCTTATATGATTGAAATAAATTTACTTGTAATCTCAAAAAAAAAAAAAAAAAGAAGTTAACTGGTATCGGGGAGGTGCTGGGAATGGTGTATGTATATATATATATATAGTTTGAAGAATGAAATGAATTCACCTTCCGAACTATAGTTGGTAGACTTGAAAGTTGTTTTCATCCTCATATTTAGTACTTCGTGACATTATGCTTATAAAATTTATATTTTATAGTTAGTCCATACATATATTTTTAATATTTTAGAACATGCCCCACATCTGTTTATTTTCGTACATCTGTTTTCATGTTCATGCACACATACAAATAAAGCAAATGCTTCTGTTAATTTCTTTTGTCATGTAAAGTATTTCGGTTTTCTGTTACTTCGTTGATGTGTTCTAATACTTCATTCTGTGACTTTTGCTTATTGAATTTATCTACTGGGAAGAACTAAAGTGATATAATCAATATTAATCCATTACGTCTGGGCAACTTTGATTAAATATTTTGATTATTGGATCCCTTGTGTTTGTTTTTTAATTTGATTTTGTAATAACGGGTGTAGCAAAAATACTCATATCCGGAAGCTACTCTCAATAGGTTCGTTTTTCATCTTCTACAACGTTTTTTCTTCCAGTTATTATTTATTTCTGTTTTGTGATGTTTTATTTATTTTTATATAATGTTCTGCCTATAGAATGCAGTTTGCCTATCAATGAAGTTATTCAATCTGGTGTTGGTCCTTACTTCATTGAGTTTCTTGCTAGGGATGACTTTCCATAGCTTCAGGTGTGAGTTAGCTCCCTGTATTATTTGTTTGTTATTGTGATGTTTTGCTGTTTGTTGTTTTCTTGAGTTTTCTTTGACCGTTGTTTTTTGTGTGTGGCTCAGTTTGAGGCTGCTTGGGCTCTTACAAATATTGCTTCGGGGACCTCAGAAAACACCAGGGTTGTAATTGATCAGGGTTGTAATTGATCATGGTGCTGTTCCGATATTTGCTAAAACTTTTAAGTTCAACTGATAATGTTCGCGAGCTGGTATATGTATATGTCGTGCAACTTGTCTATGCTTTTTTATTGCATTTTTCTTGTTACCCTTTTGTCTTCCACCAAGGAACATTCTAAAGCGGTAATTAACACTTTTTTATTTAATCTGTAGGCTGTTTGGGCATTGGGAAATGTTGCTGGTGACTCACCTAAATGTCATGACCTTGTCCTTATCAAGGAGCTTTGATGCCTTTGTTGGCACAATTCAATGAACATGCGAAACTTTCTATGTTGAAAAATGCTATGTGGACATTGTCAAACTTCTGTAGGGCAAGCCACAGCCCTTGTTATAGATTATATTAAGAAGGTGACATTTCACATTCCATTTAATTAAATATCCTACAAGCAATATACATAGACAATTGAAATAATCACATGCTTTTGTTAACAATTTTGCAGAATTTAGGACTTGAAGTATCTGCTAATACACTTGTAGGTGATGAAATGATATGAGGAATATCTGGTGGACAGAAGAAGTGCATCACGACTGGTAAAATATCATCATTGAAAATGACTGTAATAGCACAAGTTTGACTAAACTTTCATGTTTTTTCAACATAAGTAGTTTAATTGGTTTTTACTAAAATTTTTGGACAGATATGGTGCCAGGGAGATGCTGGTTGGACCAGCAAGAGCATGGATGAGATATCAATTGGTTTGGACAGTTCAACAACATATCAGATAGTGAACTCACTAAGACAATCCATACACATCCTCAATGGAACTGCTGTTATATCTCTTCTCCAACCTGCACCAGAAACCTATGAATTGTTTGAGGACATCATTCTGCTGTCAGATGGGCAAATTGTTTGCCAAGGTAATGTGCTAGAGTTCTTTGAATATATGAGATTCAAGTTCCCTGAAAGGAAAGGAGTTGCAGACTTCTTACGAGAAGTAATATTTTATGCATGCATAGTTCATGAATCTTCAAAAATTTTATGTATATACTACTAACATGTAAGGATTTTACATGTAGTGGGTGACATCAAGGAAAGATCAAGAGCCGTATTGGGCAAACAAAGATGAGCCTTACATGTTTCTCACTGTCAAGGAATTCGCTGAGGCATTTCAATCATTTCACATTGGTAGAAAACTAGGAGATGAGCTTGCTAATCCATTTGACAAGTCCAAGAGCCACCCTGTGGCTTTGACAACTAAAACGTATGGAGCCAGCAAGAAGGAGCTCTTGAAAGCTTGCTTCTGGAGAGAGTATCTTCTTATGAAGAGGAATTCATTTGTCTACATTTTCAAAATGGTCTAGGTGAGTACATTCAGGGTTTTTTTTTCCCTAAGCAGAAAGATATTCAAACTTTGGAGAATTGTAACAAGTACTTAATTGTTTGTTGGTTTTGGATTTCTCAGCTTTTCGTGGCAGCTTGCGTGACAATGATATTGTTTTTAAGAACAGAGATGCACAGGAACACAGTGACAGATGGTGAATTTATCTGGGAGCATTGTTCTTTACAATGATCATGATAATGTTTAATGGATTCTCAGAGCTTTCAATTAGTATCATGAAACTTCCTGTCTTCTACAAGCAGAGAGACCTTCTATTCTATCCTGCTTGGGCATAGTCTCCACCTATATGGATTCTCAAGATCCCAATCATCTTCCTTGAAGTCGGTGTGTGGGTGTTCATGACTTATTATGTTATAGGTTATGAGCCAAACATTGAAAGGTTAGTTAAAAGGAAGACGGAAAACATATTCAGAATTCTAGTTTCAGTTAGTTTTTTGGCTTCAGGTTTTTGAAAAAGATTATTTCATGAATGAACAGGTTTTTCAAGCAGTACTTTTTGCTCCTGTTTGTAAACCAAATGGCATCAGCATTGTTCCGATGTATAATAGCTCTAGGAAGAAATATAATTGTTGCAAACACGTTTGGGTCATTTACTTCACTAACAGTCCTGTTTTTGCGGGGATTTATCATATCTCGAGGTGAGTATTAGTACTATTAACCACACTATATATGAAGATTTTCATGATTTATTTTTCCGTGGAGATAGATGTGAATAGCACTCTGATGTTACAAGTTTACATAAATTTGAACCAGATGATGTGAAGAAATGGTGGTTGTGGGGTTATAATGGTTTTCGCCAATGATGTATGGACAGAATGCTATAGCTGTGAATGAATTTCTAGGCAAGAGTTGGAGTCATGTAAGTATATCTTTTTGTTTGATAGTTTGAGAAGAAAGAAACTAGAATATGAGTGAAGTATCTCATAAATTGATGCGTGATAGCTAGTTAATATATCTAGGAAAATTTTCCAGGTTTCTCCTAATTCTACGGAATCATTAGGAGTTCTGTTCCTAAAGTCTCACGGGCCCGCAAGCATATTGGTATTGGATTGGTGTAGAAGCAACAATTGGATATGTTTTCCTTTTCGCATTAGCTCTCAAGTATCTTAACCGTAAGTACCCTTTTCTTACATTTTTTAATGTTTTGAAGGTCAAGATGAATATATGTTGTGATGATCAAAATGACTGTTGCAGCATTTGGGAAGCCTCAATCAGTACTATCTGAAGAGGCCTTGACTGAGAAAATTGCTAGTAAAACTGGAGAGTCTGTGGAGCTATCATCAAGAGATAGGAGCTTTGGTGAGTCATTGCATGGACAGACTTGTTATTTTGTTGTTACTTTTTGGAGAAGAAATTATGACATTGATCAATACATTACAATGCAGAAAAAGGGAAGGATGGTCGTAGAAATGCTACATCTTCCAAGATTTTGTCTGCTGGAGTTGGAAGATTCAGTGAATCTGATTAGAACATAAAGTGCGGAATGATACTTCCTTTTGAGCCACATTCTATAGCTTTTGATGAAATTCGATATGTAGTAAACATGCCACAGGTACTTTATATATTTGTTGATTTTTACACTGGTGAATGTAACTGCATTATAAAATATGATTGTAATTATGTTTGAAGGGTGTGAGTGGTGCTTTTGGGCCAAGTGTCTTGACAGCTATAATGGGAGTCGGTGCAGGCAAGACCACTCTAATGGATGTGTTGTCTAGGAGGAAAACAGGAGGATATATCAATGGCAGGATTACAATATCTGGTTATCCAAAGAAGCAAGAAACGTTTGCTCGCATGTTAGGATATTGTGAGCAAATAGATATCCACTCTCCACATGTAACAGTATATGAATCGTTAGTATATTCTGCTTGGCTACGGTTAGGAAGGTGACTATTTACCATAAACATGCTTGATTTTTGTGTATCTTAGACAATATCATTTCTCTGATTACTTCTGATTAATGGTTTTGTAGATGTTTGTTAGGGAAGTCATGGAGCTTGTGGAGTATAACAACTGGGATGATGCAAAAGGATATTATCGTAAGTTGTCACCTCTTCCTTTTGCTTACATGATTGTTGCCCAAGAGAGTTGAGATTGATTTAGGTTTGCATGTTATGGCTTACTTAACAACTCATGTCCTGTGTTAATGCTTTGAAGGCAGGCCAACTTTGGGGTTTGTCCTGTCTCAAAAGATCTTTGTATCATCTTCTTTCTATATTTTTTTCTTTTTTCTTTTTTTTTTAAATCTTTTGATTTAGAATGGTAGAAGACATCTACTCTTAAACTTACTGCAAAGCAGGTTATATTCTGCTCCACAGTTTTTGTCGGAAATATGGGAATAATTGAGCACAAAAAAGAAAGAAACTGAATTATTATATATGGTTATGACTGACTAAATTGGTTGTGTTTGGATTGTCAAGCTCTGGTTTTAATGCATAATTACTTGAATTATTATATATGACAGGAACAAAGTTGGTCGGACAAAGGTTCAAATATTAAAGAAACTGGCCGGTGCGGATCCAGAGAATAAATGCCGTTATGTCCGCTTTATTTCTAGTTTTAAATATAGGCATCATCTTTGTCTAGTTTTTCTTCATATGAATCTGTGCAACTTTTTGCTATGAGGGCATATGCAAAACAGCTTTTTATTGCCTTGAAGCATCTCAAGAACTGTGGTGTTCTTCATTGTGATATAAAGCCAGATAACATACTGGTATGATTTAGTGTTCCTTTTGTGGTTGGGTTGCTTTTTCAATAAGTATGCATGATCATCTAACATGTTATTTTTTGCTTATCATTTTAGGTAAATGAGGCAAAGAATGTGCTGAAGCTTTGTGATTTTGGTAATTCTGATTTACTTTGTGAGTTGCTTTTATTGTGCCCTTGAGATAAGCAAGTCATAGTCATCACCTATTGGCTGTTAGAAAATGATGAAACTTTTGTTTTTCCTTCTGTTGGATATGTTATATTTCGTGTTTCAAAACCGATTTGAGCCGGCGTCTTGAAGCCCACCTCAGCCACCTCGTGGACTTGGGCGCCTCAAGGCGGCTGCCTCAGGCGATGCTAGTGTGGCATCCATCCCAGTTGTGTGAGGCATCCGCCCCAGTTGAGTGAGGCGGTGACCTGAATATATATATATATATATATTTTGCTTCTATAAGTATCTGAATATATATATCGCTTCTATAAGTATATATATATATTTTGCTTCTATAAGTATCTGAATATATATATCGCTTCTATAAGTATTTTTGTCATAGCCAATTTCTTTTTCTAATTTCCACACATTGGTGGCTGAGATCAATCTAGAGCAAAAAATAAAGTCACAAAAGACAAAATAAATCATCTGAAGCAAAGAGACAACAACTCAGCAGTGTGTAAGTGATTCATCGGAATGTTGTCTATATTCTCTTATCTTGGGAGATGAAAATGTAATCTCTTTTCCTCTCTCTCTGCCTGTGTGTGTGGGTGTAGGCCGGGGTGTACATGCACAGGTGTTGTGCATATGGGTGTTTGTCTGCTCTTGTTCAATGTGTTCTGAACATTTTATGACATTATTATGCAGATTCTTCAATGCAAAGAATATTTTGGCCAGTATGGGAAGGTTCTAAAAGTATCCATGTCTGGCGCTGTTGCTGGTGTCATTTGGCAAGTTTCAAACAGTACTTGTAGTGTGTAAGTTTAAATGTTATCACTATGTCTGGCCCTTATTTGCTTTGAAATAGTAAGTCTTCCTGCGGTTGGATTTGTTGACATCAATTAGAATGCTCTTGATATATTGGGACGACAGAAGTAGACTATAAATTTTCTTTTTTATATCTTTGACATTATTTGCCTGCTTATTTTGTAACATTATTTTACAGTTTGATGACTTATATTGGATTGAATTTCTACCACCGATGTAGGTAGAATTCATAAAAGTGTTAAGTGTCATATCCAAATGCTATTTAATTAATTCTATATGCTGGTTACAAGATTTGGTTATATTTTCTTCCAAATTAGACTTAACATGGGAGCAGCACATGCAGCAGGGAGCACTGTTCCAGATCCAACATCTAGGTACACTTTGTTTGGCTCTTAAGGTTTAAGAATGACTTTGCTAAACATATAATAGGTTGATAGCTTGGGTGAAAATGAAAACTATTGCTCCTACGGCAATTGAAACTAATTTGTTAAACTGTTATAGAAAATTTCTTGTCTCCTTGCTTGCATGTTGATTGAATTAGCTTATTTGAAGGTTGTATTAACTTGTACCTATGAAAATATGTAGGAGTTTCTATGCATGAAATCTGCAAAATGATTTTAATCTATTGAGCAGTCGAAGTCGCACCATATTTACACTAGTAGTCATTCTTCACATTGATGAACATCACTTAACTAAACGTTATGGAATATTAATCAAACTCATTGCCCATTGCTGTTAGAGAAGGTAATATTGGGGTTTTTGCTACAGTGTTGCCTTTTACTCTTGTATTTTTATAATCTTCATAATCTATAGTTTTATTGTTACTATCCTTAAATGCTGTTTACTGGCAGAGCATCATTATGTTGGTTCAAATAATTTTAATCTGTTGAGCAGTCGGAGACATATCATATTTATACTGGTAATCATTTTTCATGTTGATGAACATCACTTAATTATACGTTATGGAATATTAATCAAACTCATTGCAATGTTCTATTCCTTCTAATTACAAGGATGTCTTGCTTACTATCCATTTCCTTGTAAGGCCTCATAATCTTTATAGTTTTTAAAAGTTGAGAATCTTAAGGATTAGATTGTTGGCATAAGCATCTGTCCTAGGTTAATTTCATTCTACTAAAACATGGGAAAACAAAAAAGATTTTGTAATAGTTTCTTTTTCTTCCGTTATTGTTGTCTATTGAGTATGTAATGTGTGTTATTTTGTGTTCTGTTAGAAGGTTAGTTTTAACTCGTATCTATTATGGTAGTAGCTAGATATAAAACCTCTTCCTTATAATATATATATGTATATTATTTACAGTTTATTTTCATTATATCTTGTTTATAGGTTAGCACAATACATAGATGACTAATATTGTTAATGTTAAATATTTTTTTTTCCACTATTTGAGAAAAATGATTGTTTGATGTCCTTTTTAGGGTGCAATGACATATGACCAAATGGATCTTTTGGTTAAGCAAGTTAAGATGCTTGCAAGAGATTGTATTGAGCACAAGTAACCTGAAGCGTTTGGTGGAGCAGTCTGCGAATGATCCTAATAACTTTAAAAGCCAGGTATGTTTCTCCCTTTTGTCATGCACACACAAAAACACACAAAGTGCGTTTCTTTTAAATATATTTAGTTTTGATGCAGGTGTAATATCATATATATTTGTGATAATAATTTAAACTGTTATTAATTATTATAGATTATAATATATATAATTATAACTACTGCCAAGCCTGCTAGTGCAATACCCTGCCTAGTGCAAAGGGCAGGATTTAAAGCGCAATGTTTGGTATTTCCATTAAATGTGGATAGATCTCTTTTAGCTTTTGGGAGCAAAATTCATAGAATCTTATCTTAGGTAAGGTCTCGGTAGTTGTCTGACCTAGTGTCAGAAGGTAAAAAATATATATTTATTTATCTAATAATATATTAATGATATTATATTAATATTTAATTATATATATTTTGTGTAATAATATCATAGTATATATAATATAATTTAACAACTAAATTGTTAAATATATATTATACATAATTTTATTTAGTTATTAATATTTAAGTACTATATATTATAAATATTAATATAGATATATAAATATATATTACTATATTTTATTATAGTAAATGTTGTGGTATATTACTAACATAATGATATTATATCATATAATTATATGTACATTTAATAATATCGACTATATATAGTAAATTATATCTCTAAAATTATACTATGATATTATGAATAATAAGTATAGATATAATATATTATATTATAACTACTGTTATTGAATAAATTAACTCATACAATAATTATATTATTTTAAATAATATTATAATTAAGTTTAACATTATAATATTATAATAATGATGTAATGCTATCATATATTCTACTATTATATTTTATATATTATTATTAAATTAATATAGAAAATAATAGGTAATCAATATATTTTGTAATTTATGTTATAAAATTTTTGTGTAATATTTAATATGTTAGAACGTATTAATATTAAAATTTATAATATCATGGACTCTCATCGGCAATTCTCCTTATATAATTAGTATATAATATTATAAATTTGTAATAAATTATAGTATAGTTGATAATATAGTAATATTATTATTTGTGTTAAGTATAGGTTTAAATGAAATTAGATATCTATTTATTATAGAATTTATCATATAGTAAAAGCTTCTAATTTCTTAAAAAAAAAAAAAGAACTTCTAAATTTGGCCAATGTAAAAATATTGTATATGAATAATAAAATATTGTATCTAGATAATATTGAAACTCGTTCATAAACAATATAATTACTAATATTTTTTAAAATTATATGAAATTATTTATAATTTATCGATCATATTAATATTATAAAATAATATTTAATTATGACAACAAATTATAATATTATAATATAGTTTGTATTTTCAGTGTAATATAATATGTATTTTTTACTAAATATGGGTAGACCACTTCTGGTTTTTAGGAACACCATTTTGGGTCACAATAAGAATCTTGTTTCAAGTAAAGTTCCGACCCAGTGTCAAGAGGATATATATAGATAATTATATTTACCTACTATTATATTAATGGTATTATACTACATCTATTGATAATAAGATTTATTATATCATATTTATGATATTTTATGTGTAATAATATCATAGTATAGATAACATAATCTAGTAACTATATTGTTTAATAAATATTATACATAATTATAGTATTTAAAATATATACTCTAATTACAGATATTATCCTAATAATTATGTATTTATAGCTATGTTTAGTAAATTATAATAATATATTACGTTTTACAAATGTTATATTACAATATAATTAATAATATTATATTAATAATATATTTAGTTATTAGTATTTAAGTACAATATATTATAAATATTAATATGAATATATATATTATTATATAATATTATTATATTCCATTAATTATTATAATGTATAATACCCAATGTTGTATCAAAGAAAACATATATACTATTATATATCATAGCAAGCATTGTGAAATATATACTCTAATTATAGATATTATCATAATAATTATGTATTTATCTGTATATCATAGCAAACATTGTGAAATATATACTCTAATTATAGATATTATCATAATAATTATGTATTTATCTGTATATTAACATTTATAATATACTAACTAGTAAATCATAATAATATATTATGCTGTACAAATGTTATATTACAATAATTAATAATATTATATTATATTTGTAGTATTATAATTTATATTAATAATATATTTATTATTAGTATTTAAGCACAATATATTATAAATATTAATATGAATCTATATATTACTATATAATATTATTAATATATCATAGTAAACATTGTGATGATATATTATTAAATTCATGATATTATATTATAAATATATATACACAATAATAGTAACTATGCATAATAAATCATCGCTAAAAATATATGAACTATGTTATTATGAATAATAGGTATAGATATATTATATTATAGCTATTGTTATTGAATAAGTTGACTTATCATATCATACAATAATTACATTACATTATATGATTAATTGCAATAACTTACCCTAACGTTTTCCAAAATGACATAATATTCAACAAATTCTTTTAATTGCAACAAACTCTGATTCCATTTAGGCTTCGTTTGGTACAGCTTCTCTAAATAGATCTACTAGAAGTAGATCTTTTGAAAATAGATCTTTTGGAAATAGATCTTTTAGAAAAAAGTTATTGGTTGTTTGGTTATCAATTAAAAAAGCTCTTTTAAATTGTAGAGTGTTTGGTTAAATTATTTTTAAAGTACTTTTAGATTATTAATTTACCAAAAAGGGTATAAGAGATATGAGTAATATGTTCATTCTTGAAATGTAATTGCTTCAACCTTAACCATAAAAAATTAATTAATCAAACAACTAATAATTATTTGATGTAAATATATTTTCAAAACATAGATTTTCAATAAATAAATGTAAAATTATTTTGTTTCTCTATTTTTTATTTTCAAAATAGAAATGTTTATTTAGGTAAATGTAAAATAAATGTATATACAGTTTATATATATACTGCAGTGCAGTATACAAATACTGCACTGCAGAGTATATATACTGCAGTATAGTGCAGTATAGTGCAGTATACTGCAGTATATATACTGCAGTGCAGTATTGCAGTATATATACTGCAGTGCAGTATAGTGCAGTATATATACTGCAGTACAGTGCAGTATATATATATAATATATATGCAGTATTGCAGTATATATATAAATACAGTGCAGTATTGCAGTATATATAAATACTGTACTGCAGTATATATATATACTGCAATTTTGAGTATATAATTACAGTATATGTATACTCTGCAATTGCAGTATGTATACTGCAATTGCAGTGACCAATTGCAGTGTGCAATATATATATATATTGCAGTGTATATATATATACACTACAACAACAGTGTGTCAATTACAGTATATATATATATACCAATTACAGTATATATATATGAACCATAATAATAAAACCAATTAAAATCAATTACAGTATATATATGTTAATGAACCATGATAACAAAACCAATTGCAAATTACAGTGTATATATATAGGTATCTCAATAAACCAATAACAAAACTAATTGCAATATATATATATATATTAAAAATATGACATATAATATTTATGACAATAAAATAAAAAAATTGCAATATCAACTAAAACCAATTGAAAAAAAGAAAAAACACAAAATATAGAAAACTTACCGGTTAGAGAAGAGTTCTCAGAAGTTTTGATAAAATAAAAAGTGAATGAATGTGGAGGCTATATGTTTATATTTATAATGAAAGTGTAATATGGTTATAAGGGTTTAAAGAAATTAACAAACTAAAATAAGGATACATTAGACATTTTAATATTTTAAAAAAAGCTCAAAAATGTCTACTTGGAGAAGCTTAAAATTTGAGCTTCTCCAAGTAGCTTTTTTAATTACCCAAAAGCTCTACTAGGATGTCAACCAAATGACGCAAAAAAAATCAAGTAGATCTTTTGGCATTAAAAAAATACTTTTAGCCAGTAGATAAGCTGTACCAAACGTACACTTAGTCAATCTCAGTTAAATATAAAGGTTAACAAAAAGATTAGAGCAAAATAGTCATTCCAATACATTTTAAATCAAAAAGATTGGAGCAAAATAGTCATTGCAATACATTTTAAATCAAAAAGATTGGAGCAAAATAGTCATTGCAATACATTTTAAATCATGATGTAACAATATTAATAATTTAATGTTAAAATTACATTATATTAAATATATGTATAAAATTATATTTATCTACTAATATATTAATGGTATTATACTACATCTATTAAAAATAAGATTTATTATATCATATTTAATGATATTTTATGTGTAATAATATGTATATAACATAATTTAGTAACTATATTGTTTAATATATATTATACATAATTATTGTATTCAAAATATATACTCTAATTATGTATATTATCATAATAATTATTTATTTCAATCTATATTAACATTTATAATACACTAACTAGTAAATTATAATAATATATTACGGTGTACAAATATTATATTTCAATATAATTAATAATAGTATATTATTTTTGTAATATTATAATTTATATTAATAATATATTTAATTATTAGTATTTAAGTACAAATATTAATATGAATATATATACATTACTACATATAGCATATTAATATATATAATTATATTCATCTACTAATATATTAATGGTATTGTACTACATCTGTTGATAATGAGATTTATTATATCATATTTATTGATATTTTATGTGTAATAATATCATAGTACATATAACATAATTTAGTAACTATATTGTTTAATATATATTATACATAATTATAGTATTTAAAATATATACTCTAATTATGTATATTATCATAATAATTATGTATTTATATCTATATTAGCATTTATAGTATACTAACTAGTAAATTATAATAATATATTGTGCTATGCAAATGTTATATTACAATATAATTAATAATATTATATTATATTTGAAATATTATAATTAATATTAATAATATATTTAATTATTAGTATTTGAGTACAAATATTAATATTATTATTATTGTTCAATATGTATATTAAAATTATACTATTAAGATTATTATGTTTAAAATAATTATGTTACATATTACTAATAATCAATTTACAATCACATGTATCATTATTTATATTTTAATCTATAGTTATAATGATATCAATCTATAACCAATATTATTATAATTAAACATAATTATATACATATAAAAACATACTAGTTATTATATATATAGTTACATTATTATATACCAAATATAAATAATATTACCTATTAGTTTTATATATATACTGTATGTAAATTAATAATATATAATTGGTATCATACATTGTGGAATGTACCTTTTACATATATAATAATGACTTTTCCACTGCCAAACCCTAACTTCATATGAGTGAATATTAGTTTATTAATGATTTATATAATAATATTATTAACGTAATAATGTTCATACAAATTAATTCTTATATATAATTACATAGGTTAACTTGTAATTATTTTTTAAGGTATATTTATTTTTACGTTATTAATTATTAACATATAAATATATTCTGGTAAATTATAATACTTATATATTATATTATTATAAATATAATCAATTGTAATTTTTTAATTATTGTTTCAATTTTATAACTTATTTGTGATAAGTTATAAATAAATTATAAATTATTATTAATAATTTGCTATAATTTATTTACAACATTTATATATATTTTTATGTTCTCTTAATTATATTATTGATTTACATGGCTATTATAGAATTTGTACTATAATTAATATATTACTACATGATATAAAATTATATAATATGTATGATATTGGATAGTAATTAATATATATATATATATATTCAGGTAAATTATAATATATATATTATATTATAATAAACTATAAAAGGTGTGTGTGTTTTTTTTTTTAATTGTTTCAATTTTACACCTGATTTGTGATAGGTTATAAATAAATTATAGTAATTTATTAATAATAATCAATAATTAATAAATTACTATAATTTATTTATAGCATTTATATGTAAATCACAATATTTTTATGTTCTCTTAATTATATTATTAATGTACATAACTATTATAGAATTTTAAGTAATGTTCATAAATACTATACATTAATTATATTATAAATTATATACTATATATTAGATATATTGTACAAAATGTTTGTATAGATATTATATAGAGATTCATATCCCCAATAAAAAATGACAGAATTAGATCCGATTGGGTTAAAAATGTTCACCCTTATGACCAATAGATTTGCAAGTCTTGCAGCAAGTCATTTGGCCTCAACAATGTTTAAAAACCCCACACAAAGGCTATGCATTCATCAAATAATAGAAAGATTTCTTATATCAATACCATATTCTAAATCATGATGTAACAATATTAATAATTTAATGTTAAAATTACATTATATTAAATATATGTATAAAATTATATTTATCTACTAATATATTAATGGTATTATACTACATCTATTAAAAATAAGATTTATTATATCATATTTAATGATATTTTATGTGTAATAATATGTATATAACATAATTTAGTAACTATATTGTTTAATATATATTATACATAATTATTGTATTCAAAATATATACTCTAATTATGTATATTATCATAATAATTATTTATTTCAATCTATATTAACATTTATAATACACTAACTAGTAAATTATAATAATATATTACGGTGTACAAATATTATATTTCAATATAATTAATAATAGTATATTATTTTTGTAATATTATAATTTATATTAATAATATATTTAATTATTAGTATTTAAGTACAAATATTAATATGAATATATATACATTACTACATATAGCATATTAATATATATAATTATATTCATCTACTAATATATTAATGGTATTGTACTACATCTGTTGATAATGAGATTTATTATATCATATTTATTGATATTTTATGTGTAATAATATCATAGTACATATAACATAATTTAGTAACTATATTGTTTAATATATATTATACATAATTATAGTATTTAAAATATACTCTAATTATGTATATTATCATAATAATTATGTATTTATATCTATATTAGCATTTATAGTATACTAACTAGTAAATTATAATAATATGTTGTGCTATGCAAATGTTATATTACAATATAATTAATAATATTATATTATATTTGAAATATTATAATTAATATTAATAATATATTTAATTATTAGTATTTGAGTACAAATATTAATATTATTATTATTATTCAATATGTATATTAAAATTATACTATTAAGATTATTATGTTTAAAATAATTATGTTACATATTACTAATAATCAATTTACAATCACATGTATCATTATTTATATTTTAATCTATAGTTATAATGATATCAATCTATAACCAATATTATTATAATTAAACATAATTATATACATATAAAAACATACTAGTTATTATATATATAGTTACATTATTATATACCAAATATAAATAATATTACCTATTAGTTTTATATGTATACTGTATGTAAATTAATAATATATAATTGGTATCATACATTGTGGAATGTACCTTTTACATATATAATAATGACTTTTCCACTGCCAAACCCTAACTTCATATGAGTGAATATTAGTTTATTAATGATTTATATAATAATATTATTAACGTAATAATGTTCATACAAATTAATTCTTATATATAATTACATAGGTTAACTTGTAATTATTTTTTAAGGTATATTTATTTTTACGTTATTAATTATTAACATATAAATATATTCTGGTAAATTATAATACTTATATATTATATTATTATAAATATAATCAATTGTAATTTTTTAATTATTGTTTCAATTTTATAACTTATTTGTGATAAGTTATAAATAAATTATAAATTATTATTAATAATTTGCTATAATTTATTTACAACATTTATATATATTTTTATGTTCTCTTAATTATATTATTGATTTACATGGCTATTGTAGAATTTGTACTATAATTAATATATTACTACATGATATAAAATTATATAATATGTATGATATTGGATAGTAATTAATATATATATAAATATATTCAGGTAAATTATAATATATATATTATATTATAATAAACTATAAAAGGTGTGTGTGTTTTTTTTTTTTAATTGTTTCAATTTTACACCTTATTTGTGATAGGCTATAAATAAATTATAGTAATTTATTAATAATAATCAATAATTAATAAATTACTATAATTTATTTATAGCATTTATATGTAAATCACAATATTTTTATGTTCTCTTAATTATATTATTAATGTACATAACTATTATAGAATTTTAAGTAATGTTCATAAATACTATACATTAATTATATTATAAATTATATACTATATATTAGATATATTGTACAAAATGTTTGTATAGATATTATATAGAGATTCATATCCCCAATAAAAAATGACAGAATTAGATCCGATTGGGTTAAAAATGTTCACCCTTATGACCAATAGATTTGCAAGTCTTGCAGCAAGTCATTTGGCCTCAACAATGTTTAAAAACCCCACACAAAGGCTATGCATTCATCAAATAATAGAAAGATTTCTTATATCAATACCATATTCTACAAACTGTTGTGGCAAGTTAGATTTGAGACAAGAATATTAAAAGCTATATGTTACATGGTTGAAATTATCAAGGAAAAGTGACGAGGGAGGTTTGTAGTGGTTTTTCTCTTTCCTACTATAATTACTACTGACAGATCACTATTTCTCATTAATGTTTATTGTCCCAAAACAGAAATAAATAAATAAATAAATAAAAAGAAATGTAATAATCTAACTCACTTAAGGATGAGACTACAACTAAAAATTTTAACTTGACTTTGTGACTTCAACATCTATCAAACCTATTCCTTATCCAACTTTATTATTTATTCTAAATTTATTTATTTTTCCTAACCATTGGATTAACATTAAATGTACAGATAGATATTAAAATCATAAATTTAACTAAAGAATTTAAGTTAAGACAGTCCAATCCACAACTAAATTATGCAGAAGAAACTATTAACAATAAGCTAACAAATTATAGCATCATGGTTAATTCAAATATAAAGGAATAGAAGAAAAAGCTGAAGAGCTTAAAAATAATTGAGAGTAAATTCTAAACGTGCACACCATACTAGCAAAAAAATATTCACAAGAAAATAAACAATAATAATATTATTACGTTCAACATGCTATCTAGGTCTCCATTCATTTATTCAATAAATTATATTAACTTTATTCTTATATATATTTATATATAAATATTACATTTATTATTATGACATAATTATTATATATTAAATAAATATAAATTTGTGTATGCGTTATTGATGTGTGTATTCATGATTATAATTATTTATTATGTTTAAAGTAAATAATATGCACGTGTATTTCAAAGTTCAAAGATTTGTTATCATTATATTGAAAACACACATATCCTTTTATTTTATATTATTTAACAAATATATATATATATATTGTTGTATATATAAATAAATAATTATAAGTATTATTAAATAAAATATTACAAAATATGATATTTACAAATGTATCCTTATATATATTTGTACTTATATTTATATATATATATTAGAGTATGTTATCATATAATTTCTTTGAAAGAATATAAATATTAATAAGTATGTATATTATACGTTTGCATTATTTTATTATATTAAAAATAATTTAGCTTAATCATATATAGAATTAGGTAATGGAGTAGAATATACTATTAATATATTATAGCATATATAAATATCTATTATTAGTATGTGCGGTTATTATTAAATTTATATTATATAAAATTCTCTTTGTGACTTTGATATTAATTTAGGTTAATTAATTTATCGATATAAATTTATTTAAAATTAATAATAACTACATATAATTTACTATATTACAATATAATACTTTGAATTTATATATATAAACTATAAATATGAATTATATAATATATAATTAAGATAAATACTAGTTATATAATATTAATTATGTAGTACGTTATACGATATGTAATATATCTTTATTTTTTATATTAAATTCAATATATTGTTGTAACATACTCATAAATTATAAAAGTGTCTAAAGTTCATTATTTAATATGATATTGTGGATAATATATACGAATGATATGTATTAATTATTAAATTATATTAATAAAATAAAACTATACACAACATAAATTATTTTTAAACATAATTTTATATTAAAATATCGTTAATTAAATGTACATTGATAATTTATATAAATTATCAATGTACATTTATATTAATATGATAACCTAACAAGTATAATATAATTTCATATCAATTTTATAGTAAGTTATTCACAGATTTACTTAATGTTTAAAATGTAATATATTTATATATATATATATTAAATTAATATGGGTTTAAATCATTACAACCAAGCATTGACAATAAAAAAAGTTATATATTTTGTATTTGTAGGTTCTACTTTGATATATCATCATATAAAATATATCAACCAAGCATTTACAATCAATAATTTATATATTTCTACTTGTAGTTTCTATTCTCATATATCATTATATAAAATATATAATGATAATATTATATTATTACAAACTTAATAAAATATACTATGAAATTAATATAATAGACTATAATTTTTATATTAAATCATTCGATAATATTCCAAATTTTTGTTTAATTAAAAAATTGTAAACTTATAGCATTTGTAAATTATCACATTATAAACAATATCGGTTATAAGTTGGTTGTATGTGAAATTATTTATAAGATAACCTATCATATATATTATCTATAATAATTTTTGTTTACTAAATCTTATATAACATAGATCATAAGATTATTAGATTTAATATATAATATATTACAATATTTTTATAATTTAATTATAATATAGTACATATATTTTTATATTAATTAATAAAATAATATTTTATTAATTAATATAAAATATACATACTATATTACAACAATAACAATATTTATCTACATATATATCTTAATATAGTGTATTATTGCTTACATTAAATTACTACTAAAATTCATATGGTATATTCATATGTACAAATGTTATTATATATTATTATTGTGATCCTCACTAGTTATGATTTTTAAGGATCATAGTTAATATATTATATATATATATATATTAACTAGTTATGATTTTTAATGATCAAAGTTAATATATTATATATATTAACTTAATGTACTTATTTGATATTAACTATATAAGATGGTCATTTTAAATAAAATTATGTTATATCATAATTATTAAATGTCATAGTCATATAACATCTATTTAAACAATTTATTTAAAATTATAAAACTTACAATTATTTATAGTATATATAAATTGTTACATATAATATCATATTTTATTTTTATAATAAAGACAAATAATATATTAAAAATCATAACTAGTGATGGTCGTAATATATATAAATATTTAAAACAGTTTCATGATTACTAGGCAAATCCGACCCAATCCGAATTCGGGTCGAATTTTTTAGCTTAAGCCCGACCAAAAATGAAAGGATTAGATTGGACCTATTAGGTTAGGTTAAAAATACCCACCCTTATTCGAAAGTATAAGTAGCCACTCCTTAGCCATTAAAGCAGACTAGTAAAACTCCAACAAATGGTTACAAGACTTCAAAATCTAATGATTAATAGATTTGCGAGTCCTACGACATGTCATTTGACCTCAACAATGTTCTAAAACCCCACACAAAGGTTATGCATTCATCAAATAAGAGAGGAAAGACGTGTTATTGACAGGACCCGACTCTAATTCCCTTTAACGAATCCAGCGATCTTGTTGGGTACCCTACGAAATCCTTCCGCAGTCTAACTAACTCAGAAGGATGTCATGGAGTGAGCCCGTAACTATAATGCTTTGCTAACATATAAATCAAAAGTTTATAACATCTCATATCGATTCATAAAAATAAATTTTCAAAACATAATTAAGAATATTTCAATAATTTAGGTATCCAAATCATGTATGCGTCATAATAATAATAATAAGAATTTTATGAAATTTGTTCAAAATAATTACAAAAGAAACCATGCAGCATCGTCGATCGTCTGACCCATCTAATCTGAACGAGGTGAACCGGTACCCTGATTCCTTATTCCTGCACTTGGTAGGTTTTTATAACATAAAAACCAAAATGTTATGAGCTACAAAGCTCAGTGAGTACGTAAGTGTTTCTATTTAAATTCATCTTTTATAAAATTTACCTCCAAAAAAAAAAAAAAACATTTTCTTCAAAACATTTTTCTTTAAAACAATTTATTTCTAAAAACTTGAGTTTTATAAATTCATTTTAAAGTTCCAAAAGCTTTCATAAAAGTGCTAAAATATTTCATAGTTTTTTAAAATATTTCTAAAATGTTTTTTTTTTCTAAAATTCACTTTCAATAATATGTTTCTCTTTCTAAAAACTGCACTAATAGGAAACCTAAAGGAAGCTACAATCACATGAGCGACTAAATTAGCTCTGCTCAGTGTGGGGGTTCACATAGCGTACAAGCTAGAATCGCATACCTCTACAAATCTACAAAAACATACCGCTACTACGTGGCGGAACTACCATCGCACACTGTATAGCGGAATAATACCCCACAAGTGCAAAGGGCGACACGACTGACACGACTGACTTGATCCCCCAATGTTAGGAGGACTAGCCCTCCTAACACTTATCATAAACTGCGGGGTATACCGACCGGGTCTAAAGCTGTAAGGTCTATCTATCTATAAACTTAGGTCGTCCACTAGTATTTGAAAATTTTTTCTTTCTATAATTCAATTTAAATTCTTTTTCATAAAATATAATAAAAATTTGCATACCATATCATACATGAACTATTTTCTCATCATGTTATTGCACAAGTTTGTCGATAAGCTAAAATGAACGAGTAATAAAAATATATTAGAAATTTGCAAAATAAATTTAAAAATATTTCAATAATATTTTCATACTCACAGCTTGCTTTCCTATTCACTTGAATCACATCTCTAGCGATCTCTTCTAGCTCGTCTTTTCACCTACACTTAATACAAATAAGATCTCTGCTTAGCATGCAAGACACTTCAATTTCAAGCCATTTCTATTATTTTTACAACTTATAATTCATCCAAACTACTACGGACTATAGTACTGTCAGTCCAACTCGAGCTGCGAGCTCGTACCCCAGCTTGTTCAGCTCGTCCTTTCAGCGAGCTCTCACTTCATCTAACTCAGCTCGATTTGCGAGCATTATCCATATCAGTGAGCTTGCTCAGCTCACCCTTTTCAACGAGTTGTTACTTTCTAGCCCAACCCTATTCACAGGTGTTGTCCAGCTCGGCCTTTGCGAGCTACTACCTTAGCCCAACTCCGTCAGACATTATAGAAGGCTATAGCCTTACTTAACTTGCTCTCTGTGAGCTCACGCTTCAATCCAATTCGACCAACGTTGAAAATGAGTTACGGGCATCATCCAACTCGCATCTCGCGAGCTCCCGTCCTAACTCATGCATAATCAATTTTTAACACTTCTTTTTCAGGTTTCACATCCTTTCAAGCATTCTCACAATCAACAATATTTCACCAGATTCTATCCATCAACCCAAGTCGCGACCTCAGCAATTTCATGATTGAAAAACTTGACGTCCTAAACAACAATCAAACCGCTTCAATTCAACTTATTTCTTAGTTACTTCACTTATCAGATTTTCTCCTCACTTTTTTGCCTTACTTTTCCACTCGTTTGCTGCTTCAAATCACCAAATCTATGCACAAAATCTCAATAATATCATATGCAGTTCATAGACTACTTCGATAGACTTCTCACTAACATAAAACCATGGAAACTCGTTGTTACCAATTGATTCTTACTAGATTTGACTTGATACTCCTCTTCAGCTTGCTCTTCACCTTTCTACGACTTGATTTTTCCTTCAAAAGTGGCAGAGATCTGGCTTGGAACAGCTACAAATCTGCCTTCCTTGCTCTGCCAACACCTTTCTCTCTCTCTCACTCTTTTTCTAGATTTTTCTCCCAATTTCATGACTAACTCTCACCACACACACCTATTTATAAGCGTGGGCTAAGCCCCACCTCTACCCTTAAACTTCCTTAAATTTACAATTTCACTAGTTTCTAGAGAATTCTTTACTTCTCCCACATGTCCTTGACATTTCATTTTATTTAC
The DNA here is from genome assembly GCA_019925255.1 of Litchi chinensis. Taxonomy (NCBI): domain Eukaryota; kingdom Viridiplantae; phylum Streptophyta; class Magnoliopsida; order Sapindales; family Sapindaceae; genus Litchi; species Litchi chinensis. The sequence continues at coordinate 20,617,581 of CM034474.1, forward strand.
GATTTTACCATCCATTGGAAAAATCCCTTATTCCATCAATGTCTTTCAACTTTTTATAATTCAAATTTACTCTCGATCTTTTCAGAATTTCTATAAAAATTAAATTCATCTCCGAACACTTTAAAAATCCATTTATTATGCCACAATTGAGTGTATATCCGTACAACATATTACTCTGTACAAATGTATGGTAATAAAATTGGGAAGAGATATTACTGTTATATCTGTAATATATTCTGCCAACTGTTGTGTCAAGTTGGATTTGAGATAAGAATATTAAGAGTTATATGTTACATGATTGAAGTTATCAAGAGAAAATGATGAGGAAGGTTTCTATTGGTTTTCCTCATTCCTAATATAATTACTGCTAACTAATTATTATTTGTCATTAATATTTATTACCTCAAAAAAATAAAAAAGTAATAATCTAACTCACTCAAGATGATACTACAACTAAAAATTTTAACTTGAAATTGTGATTTCAACATCTATCAAACATATTCTTTATCCAATTTTATTATTTATTCCAAATTTATTTATTTTTCCTAACCATTGTAAACTATTAATAATAAACTAACAAATCGTAATGTCATGATTAATTCAAATATAAAGGAATAAAAGAAAAGGCTGAAGAGCTTACAAATAATTGAAAAAAAAAATTCAAAAATGTGCAGATTATACTAGCAGCAAAATATTCACAAAAAATAAACAATAATAATACTTTTACCTTCACATGCTATCTAGATCTCCATATATTTGTTCAAATTAGTTCAAATTAGGTGAACTTTTTCCACACCTACAAATGAGGGCAGTTCAACTAGTAGTTAGAATATTGATAAGCAATAACCAAAATATAACATAACACACTGAAACCTACAAAATATCAAATAAAACATATCTAATTAGTAAATCACAAATTCATATATAAAAGATGACATAATTCCACAATTGTAGCTGTTAATTATAGAGTTGTAAATTGCAGACTACAAAGATTCAAGCTAAGATTTTCCTTTTAGCTCATATAAGATCATTCCACACTTCAAGAATGCCTAGTTGGGACAAATAAGAAAACAATCAAGCAAATGCATGGTCTGGTGGTTGCAATTAAATAGAATTCGGTGAATAAAAATCGAATGAGCTTGCTTAACCATTTTTCATTTACTAGGTCAATGATTGAATTGGTCACAATCCATAATCATTAAAGAAACCTAGACACAACAAGGTAATTAAAAGCAAAACAGCCTCAAACACGGGATTTCCCGAAGCTACCCACAACATTAACTTTATATTGGAAGGAACTGTCAATAGTTATCGTTTGGAATATCTAGTTGTGATCCAAAATTCTGTTTCTATTATATTATTAATAAAAAAATAAAAAATAATAAAGTTCATACATTTCAACTAAAATATAGTTTCCATTGAAACTTCCTTTGATGTTGGTGACAAAACAAATGACAATAAATGGCAACGATAAGCAAGGCAGTTGCACCTAGATTATGCAAGCAATCATTAGCACAAATTAAAATAATCAAAACAAAACGATCAACATGCTAACTCTAAATAGAATTTATAGAAAGGACTCCACATTACTAGTAAAGACCACACAAGGGAGACCTTTTAAGTATCTGATCGAAGTTCTAGACCTATCTTGCATTTGAGTTTGCTTTCTTTGAGGTTTCATTTTCTGCATTAATATTTACTAATTAAACTACCACACAACTTCCCTTACAGGATATACGAGAATAATATACATACTATACCTCAATAGATTCCTATATTGGAAGTGAGCTTAATACCTCTTAGATAAAGCACGAATGTTCCCATCATCATTCAATCGAAACAAGAAATTTGCATATCTAAACATTAAGAACCAATAATTAAAACTTAAAAAATCTATTACACAAATAAGATAATGACAATGCTTCTATATAAACATGAGGATTGCACTCAAATCTCCTCACATGTATTCAGCTAACTAAGGGCACAAGTAATTAGGCCAAACCTATAAGGCCCATATATGGTTCTTTGGGTACGAGTCAAATTGATAACGAGGGAAACAGTAAGTAGACATCTAAACTATACTATGTTTGTGAGAAATAAATCATGCTTAAGATTTTGAATATAATAAAGCTCATATCAAACGTACTATGTAGCATTGGAGAACATGTCATCACCTATTTTATGTGTAAATATGTGTCCAATAATACCCTAATATTCATAATTTTTAAATAATTAAGATCAAGCTAAGAAAACTCACTCAAGGATGTAAATAGACTCATGCATGAATCGTTTCAATTCTACTTCGAAAACGTTATGTGCTAGCTACATAAATGTACAACAAAAGTAAAGAGACCTTCCACAACTTTCTATAAATCATCTATAGCATAATAGACAGATGGCATTAAAAGAGCGACAGCTAAGGGAAAAAAAGTGGTTACTTTATCTAATCTCAAAGATAGCTTTGAGTGTACATATCCCATCACTAACATGTAGCAACTTACTATAACTACAATGCTTTATATAACATAAAGCTACAAGTGAAAAAAGAAAAACAAAAAACCTTTGGATCCTTGTCATGACAGAAGGCCATCAAGGCATAGGCAATATATATATGGTATGTGAAGTTCGAAGATTTGCGAGCATTGGGGAAGTATTTGCGAGCTATTTCGATTCCTTCATTTCTTTTGTTATTAGGAAACGAATAAACTACAACATGAAACAACATTGGAAAAACACTTAAAATATTAATGTATGAAACATGATTTTATCAAACACTAAATGGATTAGGAAGTCTCATTTTTATGAATCATTTTGTAGGACGTAATTCACTATCAGTTACCTCACTCCTGCAACACTTCCTTTCAAGGTAACATCATGTCTTGCATTGAACAATGGACTACAATAGGATTCTCAGATTCAAGACTAATTTGAATCAAATTAAATCATGAATTTCATATCTTAAAAACAAGTTGACATTATATCCCCTATTGAATCAAGAGTATACATGATTGTGAAAACCTAACTCCATAAATAGATGATCTTGTAAGTTCTAAGCTTCTAATTCTTATATTTGACTGATTTATAAGAATTATAGCATGTTTCAGTCAGAACAAATTGATTTCAGATAGCAAAACTCTCTCCAATAAAAAAATTTTGCATCCAAGGATTAGCTAAAGGGAAGATGCATAAGGCAATATCGTTCCAAAAAGAGATATGCATAGATGCATAATCCCCTATTGGTGTATTGTGTTAATGGAGTATTGAAAACATACACTATTTCATTTATTGTCATATATCCAACAACATATTAACTGATAGAGTCGGATTCTAATTCAAGGGGGGCCAAAGCATGAAAGCAATTTTAATGCAACTACAAAATACATTAGTTAATGAAAAAGATGCATTGATTTTTTTTCTTTTCTAGTTTTCAATTAATAATTTTTAATAACTCTCATTTTAAAATCATGTTTGGGGATTGGCGCAAACGGTTCAAGCATCAAATAACTATATAAATAAATGTTTAGACTAATTGGCAAGGCCACAACAGAATTTGCAAGCTAAAGAACCGGTCTAGGCAACAACAACCTCATGCTATTCTTTACTATCAAAGAAAATAAGGTAATTTATCTTAAGAAATCCTTTATTATTTGTATAGGGAGGAAAAGTTTGACTAAGTCAAGTATGCTAACATTCGCTTTATTACAGAATTAGATTTCTAGTTTCCTTTGTATGCCTTCTTTCTTCATCTGGGGATAGTTTTCTAAATTAATTTTGTAATTTAGGGTTTTATTGGTACAAGATAAAGTTGCAAAGCTTGCCCTACTATTGTGGACAATTTGTCCACTTCTGCAATTACTTCTCAAGCAAACACAAAAATCTATGTTTCTCATAAAAAAAAATATAAAAAAAAAAAACAAAGGAATAGATACCTTTGAGCTAATGGGTTTAGAAGGGGCCTAATTTTTACCTATAACCCTACTCTCCAACATTCATATTAGACACAAACCATCACTATTGGCTAAAATTTTGATGCCGTTATCACTTGTTGTAATTGCTAATAGAGATCCTTCCTTGTTGAATTTTAGTCTTGGACTAGCTTAAAGAGTGAAGAACTATAAGAACAACCACAACAAGTCTATTGCTTAAAAATATTAGAAAACAAGTATGGGATACTAACTGGCAATCTTCCTTCTGTATCAATAGTTGTCAACATATTCATGTTGTCCATATCCCGAAACTTAATTTGGAATTCATCACCACTAGCTAAAAATCGGTTCATTGTTGTGTCAAACTGAACAACACCTAAAAAATGCTTCTTGAAACCAACATATGTCTGTTTTACAGCTCCTTCAATCTCATTCCACTCAACCAAATGGGATTCACCCTCCTTACTTGTTCCTCATGAAAGGAGCCTGTAAGAAACAATGAAGTAGTCATATCCATATGTAACATGTATTGCTAAAATCAACATCCCATGAATCGTAGATAATTCTCCAGGTTGTCCAATAAAAAAGGTGTCTTGGTAGCTAAATTCTATCAGCTCTCAAAATTAGGGGAAAAAAGAAAGATAATGTCATAAAGATAACTGTTATGCGATACAAAAAGCAAGAGGGAAAGACATCACAGAATATCAGCCATAGTCCAACTTATGGATAAGTAAGTTATACCTAGTTCCACTTGTACCATATATGCCATCATGGTGCACAATGTACAGGAGCATTATAGTCCACTCTAGATACCAAACAATCATAAAGCCAAGTTTTAATTTTCCCATCAATTGTAATAGAGAAAATAAACTACACATATGGACATAGCAACAAAAGGGATAATATGAGAGTGGAAAGTTATGGAACTTGTCTTATTTCAAGACAGTGCAAAACAAGATTTTGTGCTCTTCTTGTGACCAACCATGACAAACAAGTATTAAATAATAACAACTAAAGACCAAATTCAAAATAAATTGACCTGAATACTTCTTTATGATGAGGACAAACTGAAATATAAGAGCTTCATGACCTTTAAACCTTTAAAACTATGCTGTTTGCAACCACCTACCGCATCCTATACCTGACACAAAGGAAATTACATTGAGGAGTCTAGCCACCAATATTAAAAAATATACGAAAGCAAGAAGGAGAAAAACGGGAAAAAAAAAATCTTCTTTTAAAGCTCGTCAAACTTTCTAAGTAGATACCTTAATCATCTTATCATCGCCACACATAACAATGCACAATTGTTAGTTAGGATGAGCAAATGCAATGTCATTAGCACCACCAACATGAGCATCAATCTAAAAGATAAAGAAATTGTCAATAAACTGTAACAACCATTGTAGACAAACACAATATTCAACATAAAGAACACACCTCTAAATGTTGTCTTAGTTCTCCAGTAGGATTGTAAGTATATATTTGAACAATATGTATTGAAAATGCAACACCTAGACAAAGAAAAATTCGGTTAACAGCAGAACAAATTAATGTAATATAATAGGGATGTTATTGGCATTAATGGGAAAAAAAAAAATCAATCTATATACCAAGCATAAGTCCATCTAGTCCCAACACACAACGATAAATCGATATTATAGCATCATTGATCAACATTTTCTAGAAATGTAACAAGATTAATCAAACAGGACAATCGATCACCATCTATTAATGGTGCTAAGTGCGAAAGTGTTTACTATTTATTTAAGCCTTCATAGGTATTAGCTTGAATATGTAAGTAAAGCCAATTACTTACCAAAATATGTGAATATGCAAAGGCATTGAAGAAGTTGTAATCTCTCAAACCTTGAAAGGTTTATATGCAATCCTTTCCTAAGACCCAACATCCTATAGACTGATTGTAATACCCTCTTTCAAGGATATTACTATACATATGTACAGAAAATATTTTGTAATAGTATATATTTTATTTTTGGAAGGATAAAAAGATTTTAAAGTGTTCGAATGTGAAATTTAATTTTTGTAGAGCTTCCGGAAGGATCGAGAGTAAATTTAAAATTATATAAGTTGAGGTACAATTGGTGAAAATAAAAGATTTTTATAAGAATGACAAAATTATAAATAGAGGGAAAAGACAAGGATATGGTGGAAAACAAAAGAATTCTCTAGAATGTGACAAAGTTATAATTTTAAATAAGTTTAAGGGGGAAAAGCGAGCTTGATCCACGCCTATAAATAGGTGTGTGTGTGTGTGTAATGAGAGTTTACGGTGAAAAGGAGAGAGAACAAGAGAGTTAGAGAAAAATTTAGAGAGAGAGGGAAGCTGTTGCCAGAGAAGAAGGGAGACAGATTGTAGCTGTAACAAACTAATCTGCTATCATTCTTGGAGGAAATCAAGCTGTTGAAAAGTGAACAACAAATTTAGAAACCTGATCTGGTAAGATCTAAGTGATAAGAGTAAGTTTTTATGATTTTATGCCGGTGAGAAAGCTGTCGTGAACAACTCTTAGTCTGCAAGTATTTAATAAGATTTTTGTATGTAGATAAGGTGATTTGAAGTAGTAAGCAGGTAGAAAAGCAAGGCAAGAGGTCAAGAAAGGAATCTAGTAAGTAAAGTAGCTAAGAAATAAGTTGATTTGAAGAAGTTTATTGGTAGTTTAGGATGATTTAGTTGTTGTCGCGAGACTTGTTGAGGTTGCGACTTGGGTTTTAGATGAAGAATTGATGATATGTTGCTTAGTATATGCATGTGCATTTAATTGAGGTCAGGATGTGTAAATGCTTGTGAATGTGTGAAATCTGGAAAAAGAAGTGTTAAGAATTGAGTAAACGTGAGTTAAAGCGGGAGCTTGCAAAGTGCGAGCTGGATGATACCCGCAACCTTTTCAGCGCTGGCCCCATTGGACTGAAGTGCGAGCTCACAAAAAGAGTGAGTTGAGTGCCTTAGCTTGCCATCATTGTTCGTAAATATAACCAAATCAGGTCGTATCAGGCCGCGAACGAACAGATACGGGCGTATCTCGCCCGTATCTGTTTTTTCCCATTTTTTTGCGCATTGATACGGTTGTATACGGCCGTATATAGGCAGAGGGGCAAAATCATCAAATCGTAGGGGATATATAAGGCTGTTTACCTTATTTTCCTCCGTTTCTACCTGATCCGCCACCTTCCACCCACACCCAGTTCACCGGCGCGAGAAACCACCCTTTCCGACACAAGAACCACCCTTTCCGGTGCAAGAACCATCCTTTCCGACATAAACACCACTGTTTTCGACGCAACAACCACCGTTTCGGCGTAAACACCACCATTTCCGGCGCAAACACCACCATTTCGGCGCAAACACCACCATTTCTGTCGCAAACACCACCGTTTTCGATGCAACAACCACCGTTTCGGTGCAAACATCACCATTTCTGGTGCAAACACCACCGTTTTTTATGACAGTCCCTCCCTCCCAACCTCTGTCTTCACCAACGCCAAAAAAGCTGCCATTTCCAGCGCCAAAATCGTCCATTTCCGGCGACGCACCCGGCTGTCTCCCTCTCTTTTCCAGTGGTAATTTTTTTTGTCTCTTGAACTGTTCTCTCACTCTCAGACTCTCTCTTTGAACATTTTCTCTTGTGGTTGTGATTTATGAACTAGTTGTGATTGTGATTTGTGACTGTGGTTGTGATTTTGGGTTATGATTTGTAAACCGGTTGTGATTATGATTTGTGGTTGTGAGTTGTGACGTTGGTTGTGATTTGTAGATTATAAATTTGTGATGGCAAGTAATAAAAAGGATCCAGCATGGAAGTATGGGGTTGAGATTGAGATAAATGGAAAAAAATATATAAGGTGCACTTTATGTGATAAAGTAATAAGGGGAGGAGTATATTGGATGAAAGAGCACCTTGCTAGTATTAAAGGAAATGTCGCCCCGTGTACTAGTGTTCCGCCGGACATTAGGGATGACATTAAAAGTTATATGGAGAATTCAGAGAAAGTTAAGAGATATAATCAATTAGTTAGGGAAGAAAGAATTGACAAATATGTGACATTGAATAGTCGATCGAAGTCTACGGAAGGGTCGCGTAGTGGTAGTGTGACCAAAAGTCAAAGAGGGATTAGGGGACCTATGGATAGGTTTCTAAATAGTGTAGAAGATGATCAAATTGAAGAGTTAAGGGGAACTAGAAAGGGAGGAATTGATAAGGAGTTACGTGATCGGACATGCGATGAGATAGGTCGATTCTTTTTTGAAAATGACATCGCATTTAATGTTGCTGATAGTCCATCTTTTGTGGCAATGACCCGAGCAATTGGGCGCTATGGGACAGGTTTGAAGCCACCAAATAGCAATGAGTTGAGGACTTCTATATTGAGGAGGGAGGAACAAAACACTGAAGCTATTGTAGCTAAAGTGAAGAAGACATGGGCGAAAACAGGAGTGTCAATATTGTCAGATGAGTGGAAAGATATGAAGGGTAGACAGTTGATCAATTTTCTTGTACATAATCCATATGGCACAATTTTCCTACGTTCGGTTGATGTTAGTGATGTAATGAAGGATACGACATTGTTGTTTCATTTACTTGATGATGTTATTGAAGAAATTAGAGAGGATATTGTTATTCAGGTGGTGACAGATAATGCCTCCAATTACAAGAAGGCTGGGGAATTGTTGATGGAAAAGAGAAAACGATTATGATGGACGCCATGTGCAGCTCACTGCATAGATTTAATGCTTGAAAAACTTAAAGAACTAACCCAACACAGAAATGCATTAAGAAAAGCGAAGAAGGTACTCTAATAGTTATAGTATTACTATTTCTTTCTATACTTTTTTAACTTAACTCATATTTTAATTAAAAAATTTATGTCCTATAATAGGTGACTAGTTTCATTTACAATCATGGATGGGTGTCGGCATTGATGAGAAGTTTACAAACAAAAAATTAGTTCGACCTGCTCCTATAAGGTTTGCTACTGCATATTTGACATTACAAGGTATGTCCGAACTGCGGCAACCTTTGCAACATATGTTTACTTCAGTGGAGTGGGAGGGATGTTTATATGCAAAGAAGGCAGAGGGGAAGGAAGTCAAGAAAATCATATTGACAGATTTGACTTTCTGGGAAGGTATCTCGTATGCATTGAAAACAACTAGACCTCTCGTTCATGTGTTGAGGATAACGGATTCAAAAAAAGTGCCTGCAATGGGATTTATTTATGGAGCAATGGATACGGCTAAAGAGGAGATAGCCAAAAACTTAGGCGGTGATGTTGCAGCTTATAGTGAGATTTGGAATATAATTGATGAGAAATGGGAATTTCAGATGCACCGTCATTTGCATGCAGCTGCCTACTTTGTAAATCCTCAATATCAATATTCACAAGAAATGACCGATCATGAGATTAACTGGGAGTTGTATAAATGCATGGATAGGCTTATTGCAGATGATAGAAAGCGAGAAAAGGCTGATTTGCAGCTTGAAAATTTCAAGAAGCAAGAGGGATGTTTGGCATATCTCAAGCCAAAAATTCTATCATGAAACGTACTCCTGGTATGTGGAATTTCAGATGCACCGTCATTTTTATACAGCTGCCTACTTTTTAAATCCTCAATATCAATATTCACAAGAAATGACTGATCATTAGATTAAGTAGGGGTTGTATAAATGCATGGATAGGCTTATTGCAGATGATAGAGAGCGAGAAAAGGCTGATTTGTTGCTTGAAGATTTCAAGCAAGCAAGAGGGATGTTTGGCATATCTCAAGCCAAAAATTCTATCACGAAACATACGCCTGGTATGTGGAATTTTCTTTTAGGTGTAATTCAATCATTTGTGTTTTCTTATTGAAGGGATTCTACCTTGTAGTTGAATGGTGGATGCAATTTGGAGATCGCACCCCAGAGTTAAGATCTTTTGGAATAAAGATTTTAAGTCTTACTTGCTCATCTTCCGCTTGTGAGCGGAATTTGAGTGCATTTAATATGGTATGAGTTTTATTAGAATATACTATAAAATTATTTTTTCATTGATATTGATTTTTTCATTATTAATTATTATAGATTCATACCAAGAGAAGAAATCGGTTGGCCACGGAAAAATTGAACTCATTGGTATATATAATGTACAATAGAAAATTGCGGCAGAAATTTGAGAAGCTCCAATGTTTACCTGATGATGTTGATCCCTTAGTTTCTGCTGACTTGCCTTCCGATAATGAGTGGCTCACAAGAGAAGATGTTGTGGAACCAAGTGGAAGTAGGCCACAACAACGAAAGAGGATTAGAGATACACGTAAGTTTATCATTAAGTAAATGGAGTAACTTAAATATACATTGAAATTTTTAATTATATTACTTTAAATTCTTTTGGCGTAAGGAAAGGAAAGGGTGTTCAATCAGTAGATGATGAACTGGAGTAGGATGGCATCCCTAATGAGGAGGAGAATGATTGTGATTATGATGATGATGGAGAAGATGACAATCATGACACATTCTGTTTCCATTTCAATACTAATTTTCGACCAGAGACTCTACCAGAATCAGATGATTAGATCATCTTTTGTTTTTATGACTTTTGTATTGTTTTTGGTTTGGTATTATTAGTTTGTTACTATGTACGAGCAATACATTATGGTTCACCTTTGGTTTTTATGACTTCTGTATTATTTTTGGTTTGATTTGATATTTAAATACATTGTTGTTCTAGTAATTCATGATATTTCCTATTGTTTTTGTTTTTGTTTTTTTAATCAGTTGCCGTATAATACGCCAGTATAATGCGTATCGGTTGTACCGTACCGCACCATTTTAGAGTGCTCGTACCCTACCGTACCACGTATTTACTAACCTTGCTTGCCATAACACCTGTCCGAGCTGGACTAAGGCAACAGCTCTCAAGAAGAGCTGGGAGATGCTTGAGAAACAGGTTGAGCTAGAAGAAGGAAGCTACTCGCTGAAAGAAATGAGCTGAGCGAGCTCGCAAGAATAAGTTAAGGCCCACAGTTCAGGCTAAGCAAGACGAGGAAAGAGCTCGCATGGGATGAGTTGTGCGAGCTAGGGGCATGAGCTCGCAGCTCAAGCTGGACTGGCAGTATTGCAGCTCGTGTAAATTATAAGTTGAAGATTATAGAATTAAATTGGGATTGAAGTGTTCTGTGAGCTGAAAAGAAGATTGTCAATCTGTGTCGAGTGTAGGTGACAAGGTGAGCTGAGAGGATGTCACTGAAGTAGTGCGTGCGAGTAGAGTGGGAAGTAAGCAGTGAGTGTGAAAATATTCTAAATACATTTGAGTTTATCTTGAAAATCTTTATAGATTTATATTACTCTTTTAGCTTATCATTGATTTATCTTTTTAGCATGCAAGTAAATAGTATATTTATAATATGGTATGCAAATGTTCTAGCACTTTTATATTTTTAGCATGAAAGAGAATATGATTTGAATTATAGAGAGAGCAAAAAGATTTTTCAAAGACTAGTGGACGGCCCAAGTTTATAGATAGACAGACCTTCTAGCATTAGACCCCACGGTATACCCCGTAGTGTATGGCAAGTGTTGAGAGAGCTAGTCCTGCTAACATCGAGGGGATTGAGTCTGTCATGTCGCGCCCTCTACACTTGTGGGGTATTATCTCGCTATACGGTGTGCGAAGATAGTTCCGCCACATAGTAGCGAGATGTCTTTATAGCTTTCTCACGGTGTGCAATATTTGCTTTTACGCCACGTGACCCTCTACACTTAGCGGAGCTAGTCTACCCATTCATGTGGTTATAGCTCCCCTTGGGTTCCCTATTAGTGCAGATTTTAGAAAGAAAAAGCATACCACCAAAAGTAGATTTTTGAAAAAAAAATATTTTGGCAACGTCTTAGAAAACTATAAAGTTATTTTAGCACTTTTTGTAGCTTTGTCACGGTGTGCGATATTAGCTTTTACGCCACGTGACCCTCTACACTTAGTAGAGCTAGTCTATCCATTCATGTGGTTGTAGCTCCCCTTGAGTTCCCTATTAGTGCAGATTTTAGAAAGAAAAAGCATACCACCGAAAGCAGATTTTTGAAAAAAAATATTTTGGAAACATCTTAGAAAACTATAAAGTTATTTTAGCACTTTATGAAAACTTTTAGAACTTAAAAGTGATTTTACAAAACTCAAGCTTTTGGAAATAAATTGTTTTGAATAAAATGTTTTCAAAAATGTTTTCGGGAGGTAAAAGTTTATAAAAGATAAATTTAGATAAAATCACTCGCGCACTCACTGGGCTTTATAGCTCATAATGTTTATGTTACAAAACCTCCCAGGTGTAGGAGCGAAGAATCAAGGTACCAGTATGCCGCATTCAGATTAGATGGGTCTGATGTTCGACGATGCTACAATGCTTACATTTTGTCAACATTAAGCCTGAACATTTATCATATGTTATGCACATTTTAGTTTTAAATGAATTTGGTAGAACTTTTTATGTCCAAATGATGCATTCATGTTTTAGACTCTTGAATGTTTGTGATATTATCATTACGTTTTAAGAATTAGTTTTTGAAATTTGAATGCGAGATTTTATAATGTATAATTTATATGTTTAGCAAAGTAGTTATAGTTATAGGTTTGCTCCACGACATCCTTTTGAGTTTGGTAGGTTAGACATCAGAAGGGTCTCGTTGGATGCCCGGCAAAACCATCGAGTTCATTAGAGAAAATCTGGGTCGGGTCCTGTCACTGATGTCACCAACATTTGTCCCGACTACAAAAACAAGGTTGAAAGTTCAACATACAAAAGAATGTCAGGTGACTTCTTTTAAATCTTCTATGTGAAATGATATTAGTGTAATGCCCTCTCCCAAGTTGTACTGTATCTATGTATGAAATGAGATAAATTTTATTTATAAAATAATAAAAAGGATTTTTAGGGTATTTGGAAGTGCAATTTAATTTTTATAGAGTTTCCGAGATGATTGGGAAAAAGATTAAATATTAAAAGTTGAGGGTAAAATAGTAAAAAAAAAAATTTATAAAGAATGACAAAATTGTAAATATGAGAAAAGGACAATGACATTGGAAAAAAATGAAGAATTCTCTAAAATCTGGTAAAAGCGTAATTTTAAAGAAGTCCAAGGGTGGAATCAAGCTTAACTCACGCCTATAAATATAGGTGTGTGGTGGGTATGTCGGCAAATCTGGAGAAGAAAGAGAGAGGAAGAGAAGTTGTCGCCGACAGATGCAAAGAGGGTAGATCTGTCGCTGTGCCAAGCTGATTTCTACCATTTTTGAGGAGGATCAAACTATTAGAAGGTGAAGAAATGATTTAAAGAGTAGATCTGGTAAGATTTAAGTGATAAAAATGAGTTTTTATAGTTTTGTGTTAGTGAAAAGTTGTCGAGAACAGCTTCTGGGTTGCAAGTATTTAACAAGATTTCTGGTATGTAGATCTGGTAATTTAAAGCTGAAAGTGAGCAAAGAAACAAGACAAAAGGCTGAGTAAAAGTCTAGTAAGTGAAATAGCCGAGAAATGATGCTGATTGTGGTGGTCTGTTTAGGGATTTGGATGACGTAGTTTGTGTCACTGAACCTGATGAGGTCACGACCTAAGATTTGGTAAAGAATCTATGATATGTTGTTTTAGTGTGTGTGAGTTGAGTTGTGAGTCAGGGCGGGAGCTCGCGAGGTGCAAGCTGGAGGAGACTCTTAGTGCACTTCAACCAGTTAAGATGGTCGACTTGGGAGCGAGTTGGGCTATGTCTGTTGCTCTTTATCTCGTCTGTTTGGATTGGGCTGAAGTGTGAGCTCGCGGAGAAGAGTTGAGTGAGGTCGTAGCTCATCAGGGGTGCCTGGCTGAGCTAGCCTAAGGCTGTAGCTTGTGAGGGCGAGCTGAAAGGTATGAGGGGCGACCTAAGCTAGAAAATATCTCAGCTCGCTAAAGAAATGAGCCAAGTAAGCTCGCTGGAGGTGGATGACCTTAGTTCGGGCTGTGCTGAGCGATCTGAGTGAGCTCGCTAAGATTGGTACCCCTCAATTCGGGTTGAGCTAGGCAAAGTAGGAGCTCGTTGGAGGCGCGAGCTGGGCGAGCTGAGGTGCGAGCTCGTAACTCGAGCTGAACTGACAGTATTGCAGTCCTTAGCAGCTCGTATGGATTAGGAGTTGGATAATAATTTAGCTAGCTAAGTGAGGATTTCGTTTGTGAATAAGTGTAGGTGACAACGAGCTGAGAGAGGAGGTCGCGGAAGCATTGGCGCAAATGAATAGGACAGCAAGCAGTGAGTGTGAAAAAAATTTATTTATGTTAAAATTCTTTTTATATTATCATGCAATTATTATATAAGTTCTCATAAATTATTTTTAGCCCATCAACAATTTACGTTTAGCATGAAAGACTAGCTTATTTGAATATAGAAGAGTAAAAAAAAAAAAAAGTAAAGATTTTCAAGACCTAGTGGAACGACCCTAGTTTATTGATAGACAAACCTTCTAGCATTTTAGACCCGGTCGGTATACCCCACAGTGTAGAGCAAGTATTGAAAGGGTTAGTCCTGCTAACATTGGGGGGATAGAGTTTGTCAAGTTTATTGAGTCGCCTTTTATACTGTGGGGTATTGTCTCGCTTACTATGTGCGATGATAGTTTCACCAAGCAGAAGTGGGGTGTCTTTGTAGCTTTTCACAGTGTGCGATGATAGCTATTCCGCCACGTGACCCCTTACACTGAGCGGAGCTGGTCTACTCGTTCATGTGGTTGTAGCTTTCCTTGAGTTCCCCATTAGTACAGATTTTAGTAAGAGCAGCATTCCATTGAAAAGTAGATTTCAGAAATAATTCATTTTAGAAAAAGTTTTTGAAATCCCAAAAAAAAATTATAAAACTCAAGTTTTCGAAAACAAATCATTTTTTAAAGAAAAATGTTTTAAGGATGTATTTTATAAAAGTTAGTTTAATCGAACCTTCATACTCACTAAGCTTTATAGCTTACTGTTATTTTGGTTTTATGTTATAAAAACCTTTCAGGTGCAAGTACCAGGGATCAGGGTACCAGTCCGCCGCGATCAAGTTAGGTGGGTAAGACGACTGACGACGCTGCATTATTTCTTCTACGAACATTGTGCTTCTAATGTTATTATTAATTATGTTATCATGCATATTTTTAAATTTGAATAATATTTTGTAGAATTTTTATGTAACCATGACGACATATCTATTTTAGATATTTGCACATTCATAATAATGTTTTGTTCACAACATAATGAGCATAGATGTTGAAATGAAATTTTAAATTTGATAGTTTTCTTGATTTGCAAAGTTACTTATTGATATGGGTTCCCTCTATGACGTCCTTTTTGAGCCTTAATAGTTAGACTTCAGAAAGATCTCGTGGGGTGCCTGGTAGAACCACGGGGTTCATTAGAGGGAATCCGAGTCGGGTCCTATCAATTAGACAACACAACTTCTAACTTTCAACCTAAAAGAGTAGTTTGCTGTTGAGGATGGAAGTCCGTGCTCAAGACATTCAATCCTTGATTTAAGGTTTGAACAACAGTTTTTGCAAGGTCATCTTGTGAATAAACATTAGGAGTATGTGTTACACCAGCAAAAGACACCTACAAGGATGTAAAATATGAGGAAAAATGAAGATAGAATAACTAATCAGCCTTTACTCAGGCCAACAATATACTAATAACAACTATAAAGTTTCAGAAACTAGGCTTAAACAAATTAAAGTCATCTGACCCATCACACCTCATCAAACGGGCTAGTCCGAATACGCGTCATTAAGTGCTCCAAATCAGCTAATTAATAACCCATAGCTGTCATACCTATCAATGTCCTTGGGTGTTACAAGAATGCAACTGTGCATGTGAGGAAAATACTTTCAAGTAATTTACATAACATATTAAGGCTAGAGAGAGAAGAAAAAACACAACTTAGTTTCAAACATCCTTACCAGTATTAGAGGGCTGCACAAGACCAGGAAGTGTTGTTGCCACTATAGGGTGAGGTAGAGAATGACTATTACTTGACATCCACCCTGCAATTGCACCACGTGATGGCGAAACTATAGGCCAAAATAGCTACAAATCAAGAAACACTATAATTATTATTTAAGAATGTTATAAGTTTTTATATGGCAGATAGATGTTAGATACCTACTCTATGGCCACTTCTATCTCTGTAAGTATATCTCTCCAGCAAATGTTCCCTACAAGCAAATTAGGCAGTTCAGTTCTGAATCCAAGAAATTTTAATTTGAGATAACTTTGCCACTTTTAAATGGCCAATGTTCAAATGAAAAACTAAAGTGTATTCAAACATAATACCCATCGTTTCTGAGTCATCTAAAATATGAAGATTTCTAAATGTATTCCAATTGATGGAATCAATTGCAGGAATATCATTGTTGTCTATATATTCAACTTCAAGGCTCTTAAAAGCATCACAAGCAGACATTGACTCATCCATAGAAATTGAATTTCAAACTAATTACTTAGGGAAACATCCATACGGCCAGGCACGGAGAGTGTGGTAATAGTAGAAGCAATTTCATCACTTGTTAGTGTAGACATGACTTTAGAAGGAACAGCAGCGCTTGATTTTGCATTTACTAATGCAGGTAAAATGTTTCCGGAATCACCTGTGCTACCACTACTGGCAGAAAGTGCCTTCATTGGTTTGGCAATTTTAGTCCATCATGATACCTTCGAGCGACATAATAGAAAATCAAACTATAAAATGAAACATCTTAATGCGTTTAAGTAAAGTGCAGTTGGACATAAAGCTGACAAAAATCTGTTCTACACTTGCAACATTATATAAATTCAAAACAACACATCCACTATGTTCTACACTTGTTAAGTTCTTGCTCACCTTTGGTGGAGAACATGAGGAACAAGCAAGAAGAAGCCAAGTCAAACAAGAAAATATATTCACTTACCAGCTGCAAATATTTATGTACACAGCAATCAAATTCCTTCTCCACTTTCATAAATCAAACAAATTCATCCCAAATGCCCACGTGCAAGCTTTGACATTAAACCCTTTTGCCACTAGTGGATCCGAGAAACTGATAAACATATCCATATTACTAAATGGAACTTCATTTTCCTTACAAGTCTCCACTGCTCTATTTACTTTCCCCTTCATATTAACACTCCAAAGTAAAGACAGATCCCCTTGCATAACCACATCATGGTCCAAGAGTACAATCTTATTCAATGCAGGGAAAACATCTAGCAGTTAAACGTGAAGGTGGTTCGGTGTAAATGTGTATCTGACATCACTAGAATTTTGCTTATTCAATGTTGACTTGTACTTGGTGGACAACCATTTAAATTTGTCTATGCTCTGGGCCTAGAAAGTAGCCTTGCCAGGAGGATTCAATAAGAACCACATTGCTATTGCCGGAAGGTTTAGCAAATCAACCACATCATGGTCTAAGAATACAATTTTTTCTGGTTCCTGCACATGGTTTAAGTAATAATTAATCATCATTTTTATTTACTATAAAGTTTTCATTCATGAAATGAAAAATCAAGTGGCGGCCAATTTACCACAGTAAAGGGTACAATGATGGTTGCAATAGTAACTACCTATAGACACAAAAAATGATTCCATCAGAGGATAACAAATTCAGGACTTACCGACTTACTATTTAGGTAGACAATGGAATGTTATGCACACATCTATACACATCATTGTAAAACATGCATATTCAGAGGATCACCCCTTACCCCACCTTTCTCAAAACCTTATAAAAATGAGATCTATATGAACCAAAGTAATACATTCAAGTGCATAAATAAGCATGTATATGCATGCAGGGGCCTAGCAAAACGATGAGAAGTCTCGTCAACATCTAAACAAAAAAGCTTTAGTGGTAACCCTTGTTATCACTAAGATGCAAGAATAATATTTAGATGCTTCACCTGGAAAGTTGTACAAGCCTAAGAAATAACTATCTTACTACATCCTAATAGACATCTTTACAAATTCCTAATCAAATTTAGGAAAGATTTGTTCAAACTCTACATCAGTACAGGATACCGTTTGCATTTCAAGTTCAATTTTCTTATGTCACATATCCAATGTTGCGGAAATCGCTAACCACTAATCGACCGGCAAGGCAGCGATTTGCGATTTATCGGTAACTCGACAATTAATCGGTGATTAATCGGCGAGCACTGTTCACTGACGAACCGACGGTCAAACCGGTCAAACCTGTAATAAAAAATTAAAAATTTTCTATAAAATCAAAAATTCAAAATATAATCATATGATCACAAAATATCATCAAACATTCAAATTTATCTCTTACAATCTCCAAAGCCATTTTAACACAATCATATAATTACAATATAATAATATGTTATATAATAAATAATAATTAATATATACTATATATTTTAAAAATTTTGGTAATATAACAGCTATTTTTTCAACAATTCCACCCTGCAATACACAAAAATAATAACACTTCAAAATACTATCACATGATTCACATCTCAACAACTACTTAGGACCTCCGGTCCTTCATTCAATCTCAAACACAACTAACATCATACATAATATAACATGTCAAATACTAAATAATAACATAGCAAATATGAAATAACAAGCAAAAAGGAAAAGTCCAAAAAGCATGATAAGGCCCTGAAAATCTTAAGGGCAAAGAGGATGCAACCACTCTTCGTCTTCATAATAGTCTTCCATAACTTATTCATTATCGGACTCAAACTCTAAATCAATATTCTTCTCCCCCTCATTTTCACCTTCCTCTTCAGAATCAAAATCTTCATCAAGTTGTCTCATTTGCTCTAAATCGGACCCTATTTCATCATCAACATCAGCACCTGGAACAAGCCATCCTTGTGCATCGGTAGCATCAGCACCATTAGCAACTAGCACGTCAACATTCTTCTCAATCTGCCTTTGCTTTTTGCGTAGCAATTTTGAATTGAACTGAACAAAGACTAGATTGTTTAATCGGCTTGTAATTAGTCTATTTCCTTTCTTCGAATGAATCTACATAAGATTTAAAAATCAAAGTTACATAAATTAGTAAATAACTAATATTTAGAACATTAAAAATATGTTCTTACCCATTCAAAATTGCTCCAATTTCGTTCACATCCAGATGAACTAATGGTCAATGAAAGAATTCTTCCTGCGAAATTTTTCAAGCTTGGTGTTTGGCTTCCAAAGATGTTCCACCATTCAACTACACCATAAAAAAGAATAATTAGTCAATTATAGAACTAATTCTTAAAACTTAAAAGATATATTTTCATAATTATAATACTAAAAATATAATCTATAATAGTAATTTATAAACAAGTAAAAGTGTAAAACAACTCCAATTTTATGTGAATTAGAACATTTAATTTTTTACCTGGATCCGTAGAATCATCTTCACATCCTTTAACGGCCAATGATTTTCCAAAAACATCATCCTTTATCTTATACTTTGGCCACTCGTGCATGATAATTTGATGTTGAGATGATAGATCATCATGATAAAAAGTCTCCAAACACTCTATTAAGGCTTCCATCAACTCACTTTCAAGAGAAATGTTTGGATCCTTATAGTGATAATAAGGGTTCAATAGAAAGGCCGTCATGTGCAATGAAGAATCTAACCGATCTTTCATTTTTCCATCAATTATTTCAATGATTGGTTGATAACTATTTTCAACATTGTTCAAGGCCTCTCTAATATATTGCTTAGCCTTTCTTAATTGTCCATATAACCATGGCATTGATGGCTTTCGATCTCCATCCACTAGTCTCAACACTTTTATCAAAAGTGCAAAAACCTTTAAACAATTGGTCACGCCATTCCAAAAGCCGAAGCTCATCACAATTGAGTAGGCCGATTTCCCTTTAGCACTTTGTGAGACTTTACACTTATCCCATTCTTCACTACTAAACATTGTTTTCAAAGCATTTTTTTATCCATCAAGCTTTGTAAAGTAAGGAATGCAAACGCAAATCTAGTCTTTCCCGGCCTTACGATGTCCCTCTTCTTTGTAAAGGACCTCATCATTGCTAAAGTCTTGTGATGAGCATAAATGAAAATCGTCAACTGCTTTGCTTGCTCAATAAACTTGCTAAACCTCTGAAGCTTTCCAATACTTTCAAGCATGAGATTGATGGTGTGAGTAGCACATGAGGTCCAAAATATGTTTGGCCTCTTCTCCTTCAATATCTTGGCAGCAGCCATATTGTTACTGGCATTGTCGGTTACTACTTGAACAACATTTTCAGGTCCAACTTGTTCAATACATTCATTTACATATTAGAAAATATGTTCAGCCGTGTGTGCCACATCAGAACAATCTTTGGAAGAAATAAAAGTGATTCCTACCCTGCAATAATCAAACATCAATAAAGCATTGTTTATTAAATGATCAAAATTATCAATTATAGATTTATAGTATCAATGATATAGACAATGTAATGATGTATAGACTATAGTTGATAAATTATATACAATACATACCTGCAATTAACACACAAATTCATTATGCTCCTCCTTTTTCTATCCGTCCAAGCATCCGTCATAATTGAATAACCATTTTGAGCCCACTCTTCTTCTTGCCTCTTAAACAACAACTTGGTCTCTTGCACCTTTTGGGGCAAATATCTCTCCCCGATTTCATAACGCGTTGGAGGCCTATAACCCGGTCCAAATTGACCAATTGCTTCACAAGCACGTAAGAAACTATCATTATCAATAGTATTCCATGGAATGCCACTCTCAAACATCCAACTAGTCACCCATTTATGCACTTGATCGGTTCTCTCTTTAAAGAGTGCTTCGTTGATGTTTTTTTGTTGCATTAACTTCTTCGAGCCTTGTGACAACTCCAGATTAATTTCATTTGCGAATCTATCAATAAGGCCAACAAAATGACGCTCTTTCCTTACCCCTCCAATCTCTACTTCTTCCATCTCTTCTTGTTCCCCAATATTTACTTCCCGTCTCTTTAAATTCTCCTCAATCATCTTATTTTTTTTCCTATTTTTTATTTCCATAATTGCATTTTTACATTTATTTACATCCTCCGGTAGTGCCTTTGGACATTTAGCCACATTTCCGGATATGTGACCCATATGTTCTTTCAACCTATATATCCCTCCGGACATAACCTTCCCACACAATTTACATTTAATTTTTTCCAAACTCTTCCCATCCGCCAACATCCCATACTCCTATCCAATATCATCTTAATTTCGCTTGAGAGATTGAGTAGTGGAAGCTCCCGAAGATGCATTATCATTCGCCATAATTCGTGAATATCAAAGTATCAATTAACCTAATCATCCAACAAATATTGAAGCATTTCACAACCACAAATAACACAACAAATATTATAAAGAATATAAATAATTAAACATTAATACATTACATAACATAACATAATTATAACTTATAAATACGTAACAATTTCAGTGCCTACAAAATCAAAACTTGGCACCCAAAAAATAGTCTCAAAACCAAAAAAAAAAAAGAAAACAACAAAACAAAACAAAACTCTCCCCACAAAACCAAAAGCAACACAATATATGTATATTTCTATAAAATTAAAGATTTTGAATTCTTGATTACATCAAATGAAACAGAAGTACAGAACAAATCAACAACAACAACAACAACAACAACACAATTTACATTTTGTGAGTACATAAGTAACATGAGTGACAAATAATCAAACATTAGATTAGTATATTACAAAGAATTTAAGCAATAACTATTCAATAACAATTTCATATATATATATATATATATATATCCTCACAAACCATTAAAAATCATCATCCAAACTCAATAAACAACTCTTAGTCTTAGCCTCTTAGGCCTTAGCAAAAAACAACATATAAATCATTCCTTTAATGTCAATATATAATTAAAATTACTACTTTATGTGTTAAAAACTTAAAAAACACAACTTTCAACATGTTTCAAGTTTTTCTTTGTTCAAATAACTATTTTAACTTTAAAAAAAAATCACTACATTAAGCTACATTAATATGAAAAAAATTTACAAAACTTAAAAACTAAAATACCTAAAACTAGAAGCAAAAAAACGAAAAAAAAAAAAAAAAAAAAGCTTAAGTACATACTGTCGACGATCGGTGAAGACGTCGGAGACGGTGACGGCAAGACGGCGACGGGCTGACGGCGGCGAGCAGACCTCTGACTTCTGCAAGAAGTTTGGTGTTGTGGGGGAGAAGCAAGCCTTGGAAGGCAAGTGACAGCAAAAACCGAAAGCTTCGCAGAAGCTTTCGGTTTTTGTAATCTGAACCCAAAACGGTGTCGTTTTGGGCTGTCCAAAACGACATCGTTTTGGGTTAAATAAAAAAATTTAAATCAACCCAAAACGACGTCGTTTTGGGGTTGCAGTTTTGAAAAAAAAAAAGCACTAATCAATCGAGTCAAGCCGAGTTGCCCGATTACTCGGCCGAGTCGACCGATTAATCGGCGGCAGCGATTTTCACTACTGATCTAGCCCTTATCGGGTCGGCTGGCCGCCGGTCACCGATTTCTAGCCGAAAAATCGCTGAAAATTGCCGATTTTTGCAACACTGCACATATCCCTTCTCTTGATTTGGTTAAGGATGATAAACCTATGGTTTAGAAAGAAAAACTTCATTTTGTTGTGTCATTACTCAAAAAGCAGTAATAGTATTCATTTACTTAACATCCCTTCATTTGCACACAAAAAGTGTAACATATGTGATAACTATGAAGCCATGCACTGATGTTTACTATTTTGGGACAACAGCTAAGGCGTATTAGCATTAGTGCACCACCACAAACACCGTTAGAAATAATTGCTCCACAAGTCACTATATGCAATATATATGAACCAGTGTCTTTTTATAACTTTTCCAATCCTTTTTCCTACAAGTAGCCAATCACTATTATTAAAGAACTGAAGATAAGACACAAGTAGAGTTGTTCACTAATTTAATAGGGAAAAACTAAACCAAAAAAAGGATATTACTAAGGTACAAGAAGAAATTACAGAAACCAGCACCAAAGAATAGAAGCATTTTACCATTGTAGAGGAAACAGTGGAGTTCAGAACCACTGCACTAGCCAAAACATTATCCAAGAAGACAGCATAGTTATACAGATTTGGATCGTCCAACTTTTGTTGGTTAGAGAACTTCCTCTCTTCGGGTTGTTGGGCAAAATATTCAGTTGTTAGCTACATAGATAGGCATTGAAGGCCTTTTGGGGTTGTTGTAGCAGCAAGCTGAACGAGATATTTGGCTCGATTCTTCTGCACACGAACTTGTTCCTTAGCATTGTAAGTCACTACCCGTATCTTTTTGGCCATAGCGGTGCAGTCTAGCTAAACATGATAGACTTTATTCAATGAAGCTTCCATTGCTTTCATTTTACGCAAAGCATTGCAGATTTAATTATGTTAAAATTCCAAATTCTTTAATTAAAAATAATTAACAAGATTTAAGATTGAAAGTCTTCTTTCAACTGCTTTTTCCAAAATCCACCATATCCTTGACTCAATTGTGGGAGCAAAAGGAAGTTTCCAGTCGTTTGTACCTCTTTAATAAATAAGAATCCTTAGTTGTAGCACTAATTGTCTTTTCAACTCTTTTACTGAGTGGGAATCATAACCCGCTGGTGCAAATTTCAAGTATGCTTTGGCCTAAACTACTTGATCTTTCATCTCTTTCACCTTTACATCTGTCACTCTTTGCACCGAAGCTTGTGCATTATGATCATACCGAACTATTGTTTGATTGGTTTGCTGCTGCAACCAAGCCATATAAAAAAATCATAAAAGCTGCAGAACATGATATGAAATTCATATTATTCAAACTAATTCATGTCCAAGATTTTATCTTCTTACAAGGGTCCAAATTATGTAGATGACAAAGGGGAACAGAAATAAACATTTATCTCATCGCAACTTTTACTTATCTCGCATCCTTTAACTTCCCCTAGTGAGATTAGGGTACTATTGCCAAATTTTAATATCTAAAATAAGTCTAGATATGTTAAACGAAGCGGCGACAAAAATTTTAACCCACTCTAGGAAGCAGGCTATGTCAACAAGTATAACCATCAATTTAAATTTTACAAGAAAAGGTATGCCAAAATATCTTGTTAGTCTTTTGCATTACACCTCAAACCATGCACCAACCATTCTTTTGCATTACACTTCAGCAGCGACCATCACAGTCATCTACTCAAGATGACCTGTCAACCAAAGGATTTTCAACACATATATAAATAACTTTTCACAAGATGGTGGCGATACCATTTTCTGCTCTGTTTCCTTATCTTGTTCTCTGTTTTCACCATTTGCTCCTATCAGCAATAATGAATACAAATTAACATAAATTTACAATCCATAGAGTAAGAAAAGTATTCAAAAAGGAAATTGAAAACACATAATCCTTACAATACTAACCATTGTTTTCCTAAATATTAAGAGGGTCTCTAGATTTTCCATTTTGTTCGTTATCATTATTATCAGTAGCAATGTTGTAACTAACTACAAAAACAATATTCTTATCTTGGTATACATCTAGTTTCGACTCTTTCACACCTTTACTAGCTTCCTAGACCACAAAGCAAACCAAATCCAAGATATATAAAATAGTAAAACAATATGAAATATTGAAATTAAAATGTAAAAACAATTCAAAAAGTTATAATCAATAAATACCTGTTCAATCGCCTTCTCTTGATGCGTTCACACGAACTGCTTTGAAGCTACCTTCTTGCTTATCTAACTTCACTACTAGTCCCCATTCTACTGTCCTTTCAGCCATACTTGCTCCTATTAATATTCACTTCTCCTTCTTTTCACTATTATTTCACTCATCATCTATTCTCATCCCATATTTGTGTTTTTCAAATGCCATCCACTTGTTGTTACTACTTGACCCCAAGACCAAGCCTTTTTATGTATCACCACCACCTTCTCTCACTTCACCATTTGATCTTCCCTTGTCTTTACTATTAGTGGACTCATCATTTCCTGTTGACATCTTCAAATTGTTTATCCACTCACACTACAACTTCCATACTGCATTATAATGTTTTACACCAGGTCAAGTCAAGTATAATTACCATAATTAAAACTAATTAAACACTATTTATTATTTTGAGAAATGAATTTTCTTATATGAAATTATTCGTAACTTAACATACTCATGCAAACAAAAATTGCAATTATCTTACTTGAGGACTAAAATTTCTCTCACACTAGCAACTTCAATATTAATTAGAAACTAAAACTATAGAAGAGAAAAGATGCAAATTTGAGTAGACATTTACATGTTCTATTTAGAAAAAATTTAAAATTTGAAACTATAAAACTATGTGAAACGACAAACAAGACACAAGTTCTTACTACAAATTGAATTAAGAACAGAGTTAAAAACATGAACATGCGTAGAGCAACATACGTTAGAGACGAAGAACACCATCGATCAGCGAAGCTCTAGAGCAGTAGTTCTGTTGTTTTGAGTTGTTATGGTATATAAGATTAGATGCGCTGTCAACAAAAATAAGTGGATAACATTCAAAATTTCACCATAAATACAATTCTTACACCAAAATCCCATTTCTTGGAAACCCACCGGAAACTCCTCTAACTTCCAATTCTTACACTTATTGCTGCAATTTTTACACTACCCACAAAAAATACATTTTGTTCAAACTCACTAATAAGCATTCCAATGTATCCTCAAGAAAATCATCACGCTCACAATCTTGTGCTTAGACTAAAAATAAGTCACTAATAATCCTTACACAATTCTCGATCTTCTCCAACTTATCATCCAACATTCAAGCTTCGAAAACATCATGCATGCACATTGTGGATTTATTTCACCTCGACTTTAATTCTCACAAGGTTTCATTCATTTCATTCTCTCAGAACCTAGGCTCAACACTCTTACAACACATACGAGGTGGAAATTATATACAAGAAAATCACAAATATTTTACAACACATGTGAATAAATAATGAAAGACCGCTAATATATGTTCAAAGGACCTCATGGAAGGAATCGGATATCAATAACATGTCAAACATTTTTTACTCCAATAAAATAGTTCAACTTCTCAAAAAATCAACTAGATCTTTTCCTTAGATTATAATGGGGTCAATGAGTGAATGGCTAAAAGAAAGAAAGAAAGGATAAAGTGGTTAACTAATGAACTTAGGATCATAATATAAGTTCTAAGGAATTGATTGGCACTGAAATTCTATTGACTGTTCTGCCTTCCTAAGCTTCTTCTTCTTTCTTCTTTTTCAACAATTTTTGTCCTTTTTTGTTTCACTTTTTGCTTTTGCACTTTCTTTTTCTTTCTATCTTCTTCTTTTTTTCTTTTCAATTTTCTTTTTCAATTGATGCTTACGCTTGCACATTTAAAAAAAATTTCTTTGATAATGATATGTAAGCATACACAACACTTTTTTTCCTTTTATTTTTTTTAATTCGCCACGACTTCACCTCATCAAATATATATATTTTTTATTCCCCACCTTCTTTTACCAAAATCTTAGTCTTACATGTGATTCCAAACTGTAAAGGATAAAGCTTAATTATTTCAAGGTTTGGACATGAATTTATGTAGGATAAGAACAAAAAAAAATTAGGTTAATTATATGTTTGGCTTCAAACTAGCTACTGGGGCACACACAAATAAAAGTAAGGAAAAATGTTTGGTCTTTTACTGGTTTAAGCATACAAAGCCTAGTATCATTTCTTAAAAGTTGTTAAACTTTTCATTTAAAGCAAACAGTTTATTCAATGCAAGACATGCTATTTCTTTCCAATACAAAACCTATAGGGCCAATCTCATCAATTCAAGAATTTACGTAGAGTGTTTAGGAATTAGAAGAAAACATCCCTCAACAATAAAAACGTTAATGACTCAAATTGCTCACATGAGAAGTCTTCACTAATAATTCATAATTGTGCACGCTTAATGTCTCTCCACTCTTTTGATTAGGATTCAAGCCTTTGAAAACCTCCAACCATATTTAGACTTTCATGGCTACCTTCTAGTCAAGACAACCAATCATAATACGTGTAGATTGCTATATTGGACACACTAAAACAACCAAATGATGAATATGAAACAAAACAAAAATATTATGAAATTTCATCCTGAACTATACTCGAAGGAAAATTCATAACTCATGAAATATTCATCAGAAAGCTCATACTTGTCATCTTTTCTACAACCTAAAATCCCTACAAGATCAAGCTTCATCATCAAACCATTACCACTTATAGGTGTTCCACCATTAAATCTCCTTAGTATCCCACTACGCGAACCAAACAAGGAGTAACGGGATCTCATCTTAACTAAGCAATTATTCATGGATGTCATAGTTGTTCTAGAATTGGAATCAGAACGACCTGATTGATTAAAAGGCAACCACAAGCTGTTCTAAGAAGCCAACCCGGTGCTAGAGTAGTTTTTAAAATAACTAATGACTATTACCTCATTATTGCCCATTGCAAATTTAAAAAAAAAATACAGTAAGTTATTACAAGTAAAGAAGATGTTGCATCTATCTGTATTTGCCAAAATCCACTCTTCACATCAAATTTAGAGAAGATGTTGGCATCATATAGGCGATTCAATAGATCCCTTTTATTTGGAATGGGATGTCGAATCCATCTAAGTGCTTTATTCAACGGCTTATAATTTATTACAAGTAGAGGGACTCTTCACTCAAGTTCTGCTACATTTTCAACATAAAAGGATGGGCAAGACCACGAGCTTTTACTTAGTCTTATAAGGCCTCTTTCTAACAGATCTTGTATTTCCTTTTCACATATTTCCAAATGCCTATTATTCATTTTGATGGGCCATGTTTTTGTTAGGGTGTGCCTTTTGTCAAATTCAAGATCATATGGTAATTGAACCACATGTCATTTTCTAGCCCAAAAGACATTTGGGAGAGTGCTACAAACTTCGGATTCAAGTTTATTTCTAAACACTTGAATCTGTGATTACATTTCTGAAGAGTTTATTTTGTTCCCAAATTCTATATTTTTTATTTCCTTTTGAAGAGAAAAGAGAAAATTTTCTTTATTTGTAAGACGTGTCTTAAGATTATGAATTTCTTTGTAGATTGGTGTCTGAACAAAGTCAAACTTTATCCGTTTGCCATCCTGTTCACACTCTAAACCTTTATCTGTTACTGTATAAGGATATAATATTATCAAGAATGGAGTGATATACCATTGATAAAAAAATTTGAAAAAAAAATATAATACTCCTAAACATAGACAGATCAGAAAATGGTTTGAAGCCTCTCTTTCCGGAAGGCAAAAAGATTGGCTTCATGCTAAATATAATTCATTCCTAATCAAAAGAAAAATAATAATAGATTTCTTTATTGTCCTTGAAGAATATCTCAGGGTAAAGAACTATCCAATTCCTAATTTTTTTGAAAGTAATTTTCATAAAATAGAAGACCAATATAGCACTTTCAGAACAACAGAAGGAAATATTTCAGCTATACATTCTCTTGAAAGGGCTTTGGAAATAGCAAAGGATGTAAAAATTATACCATATAAGGCTTCAGCGGCTTCTACTCCAAACAGCCCAATAAATCGTCTGATTGAGCAAAACAACTATACAAATCTTTGTTTAAAGACTATAGGCAAGCAGACTTCTCAAATAAAATCTATTCTTAATAATATTCCTAAGTGTAAAACATAGCCTATATCAATGTCGTCAGTAAAAATAGAAACTCCTATGGTCAAACCTTCTCTTGAAATTGGAACCTTCAAAGCCTAAAGAAGGATTCCTTAATAAAAATTTCATGAATGAGTTAGTAACCAGATTGGCAAAATTAAAGGTTTTTGATCCTCAGGTCAATATCCTCTCCAGCACGAATCGAAATATAGGAGGGTTAGAAGAAATATTTGAAGGTGAACTTAATAAAATCACCCATAAAAGGCCACAACCAGTGAACAATTCGTAGTCCTATTATCAAAGGCCTTTACCTCTTAACTTAGACTAGGAAGACAATCCCTTGGAACCAATCATGTTCTCTAGTGACAAAATAGTTGAATGGAATTTAGATGGCCTTTCTGATCGAAAACTATTACTCCTTGCTAAATATATGACTATGTTTCACAAGCAACAAGAACTAGAGGTAATACAGAACGAGACATATGTTCTACCATTATTTCTGGTTTTTCTAGTCAGCCATAAGGATGGTGGGATAATTTTCTACCAAATAATATTAAAGCACAAAAATTGAGTGCTCAGAAGCTTGTAAAGATAGAAGCCTCTCCATCTGCGGGTGCTCTGGTAGAACAACCATAAGATGATAGTGTTAATATACTAATATACAATATTCTCTCTCATTTTATAAGAGAATCTTTGTTGTTATAGAATTGGACACATAAATTGTTAATTAATTTAAAGTGTCCCTCTCTGTCTCATTTTCAATGGTGTAAAGATAATTTCTTTTCCATAATTTTTTTTTGCGAAAAGATGCTAATAATGATTTCTAGAAAGAAAAGTTCATATCTGGACTTCTGCCTCTATTCGCTGAAAAGGTTTGTAGGCGTACCAAAGATAGATGTGCCGGAGATCTGACATATGATCACTATAGTTATAGAGAACCTACTTCAAAGGTTATAGTAGAAAAACTAGCTCTCTGCAATAAGATAAAACTTCAGAAGCAAATAGCTAAAGAAAAACTACAGGGAAAATGCCCCTTTGGAGATTTTTGTGAACAATGTGGAATTGATGTCTCTCTATGGAAAGAAAAGAGATGCAAATCAAAACCTTATGTTCACAAAATGTGCTCCAAATATAGTCGACGTTTTCCCAATACAGAAGCTCGACAATATTACAAAAGAGCTAAATGATATAAAGCTACAAGGAAACCCTATTCCTCCAAAATGCCTACTTGCTTCAAATGCAAGCGAAAAGGTCACTATGCCAATAAATGTAACTGTACCAAAAAGGCATAAGAAATAAAAGCCTTAAATATTGAACCAGAGATATAAGATAAAATAATACAAGTCTTGTTCTCTGACTTTGATCATGACTTAGATTAGGGGTGACAATCCGAGTTGACGAGTTAAGTTGGACACGACACGAACATGACACGATTATTTTTAACATAACATGATAAAAAAATGGGTCGAACATCTTCAACACGAATACGATACGATAATGAATGAGTCGACACTGAAATAACTCGATTAACCCATTTATTTACGTGTCGTTCATTGACATGTTAGTGACCCGTTTAACTAACACATTTAATAACTCGTTTATTGACCCGTTTAGCCGACATATTTAATGATCCATTTAGCTTACTTGTTTAATGACCTACTTATGACCCATTTAACCATATTTAATACATTTAAATGTCAATATAGATTTAATAAAAAAAATTAGAATAAAGATACACAAGATTTCTTAAATTCACAAATACAATCCAAAACCTAAAAAAATACAATTTAACAATTTAAATTATAGAAAAATAAAAAAACAATTAGAAATAATAAAAAATTAAAAAACAAAAATATACTTTGAAGATCTACCAACACCATCTATAATTAACATTGCTACTACTTCATCAACTGCAGAACCGCTATGGATCTATACATAACACACACTTATAGCTATAGATCCATACACAATTGAGTTTCAAATGACCTCAATCTTCATTAACTGCAGAACTGCATCAAACAATTCAACCGATTTCACTGAAACCAACTTCAAATGAGGGAAGAACAAGAACCTACAAGCGAAAACCATAGCAAACAAGATCACAACATCCACAAACCAAAAACAAAAAAAAAAATCACTATTGACAGAGGGAAGAGAGAGAAAGAGATGGGTGTTGACAGAAACCAAATGAAGAAACTAATGACCATTGACAAAGGGGAGAGAGAGAGAAACCAATAGGTATTATTACTGTCGGAGCTCGGAGATGAAGGAGATGATGAAGCTAGCAAAGCTGGTTGTTGAAGATGAACGAGATGAAGGAGTTGGCTAAGCTAACAGATGAACGAGATAAAGGAGACGACTCACAGTCACAGGTTAGGTGGTTGTGAGTGATTTACGAAGGAATAATGGAAGTGTGAGAGTAAGACTGAGTGGCTGGTATGGTATGGATGGCTCACGGTCAGGGGTTGTGAGTGATTTGTGAAGGAAGAATAGAAGTGTAAGAGTGAGAGTGAGATCGAGACCGAGTAGGAGTGTGGGACTATGGTCCGTAGGAGTGGTTGCTGTCCGAATGGAAAAAATATTGTGTGCGGTGTGCAGCTAGGGTTGTGGTTTGTGGAGAAAAATATGATATATATATATATATAGACACACTACCATTGAAATTACATCAACATCCCTTTAACTATAAAATTACTTTTTTACCCTTTACTAACGGGTCAACCCATAACACGATTTAAGAAACACAAACTTGACACGATAAATTAATAGGTTAGGCGAGTTGACCCATTAATTTACCCAACCATTTATGCTGAACCCTAACTTGTAATATTCGTGTCAACTTATCATATCGGGTTCTAAATTGCCACTTCCAACTCAGACCAATTTCAAGAAGTAGAAGAAGAAATCGAACAAATAAAAGATTTCTGTTCTTCAGAATTAAAAAGTCCTTCCTCCGACAGCTATAAATGTCAATGCAAAAATGATTCATATGAAGCTATTTTAGGGATTAATAGGCTATGTCTCAATGTCCTTACTCAAGAACAAAATTTCATTCTGAAAATAATGGACAAAATAACAAATCCAGAAGAAAAAAGAAAAGTTCTTAAGCAATATATAGATATGGCTCAACACAATAAAAAACCAAGAAAACTTTCTACCTCTTCCCTAGAATATACGAATTCCTATAATGAAATAACGAAAAGGGTTTGTAATTCTGCAATAAAAAGGGAACCAACTATACAAAAATTAAGACAGGAAGTCAATATATTTAGAACTGAACTTAAAGAATTAAAGCAAAGAGTTCAGATTCTTGAGTTATATAATAATACTATTCCCTCAAAAAAGGATATCGATGAAGAAATATCCCTTAATAATATGTTTTCTGAAGGCGATAAGTTTGGTAATCAATTTGAAGTTGGTGAAACTTCTCAACCTCCCTTAATAATAAAGGATGAAGAAGATTCTAAATCTATCAATGCCCTTGACAAGGTGGTTATCCATAAAATATATTAATAATATATTGTAAAATAATTTTATTAATATATAATATATTCATATAATATGTATTAATAAAATTATATATTCATATAATATATAATATATTCCAAGGTGAATGGTATCAATTCACCAGCAAAAAGACCAACCATTTCGGATAAGTAAATATATTTTTTATATAAAAATAAAAAATAAAGTCTCTTCCAATAGACTAACTATTCATACTTATATTGAACTCTTTTGGATAAGTATTATTAATAAAATTCTTTTTCATTTTTTATTTTTTTACTATAATAAGATTTAAAATTAGGTTAATTTTGAATGAACGAAAAATATGCTCAAATTTACAATGTCAATCTCATCTTTTCAATTATCATAATTATATAATAATATTTCAAGACTGTTTGCACTAATATAAAATATATTAATAATATATTATAAAATAATTTTATTAATATTTAATATATTTCAAGAAGAATGGTATACATGAAATTTATAATAATGTTTTTCTGCTGCAAAACCCTAACTTCATATGAGTTAGTATGTTAATTTAAATTATATATCCTATGATTGGTTTTATGTTATTATACTGTATTATATATATATCCTATCAATTAATTATATATATATATATATATATCATATCAATAAATTAGCTACAATTTAAGATACTATGATTGGTTTTATGTTATTATACTGTATTATAATATGTAATAGATTTTTAATCATATTATTTATGATCATCTTGAATTACTTTAATATATTGTTTTTAAAAAATTATAAGTAAGTATGATAATTTATTGAAGACTTAAATTATGTATAAATATACTATCATACCACAATTTATGTATCGTCTCTGATTTATTAATTATTTAAATAATATTTTTTTATTAATTTAATTTATCATAATATATTTGAATCAAAAGTTATTAATTTAATTAGTTTATAATATCACTAATAATCATAATATGTAAATTTAATAATAATATATATACATATAAACAGAAGATAATAGATTAATTTAAATAACATATATAAGCATATTAATAATTTAATAATTTATTAACATAATAATGTTCATACAAGTTAATTCGTATATATAATTATGTAGATTAATTTATAATTATTATATAAGGTATATTTATATGTAAGTTATTAATTATTAACGTATAAATATATTCAAATAAATCATAATATTGATATTATTATAAATATAATTAATGGTAAAAGGTGTGCTTCAATTTTATTAATTATATTAATAATTTGTTATAATTTATTTATACCATTTATATATAAATCACAATATTTTTATGTTATCTTAATTATATTATTAATTTATGTTTATTATAGAATTTATGCTATAATTAATATATTACTATGCAATATAAAATTATAATATATGTATGATATTATATCAATAATTACTAACATAAAATACTGTATATTAATTATATGATAAATTATATATTGTACTGAAATATATTTATTTAAATAATATATATTATAGATATGAATTTTTACATAATAATTATGCAAACATTTTGTATAATATATCTAATATATAGTAAATACTTATCATATAGTCAATAATAATATATTAATATAATATATTTAGATAATAATATCATTATACAATATTATCTATAAACAATAAAATAGTTATATGAATTTAGTGATATAATTTTTATATATTAATAATAAATGTTAAAATTATGTGGAAATATATAAATTTTTATTTTTTCTCCCTTCTTCATATTTGTTTTCTTTTTCTTTCTTTTACTAATATCTCTTTCTCTCTTTACTTCTCATCTTTTTAGAACTCTTTCATGATTTTTTGTGTTGTTTATTGCAAAAGATATATTCCATGATATAGTATGATATTAATTCAATATTATTAGTTTACATACAGTGCATATACAATTAATAAGTAATTTTATTTATATTTGGTATATAACAATTTATAAATTATAATATATATAATAACTAGTTTTTTATATGTATATAATTATATTTAATTATTATAATTATAGTTATAGATTGATATTATTATAACTATATATTAAAATATAAATAACGTTATATGTGATTGTAAATTGATTATTAGTAATATATAACAAAATTATTTTAAATATAATAATGTTAATAGTATGATTTTAATATACATATTGAATAATAATTTTGTTATTATAATAATATCATATTTATAATATTATTTTATAACATGCACACATCATTTATTATGCTTATTTAGTGGCCAATTTAATTTATCTTAATAATTTATTTAATATAAATGTACATTGATCATTTATATCTTATAAATTATCAATGTACATTTAATTAACAATATTTGAATATAAAATTGTGTTTAAAAATAATTTATGTTGCATATGGCTTTATTTTATTAATATCTTTTAATATTTAATAAATGTTATTTCTATATACTATCTGCAATATCATATCACACTTCTAATTTGTAATAGTATTGTCTCATAAAACTCTCTTATCTTTAGATATAAATTGGGAGAAAGATGAATTGGCATATATCTTTGTGCCACTTTGAAGGGATCTTCAACATCTACATCTCTCGGCTCTATTATTGTTTATTGCAGAGATGTAGTTTCGAAGAACCTTTCCATCGGATCCATTTGATAAGAGGAGCTTTCAAACTGCTTTTCGAAGAAAGCTGATAGATCGGCTCTCCTCAATAGTTAGTCTGGCAAATTAAAATTTGGTTATTAACATTAGAATGAAGACTACGCCAATACACAAACATATGCTAATAATACATTTATACACTAAAGTTACGACTGAACATCATTCCCTAGTCAAATATTCTCCAGCCTACACTCAAAAAGCTCAACAAACTGCAAAGAACCTTTGCAAAAATTCATAAAATAAATATCCAACTCTGTTTGCCACTAAAAAACATAGAATGATGAAATATATCATCAGAAAACCCCTTCAATAGACATAAGTCAACTAACAATCCCTTTTGTCTATCTACCGACATGCAACCAGCACTCCATAACCCAAACATTATTAGGAAAATCAACATTGATGACCTAAAACTTCATTGACAATATCTAACAAAGGGAGATACTACCGCAAGAGCACATGCAATGCACCAAAACGAACTCAAAACGGACATATTTTAATATTACAGGTATTTCTAGCAGTTCTCTTCTGTTTACTATGCTCCACAGTACTATATAAGTGAATAACCGCAAAAGAGATTATTGTACAATTAGACCAACTACGATCTAATTTTTTTGAAAAAGAGAAGTAAAAATTAAAGTTAAGTGATTTCAAAGAACCATTGAATACTTAAAAATTCAGCTTATTCAACTCCCGGATGATAAAATACTAGCAGTTTAGCCTCACCAGCTTGGTTACTGAATGTAACCAACACAACTTGTAGACAGTGGCGGACCCAAAAAATTTGTTCAGAGGGGGCACATAAATAAAGTAATAAAAATATCAAAAATTAAGAGCATACGAAATATATGACGTTTTTATGTAAAATAATGTTTGATAACATCATATAATTTAAATAAAATAAAATGTACATTATGACAATACATTATAAAACTATAAAGTAAACAATATTTTTTTAAAAAATTAATAATAATTTATTGATTAAAAAAAAAAAAACTATAAAGTAAACAATATTTTATATATATAAAATTGAATTATGACAATATATTATACATGGATAATTTTAAGGCAATAATTTATAATTTAAGATTTTAGAGTTTATTGATGTGATGTATATTAAATTTAAATTATTAAAAAATAAATAAATTAAAAAAGTAATTAATTTATGAAACTAACCTGGTAAGTCATAAGATATCAAAATGAAAATAAAGATAAGTCAAATAAAGATGAAGAGAAAAAAAAAAATTTGTTCACTAAACTTGTAAATTATCAATGAATTTTGTATAACATATAAAAAGTAGAAGTAAATAGAATTTATATAAAAGAGAATTAAAAAAATAAAATTAAAAAAAGAAATTATTAATTAATTAGAAATAGGAAAAATATTAGAATAGGAAAACTAGGTTTAATAGAAGTAATAAAGAAAAAAGGAGTTGATTCTATTTGAAATAGAAAAAATAAATAATTGAATAAAAAATAATAAATAATTAAAAAAAATGAAATAAGGAACGGAATTTGAACAATATGTGGGGTATTACAGAAAAAATTTGTAACATGTAAATTAGTTTTTAAATAAAATAGTAAAAGATAAATATTAATAATAATAATTAAAAATTAAAAAAAAAATCAATTGAAATTGACAGTTGTGGCATTCATTGCATAGCCCCTATAGATTACACGCCCTATTGTGGTCTGCAGTCTGCAGACTGCAACAGTTCACTTCTATTTTTTTTTTTTTTTTTTACTGTAAAGTAAATTAAATAACTTTTTTTTCAAATTTTAGGGGGGGCACGTGTCCCCTTGGCTAATGCGTGGGTCCGCCCCTGCTTGTAGACGTGCTTATACTCCACTAATTTATCTACCCAATGAATTTATTAAAGAGCATGAGAAAACAATATCATGCAACATAAGAACTCTAAACCACAAAAGTTCATGTTAGATGCTTTATATAGTTATATCCCAAAATTAAGGCAAACATTTTCCCCTGTAGTTAAATATGCTCCAGCCAACACTTGAGCTTAACAAACTGCAAAGAATATTTGCAAAAGATTTAAGTTAAACAAAAATCCAACCCAGTTCGCCACTAAAAACAAAAACAAAGATGAAATAAACCATGCATTGACACAAGGCCCTATCGTCTATCTACAATTCCTTACAAAAACATGCTACAACCTCTCCATAACCAAACTATTACTTGAAAATTAGGAAACCATGACCTAAATTCCAATGACCTAAAACTGACAAAATGAAAACACTATCAAAGTCACAAGAAAACAAATTCAATTATGAAAAAGGAATTTAAAATATATATATACATTATACTAAAGCTCCAGATAATTGTGTCAGCCCTTTTGTTTACCATGACCCCACGATACACATATATGTTAACAACTGCAAAAAAAAGATATTCATCAAATTGGACTCGATTATGATCTATAATTTCAGTGAGAAAGAAAAGAAAGGGAAAGTTCCAAGCTAAATGATTCATGAGAACCCCTTGAATTCTTCAGCAAAGATCCAATCTAATTTATCTTAATAATTTATTTAATATAAATGTACATTGATAATTTATATCTCATAAATTATCAATGTACATTTAATTAATGATATTTGAATATAAAATTATGTTTAAAAATAATTTATGTTGCATATGGTTTTATTTTATTAATATCTTTTAATATTTAATACATGTCATTTGTATATACTATCCGCAATATTATATTAAATAATGTACATTAGATTACTTTTATAATTTATGAATATGTTTATATAATACATTAATTAGTAATACACTAGCAAATCATATCATTTTGTTAATAATTATAAGAAAATGTTATAAAACAAATACAATATTAAGATATTGCAAAATAAGAATAAGGACTAAGGATAAAACATAAGAAGAATTTTAGAGAGAGTAGTTATTTTATTATTTCATTTCTTATATAAGGATGAATCATACAAACTTATGTACTCTCTATTTATAGGCTAAAAATCATAAATATAGGAAATAGAAAAGGCATAAGTTATACAAAACATTAATGTACTATTATGTTGATCATTATTTGAATGATAATGATCTTTAATGTGAAGGTTATAGAAAATATTAAGATACAATTATGATGATAATTATTTGAGTGATAATGATCATTAATGTGGAGGTTATAGAATACTAAAAGATGATATCTAATTGATTTACAACAGAAAATGTATATTAAATTTATAATAATGATTTTTCTACTGTCACAATCTAACTTCATATGAGTTAGTATATTAATTTAAATAATTAATACATCAATTAATATCCTATTAATGAAACCTATATAATTACTATATATATACATATATATATCATATCAATTAATTAGCTATAATTTAAGATAATATGATTGATTTTATATTACTATATTGTATTATAGTATGTAATAGATTTATAATAATATTATTTATGGTAATTTTGAAGTACCAAAATGTTAATAATAATTTTAATATATTGTTTTAAAAATAAATTATAAGTAAATAGGATAATTTATTGAAGACTTAAATTCTGAATAAATATATTATCATATCGCAATATGTGTGTCGTCTCTGATTTACTAATAATTTAATATATTTTATTTATTAATTTAATTT
Source organism: Litchi chinensis (assembly GCA_019925255.1). NCBI lineage: Eukaryota > Viridiplantae > Streptophyta > Magnoliopsida > Sapindales > Sapindaceae > Litchi > Litchi chinensis. The sequence goes on from CM034474.1 coordinate 20,655,998, forward strand.
ATCGTAATATATTTAACTCACAAGTTATTAATTTATTAGATTATATTATCACTAATAATCATAATATGTAAATTCCAATATATATATATATATATATAGACACACACACACACACACACACACACACACACACATACACAAAAGATAATAGATTAATTAAAATAATATATAAGCATATTAATAATTTAACAAATTATTAATGTAGTAATGTTCATACAAGCTAATTCCTTTATATAATTAAATATTTTAATTTATAATTATTATATAAGGTATATTTATATGTAGGTTTTGAATTATTAACATATAAATATATTCAGGTAAATCATAGTATTCATATTATTACAAATATAATCAACTATACAAGTTGTGCTTCAATTTTATTAATTATATTAATAATTTATCATAATTTATTTAGAGCATTTATATATACATCACAATATTTTTATGTTATCTTTAATATATTATTAATTTACATGGTTATTATTGAATTTGTACTATAATTAATATATTACTTTATGATATAAAATTATAATATATATCAAACACTATTAACAAGTAATGTTCATAAAATATTGTATATTAATTATATGATAAATTATATACTATACTGTAATATATTTATTGAGAAAATATATATTATAGAAATGAATTTCTATATAATAACTATGCAAACATTTTGTATATTATATCTAATATATAGTAAATATTTATCATATAGTTAATAATTATATATTAATATAGTATATTCAAATAATGATATCATTATATAACATTGTCTATAAACAATAAAGTAGTTATATGGATTTAGTAATATAATTTTTATATATTGATAATAAATGTCAAAATTATGTGGAAGTATATAAATTATTTACTTCTATTTGTGGGTTCTATTTTATTTCTTCTCCTTTCTCTACATCTGTTTTCCTTTCTTTTTTCTACTGATATTTCTTTCTTTGTTTTGCTTCTCATTTTCTTAGAACTTATTCATGATTTTCTATGTTGTTTATTGGAAAAGGTATATTCCGCAATGTAGTATGATACTAATTCTATATTACTAGTTTACATATAGTGTATGTACAACTAACAAGTAATATTATTTATATTTGGTATATGATAATTTATAAATTACAATAATGCTACTATATATATGATAACTAGTATATGTTTTTATATGTATCAGAGCCTTAGTATTCATGTTTCCTTTAGTAACATATCTTAGAAAAGAGTTAAGGAGAAAACATTACCTGCTTAACCTTCATAAAAAATAGATTGAAATCGCTATTATTGCCTTATGGTGGCTTGAACTAGAAGATGCTATCAAACAATTAGAAGCAGATATTAGACAAATTCAATTACAGTTGGAACTCGAAATAGAAAAAGGAAAATCTTTTTGAGAACCTAAATTTTCTAAATAAATTTCTCTTAAAGTTTTAGGCCGAATTGGTGGAACATCTTGCCGCGTAGCTTACCGTTTAGCCAGGGAAGGCGTTGAGGCGTTGTAAGTCGTTAGTCTATTGTTCCATTTCAAGCGAAACTAGAAAACCGAAACCAAAAACAAAAGAGAAAAATGTTTAGAAGTTTAAGTTCAAGGTTCAAAAATTCCTCGTCTACTCACAACTCCTCTTTTGATGATGAGGTAGGTTCGACTTCTTCTATTTCTACCTCTTCCTTCTTTACATATAAACAGCTTGTCGCTATCTCTAATATTCCAATTTTGAAGATGTTTTTCAATATTTGCTATTGAAATTATTTCTTTATTTTTAAGGAAAGAAGAAGTGGAGATAGAAGAAAAAGTCGAACTAACTTCATCGTCCTCATAAGAATTACTTTTAAATCTTGAACTAAGACTCATAAACATCTTTCTTTCTTATTCTGGTTTCAGCTTTCTAGTTTCGCTTGAAATGGAAAAATAGCCAACGACTTACTGTTGCCTTCAATGTCTACCCTAGCCAATGACAAATTGCGTGATAAGATTTTCCACTAGTTCGACCTGGATGTTTGTCCCAGAACTTGAAAGAAATATGTTTTTTAAAATCTTAGAAATATTTTCCTCTTTCCATTTCGACTTTTAACTATAATTGAATTTGTCTAATTTCTACTTCTAATTGTTTAATAGCATCTCCTAACTTGGGCCACCACCAAGCGATAGTAACGGTTTTAATGTATTTTTTATGAAGGTGAAGCATGTAGTGCTTTCTTCTTAATCCTTCTTTAAGATATGTTACCAAATGAAACATAAAGGTACAAATAACAATATTGCTAGCTTCTACACAAATTTATAGGCTCTGATACCACTAATTTATTTAAGATATTATATAAGATGAAACATAGACAATATTTAGAATGAATAAAGTATAAGAAGAGAGTATAAGCAAATATTATAAAAAAAGTTGATAATCTTACATAAAAACAGTCACAGTTGGAACTGATCTTCCAAAAAAAAATTTCTAAGAATATTTTACAAGAGGTTCTTCTGTTTTTAATAGATGGGTTTTCAAAGGATGCCCTACAGAAAGAGCCAAGCCTTTTATATATAGGGGCTAGGTTTTTTTTTTATTTATTTAATTTACTACAGATAAATACACAAACTTTAATAATTACAACTTTTTTTAGTTGATAGATAAATATACATGATTACAAAGTTTTTTCAAACAGTGAAGATTCTTTTTCTCAATCACATGTGTGTCCTGTGTAATCCACTATACTAGTGTCGGCAGAAGTGGACTGATGGAGTCGGTCAAAAGATGACTGCTTTATATTTCAAAAGGATCTTGGCTATCTTGATAGAGGTTGATAGTTGAAGCATTATCAGAGCTTGAAAAGGAATCTTCCACTTTTTCTTTTTGGTACAATTTGAATTAAAAAAAATAATAATATCATTAAAACTAATGTATCATAGCGGGTTTTTAATAAGGTTTAATAAATGAACCCAAACTCGAACTATTATTTATTGGGTTAGTAGCGATATTTACACCCTAAAAACTATATTCCGCCCATTAAATTTCTTAAAAGATTCAATATGTAAGCACACCCTATATACATGACCAAATATATGCGATTTGTTTTAAATTTGAAAAAAATATTATAATTAAATATAATTATAAAATAAGTAAAAAAAATTGAAAACTTTAAATATACATATAATAAAGAGTTAGTTGCTACCTTTAATATAGAGCGACATTTATAAAACTTGGATATACCTAAAGTTGACTCTTCCAAGATATATAAGAAGGGTCACTTTAAGCTCTCTACCAATTATATAATATAGATGGCAAAGCAAATGATTCTCGTACAAGAAAATGACCTAAATATATTTGTTGCTGTCTCAACTTTTCAAAGACTATAAAAAATCTTATAAATATAGTCAAAATATAGTCATATTGGTTTTGTACAGGTGGCAATAAAATCCATCACATAAGAAGGATTAAATATCTCTATGCTTATATGTGTCCAAGACAAGAGACATGATTGTTTTAAAGATTCTCCATTCGGATGTATACAAAATGCCTTCAATGATAGAATAGTTTATTTTGACTGTGCCCTTAACCTCTCATTTAATTTGAATGATGAAAATGCAAGGGATCTACTAGTCTTAGATCTCACAAAATAAGCGGCTTTAAAATGCCCCCTAAAAGCAACTATCTTGCAATTGTGTATAAAGTTTATTTAAAAACTATGCACATGCTAGCTCTAGAGTTTAATTTGACATCTTTAATATGAGATAAAAAGGAGTTACGACTCAATTTAGTATCAATAATGCTAAATCAAATATAGTAGTACCAAAGCAAACATCTTGGGATGAAGTCTAATACCCAAAAAGAGTAAGACTCTTGAAAATGTCATCCCTCTAAAACTAATTTCTTCCTTTACCTTATTTGCCCAAGAAGGAGATCCATTGGTTTGGTTATGAACTACCACATTCTTAGTAATCAAGTAGCGAACCTCATTTGAATCATTTTCCAAATCAGAATTATTATTAGTGGCCTTATTGTCCTCATTAACTTGACCGCTATTCAAAACATCAATTATAGAGTTACCATATACATTAAGCTATCCAACGTTAACCAAATTTCCAACAAAGTCAGGCACCACGAAGTAATAATTTTCCACAACAAACATTGTCCCAATGATACATTATTCAAATTGTCTATTGAATCTTGTGGCAAAGTATGTACTGTAACATCGCCATTTTGATAAACTTGAATCAAGAGTAAATCTATTGAGTTACCCATAGGCTTATTTGCCTCAATTTCTGCAGGACCAGCAAAAGGGGCTTGGGGTCATGCCTCACCCTAGATCTCACTCGCTCTGGGGACTTATTCTTTTCTTTGTTACCTTCCTTATCTTTATCATTATTAGAAATTGGACCATGCATACATTGACAAGAATAAGGAAGATGACCTATTGCAAGGTAGTTAGAACCAAAGGCCAGAACATTCTCATACTTTTGTTTGAATGTCAAATTATTTAATAATTTTTTAAATATATTCTCCAAATTTATCTTTCCAAAAATAGCATATTTTGAAAGTTGTTCTAATTTTATATTGTATAGATTCCTTTTAAATGTAATTAATAAAATATTAGAATGACTAAAATATATATTACTTTATAATTTCAACTTTTATTAGAACAATAATTTAACTTAAGAAAATTTTAGTTTATTATTATTTAAATATATAAATTTAATTTATTTTAATATAATAATTTATTTATGTTTATATAATTTAAAAAATACTTTACTATAATAATTAATCATATTTTAATTATAAATAAAAATATTGTTAACATATACATAAAATTGTTTTAATATTTGTTAAATAATTTATTATAATTATTTGTATTACATTAAATAAAATTACATATTAACTCATAGTAAAGGGATATAAATGTCAAATTACTAGTTTTAAAACAATGTTAATTTTTTTTTTAAAAAATTAAACATATCATTCAGATTTCAGATTTCAGTAATTATTCAGTTTTCAGTTTTCAGCAACACTGTATAGTTTTTAGACAAAAAAACAAACGATTTCTTAGAATTCGTAAAAATCAAATCAATAAATTGAATCTGAACTGAACTTATTGCACACTAAATCAAATGCTATTTAGATAAAATGAATTTTTGAGAGTTTACATGAGCTCTAGTATTTAGAGAGGTGCACAACTATTTATATTTAATGATGATCTTTGTACATATGAGTCAGATGTCTATTGGTATACTATTTATATTATTCAAATATTAAATTCTATGAATGGAAGACAACTACCATTTTAATAAAGGAAGAAAACTAAATTTATTGGATACTAATAATTTCTTAGAATTCGTGAAAATCAAATCAGTAAATTGAATCTGAAATGAATTTATTGCACACTAAATCAAATACTATTTAGATAAAATGAATTTTTGAGAGTTTACATGAGCTCTAGTATTTAGAGAGGTGCACAACTATTTATATTTAATGATGATCTTTATACATATGAATTAGATATCTATTGGTATACTATTTATATTATTCAAATATTAAATTCTATGAATAGAAGACAACTACTATTTTAATAAAGGAAGAAAACTGAACACAAAAGGAAAAATAAATATTTGATGGAAATTAAATTTCTAAACTTTTAGAAAAATCAAAGATATACAACTTTTTTTTTTTTTTTTTGTGCTAGAGTTGATATATATATTTTAACAATGAATTAACAACTTAAATACTAACCCGAAAGAAAAATTTTAAAATGTTTTATTCAAATTAACACCAATTCGTTGTCATAAATTGATTCTCCCTTTTAATTTCTTTTTTAATTTCTTTTTTTCCCTCCTAAGCTGTTACTCATTATTTTTCAAATTCAAAAATCAGCGGAATTTTATTTTATTTTTTAAAAAATCAGTGGATCCAAGGCTATTTTTGCATCAGCACGTGTCCTTTATGATCACAACCCCCCCCCTCTCCCGTTCCATTCGTTCTTTCTTCATCACCGTCTCGCCTCTCTCTTTCTCTCTCTCTCTTTTCGTTTCTTCTTCTGGTTTCTTCTTCGCCGTCTGCCTTCTCATCTTCTTCTGGTTCTTGAAGGCCTCCCTTAGGTTTGGTTTGTTGTTCGATTGTGAAGGTTTGATGGTTTGTGTGGTGGGTTTTTCTGGGTGTTGTGTTTTATGTGGTGGGTTTGTTTAAACCCAAATGCTATCTCTCACTTCCAAGCTTCAACAACCTCTAAGCCTCGCGAACAAAAGAGAAGAGAGCGACGCGAGGGCCTCCTCGCTCAGCAGCAACTCTCCTCCTCTATCACCTCTTCTTCTGCTCTCGATAACAAGAAGGTTTACCTTCCGTACTCATGGTATGCTTCAACCTAATCAGTACAACATATACTTTGCTCTGTTCCATCTTTGATCATAGTTGCAAGTAGATGAAGATCAAGTGACGTTTTCTGCTTTTTAAGTTAAATCTTGTTTACTCCATTGAATCGTTTGTGAGCATCTGTTTGACAGTTGTTTTGTTTCTTGCAGGGTGATTGTTATGGCAGAGCATCACCTTATCTGAAGAAAGAATTGCTTAGAAATATGCTGAAGAAAGAACGCGGTGGGAGTGACTCTGGAAAAAAGGCATCATTAGATCAAGACCCATGTGCCCTTGAAACTGTTAAGAGGAGATGGTACTCCAAAGGTGTGTCCATTATCTTGGATTGTGTATGTATTTTGTAAGCAAGTGAGTTTTCTCTTTCACATGCTATAAATTTCTCGTACTGGATCACAGATGTTGTTACTAATGTTATATTTCATAATCAATTATTGTAGAGTGAAACATCTAAACACATATTCCATGATGATATTTTCGGAGAGACATGCGGTGGAGTTTGTAAGATGGTGAGTTAGATGGTTATATATGTCTTACCGATTACTTTTTCTCTTGTTCCTGATTTGTGATTGATAATTTTACAGTTGCAGCATCTTATGTTATTGTATAAATTGGTGGTCCTCTCTCTCTCTCTCTCATTAATTTTTTATTATTCTGAATCATTTTGATACTTTGGTATATGTGTGATTTTATGATTTGAGCTTTTGTTCTCTTTTCTTAATTCTGTCTTATATGATTGAAATAAATTTACTGGTAATCTCAAAAAAAAAAAAAAAAAAAAGAAACAGTTAACTGGTATTTAAATAAAAGTTGAAGGTCTAGATGTCTAATATTTAAATGTTAAGTTTCAAATTTTTCCGATGAGTATTTTAGGAGTAATGAATTTTTCTTCGAGTATAGTTTAGGTTGAAATCTGACAGTATTTTTGTTTTGTTTCAAATTCATTACCAGGTTGTTTTAGTGTGTCCAATAGAGGAATCTAAGTGTATTATAATCGGTTGTCTTGACTAGAAAGTAGCCATGAAAGTCTAAACATGGTTGGAGGTTTTCAAAGGCTTGAATCCTAGTCACGAGAGTGGAGAGACATTAAGTATGCATAGTTGTGGACTATTAGTGGAGACTTCCTGTGTGAGTAATTTGAGCTATTAACATTTTTATTGTTGAGGGATGTTTTCTTCCAATTCCTAAATACTCTTCGTAAATTTTTGAATTGATTAGATTGACCTCTATAGGTTTTGTATTGGAAGGAAATAGCATGTCTTACATTAAATAAACCGTTTGCTTTAAATAAAAAGTTCAACTACTTTTGAGAAGTGATACTAGGCTTTGTGTGCTTAAACCAATAAAAGGCCAAACACTTTTCCTTACCTTTATTGTGTGTGCGCCAGTAGCCAATTTGAAGCCAAACATATAATTAGCCCAAATGTTTTTGTTCTTAACCTACATAATTCCATGTCCAAGCTTGAAATAATTAAGCCTTATCCTTTAGAACTTGGATTCGCATATGAGACTAAGATTTAGGCAAAAGAAGGTGGAGATTGAAAAAAAAAATATATTTGATGAAGTGAAGTCATGGTGAATGAAAAAAAAAACAAAAACAAAAGAAAAAAATAGGAAAAAAGAGAGTGTTGTGCATGCTTACAAATTATTATCAAAGAAAAAATTCTTAAAAATGTAAGCATAAGGATGAATGGAAAAAAGAAAATTGAAATGAAGAAGAGAAGAAAATGAAAAGAAAAAGAAAGTGCAAAAGTTGAAAGTGAAAGGAAAAAGAAAAAAGAAAAAAAAATAGTTGAAAAAGAAGAAAGAAGAGGAAGATTAGAAGGGCGGAACAGTTAATAGAAATTCAGTGCCTAAATAATCAATTTCTTAGAACTCATATTGTGATCCTAAGTTTATTTGATAACTATTTTATCCTTTCTTTCATTTAACCATTCACCTATTGGCCCCGTTATAACCTAAGGAAAAGACCTAGTTGATCTCTTGAGAAGTTGAACTATTTTGTTGGAGTAAACAATGTTTGATATGTTATTGATATCCGATTCCTTCCTTGAGGTCCTTTGAATGCATATTAGCGGTCTTTCATTATTTATTCACATGCGTTGTAACATATTTGTGATTTTCTTGTACATAATTTCCACCTCGCATGTGTTGTAAGAGTGTTGAGCCTAGGTTCTGAGAGAATGAAATGAGTGAAACCTTGTGAGAATTAGAGTCGAGGCGAAATAAGTCCACAATGTGCATGCATGATGTTTTCGAAACTTGAATGCTAGGTGATAAGTTGGAGAAGACCGAGAATTGTGTAAGGATCATTAGTGACTTATTTTTAGTCAAAACACAAGATTGTGAGCGTGATGATCTTCTTGAGGATACATTGGAGCTTAGATCTTTGCTGCAGCCATGGGTGACTCTCCTTGTCATCTCCGGAGCTCTTTTCATTCTTCAGATCCAGGTCTGCTATACCCACCTTTTTTTATTTTCTTTGTTGGATCCCTTGTGTTTGTTTTTTAATTTGATTTTGTAATAATGGGTGTAGCAAAAATACTTATTTCCGGAAGCTACTCTCAATAGGTTCGTTTTTCATCTTCTACAAAGTTTTTTCTTCCAGTTATTATTTATTTCTGTTTTGTGATGTTTTATTTATTTTTATATAATGTTCTGCCTATAGAATGCAGTCTGCCTATCAATGAAGTTATCCAATCTGGTGTTGGTCCTTACTTTATTGAGTTTCTTGCTAGGGGTGACTTTCCATAGCTTCAGGTTTGAGTTAGCTCCCTGTGTTATTTGTTTGTTATTGTGATGTTTTGCTGTTTGTTGTTTTTTTGAGTTTTCTTTGACTGTTGTTTTTTGTATGTGGCTTAGTTTGAGGCTGTTTGGGCTCTTACGAATATTGCTTCGGGGACCTCAGAAAACACCAGGGTTGTAATTGATCATGGTGCTGTTCCGATATTTGCTAAAACTTTTAAGTTCAACTGATAATGTTCGCGAGTTGGTATATGTCGTGCAACTTGTCTATGCCTTTTTATTGCATTTTTCTTGTTACCCTTTTTCTTCGACCAAGGAACATTCTAAAGCGGTAATTAAAACTGTTTTTTATTTAATCTGTAGGCTGTTTGGGCATTGGGAAATGTTGCTGGTGACTCACATAAATGTCATGACCTTGTCCTTATCAAGGAGCTTTGATGCCTTTGTTGGCACAATTCAATGAACATGCGAAACTTTGTATGTTGAAAAATGCTATGTGGACATTGTCAAACTTCTGTAGGGGCAAGCCACAGCCCTTGTTATAGATTATATTAAGAAGGTGCCATTTCACATTCCATCTAATTAAATATCCTACAAGCAATATGCATAGACAATTGAAATAATCACATGCTTTTGTTAACAATTTTGCAGAATTTAGGACTTGAAGTATCTGCTAATACACTTGTAGGTGATGAAATGATACAAGGAATATCTGGTGGACAGAAGAAGTGCATCACGACTGGTAAAAAATCATCATTAAAAATGACTGTAATAGCACAAGTAGTTTTACTAAACTTTCATGTTTTTTCAACGTAAGTAGTTTAATTGGTTTTTACTAAAATTTTTGGACAGATATGGTGCCAGGGGATGTCGACGTTGGAATTCAGTCGACGAGAAATCAATGCCCAATACCTGCAATCAATGTGAGAAAGCACAAAAATCTAGAAAAGACAAAGACAGAAAACAGATGATCAAACGAAGAACACCAAATTTTACGTGGTTCGGCAATAAAAAGGCCTACGTCCACGACTGTCCAACTCTTAATCTCTGCAGAGTGACAGTATATTATTGAATATTGTCTGCTGTTGTTACAACGGTTTCAATCCCTATTTATAGGGAAAGAAGAGTTACAATTCTGGCTGTAGCAAATCAGGAAGAGAATCCTGAATTAATTACATTCCCTAAACAATTGGGAAAAATAAGGAAAAGAATTATAAATTAATCATGCTTCCTAATATATTTAGGTGATACCAGGAAATTGCTATAATTATCTTGAAATAATGATGACTTGAATTTGAATTTAAATTAATCTCCATATCTGATGAGGAAATCATGATTTGATTGGGTAACTACCATATTCGGAGAGAGAGAATCACTATTGAACTTGGTAACTGCCTGTTCTGGAAGATATGATACTTATCACGTATCTGAGCAAGCTGACGTGTCATAGTGGTCCTCATCTCGAGCTCGCTGAGAAACGAGCTGCGCAGGCGTCGAGCTGCGACTTGCCTGTATTTATGAGTCTGTTGATGCCAGCTGGAAGTCTTGATGGTCTTTGAGTCAATACTAGGCCTCGTCTGATGGGCTTTGACTATGTTGACCTCATTGGGCCTTCTCATTGAGTCTTAAATGGGCATAAATTGGACTTTTACCAGCCCAATTATTGAGTCCGAAAAATACACATAACATTAGCCCCCCAGCTCTCAGTTCGCTTGGGCGAGCTGGGAGCTTGCTTTTGCTGGTAAAAGTTGGCTTCCTTGGCACATTTATTTTTGTAACCGCCTCTGGGCACTTTTCGAATTCCACCTTTTCAGCTGCGACACGTGGCGATCATGCAGGTGGTAACTGAAACGACGTCTGCACGTCCTTTACTCACACATTTAATGCGCACGTCCTTCAACTGACGGCTGCATGATTTCCAAAGCCACGTTTCACGCTGCACCGTCAGATCTATGACGGTTACATTTCCCAAAGATCTGACGGTTGGGACTCATGCTTGCTTGCCTATATAAACCGATGTACCCTTTTCACTTTCTCCTTTCATCTGTCATTTTCACTCGAAGCAAACAAGTGTTCAAGCTTTCCATCATCCAGGACCCACTGCCTTTTACGAGATTCTCAGCCTCCTTCGTCGTTTTTCTACTTATCAACGATTCAAGGTGAGACTTCTTCTTCTTCAAACTTTCTATTCTGGGCTCATCATGCTCCATTCACCATTGTTGCTCCTGCAATGATACATATATTTTTATACATTTTATTTTTTATTTATTTTTTAGATGTCTTCAAGTGGGATTCGCAAGGGGATGATCCCAAGCAACGAAGCTCGTGAGCGCGATAAAGCCCGAGTTCATGCCATTCAGGGCAGAGAAGCCCGTGCAGCATTCGCCCGTCATCCCTCATCATTGAAGCGTCCTGAGGTGGAAGGACTTGTCAAGCAATTCCACATCCCTTTTGGTTGCCGCATTTTACTTCCTGATTCGGACAATCATGCTTGTTATCCACCCAGGGGATATATCGCTGTCAGCACCCAGCATCTCGAGCAGGGGTTGCGGTTCCCCGTTCCACCGTACTTAATCGAATTTCTCAACAAAGTCAAGCTCGCACCATTTCAACTGACTCCGAATTCTTACACACAGTTGATTTCGCTGGCCATAGCTTTCTACAGGATTGGCCTTCATGCCCCTACACCAAGAATTATCCAGGAGTTCTACTCCTTCAAGGCTCTGAGCGCGGGAGAAGGAGAGAAACCAGATGGGATTTACTATCTGACAGCTCGTCAGTCACAATACAAAGACCTTTTGCCCAAGGGAGAAGCGAAAGGTAAATCCAACGTCGGGCCATACAAGACGAGCTGGTTTTACATCTCGTGCCCATCTCTTGCAGACCTCCGAAACTTCAGTTTCGTTATGAAACCAGGTATTCATAAGAAAACTCCCACGAGCTGATTTTGTTTTGCATCTTCATCACTTATCATTCTTTAATCATTTACTGTGCAGAGCTGAAAATGGACGAGTTTTCTCTCAGCAGCGGGGAGGAACGAGCTCTTAACAAGCTCGCGAAATCGAACGACGCGGGCATCAGCAGCAGATTTGATGATGTTATCCTTAGGGCTTACAAGCTTGCCCCTTCTACGGAATCACATTTTCTGCGAGCTGGGGAGGACATAGGCAAGATGAGTGACAGGCCTAGACTTCCTTCTGTTTTCGAAGTTTCCGTTCTAGATGCGTCTACTTCCCGACCTCCACCAACGGTCTCTTCATCATCAGAGGAAGTCATTCGCTCGGATAACATTCGCTCGTCTTCTCCACCTCGGAAGACTTCATCTCGAAGCGCTCCTGCTCGCACCTCGTCTAAAGCGAGATCTTCTTCAGCTCGCACACCAAAGAAGGCGAAGCCGTCTTCAACTCGCACTCCTTCAAAGGGTGCGTCTAAAAAAGGTTCTTCTACAGATCCTGCTCCAGCTCGGACAGGATCAGACTCAACTCCTGCAGCTCCTGCTGCACAGGCTGACCCATCATCTTCTCCACGTCATGCATCTACTCCAGGGGCTTCACTGTCATCCCCAGCTCGCGCTCCAGCTCCTGCTCCTTCTTCCACGAAACTCCCGGCAAATAGGAGGAAACTTGTGCTCATGAAATCTCCTCCTGCACGCCCTGCTGAGTTTCAAGCTTCCTCAGCTCCTTCGGTAAAAAGACCTGCTGAAGACTTGGCCACTCCAGTGGCACCCTCCAAACGCTCCAAACCATCTGGCCAGGACCAGGCTCCTTCAGTTGCTGCTTCTACCAAAGGGCCTGCAGTCACTGAAGCCACTGCCCCTTTAACCGATGTTCCCAGCGAAGTGCATGCTGCTGCTGGAGCCACTATTCCCTCGACTGATGTTCCCAGCGAGGTGCATGCTGCTGCTGGAGCCACTACTCCCTCGACTGATGTTCCCAGCGAAGTGCCTCTCCCAGATGTTTTTGCAAATCTTCAGCGACCTACGCCTTCCAGCTCGCAGCCTGGAAAAGGTGATGCTCCTTCAAATGTTGCCCCCGAGGCAGCCCGAACTGCCCGCAGCACATATGCGACTAGGCGTACTGTTGTGTCGCGTCGTGGCGCTCCTCATGATGATGCGCGCGATATCCCAGAGCGTGAGAGAACTCCTTCACCCACCAGATCAGATGTCGAGCTGGGTCCTGGAGGAAGATACTTGAATGCTTTCCTTGACAGCTGGTCAACAATTATGCTTAATCATACGAACGTCTTGGAAAATAGGTGCCTTAGGGGCGAGGATCTGGATGAGTTCGTGGCTCGTCATTGTATGCTGGTAAGTTAATTTTTTCATCTGCTGATTTTCTTCCTTGACAATATTTTAATGTGTTCTTGATTTTCAGGGTGCCCTTGCTGCGATGAAGCGAAAAAGGGAGACAAGGGCTGCCAAGGATGAGATGAGGAAGTTGGAGTTCGACCTGGAGGCAGCCAATGATGATTTAGCTCGCTTTACCTCGGGCAAGATAGAAGGTCAAGAAGCCCAGATCGCTGAGGCAAACGCCGCAAGGCAAGCAGCCGAGGATGCCTTGAAGAAAATGGAGGATGATCATGCTATGTTAAAGGATGAGCTGCTCAAGGTAAAAGAGGATCTGAGGCAATCTGAGCAACAGGCCGCACTGGACGAACAGCGAGCTTCAGCTGCAGAAGAGAAAATTGAAGTGCTTCATAGTCAGATTGATGCTGCTCTGGCGCGGGCTGAAACTGCCGAGAAGCAGGCCGAGGAGGCCAATAAGCGGGCCGGTGAGATGGAAGCTGCAGCTAAAAGTGCTAAGGAGGCTGTAGCCAAACGAGCTGAGGAAGTGACAGCTGCGGATAACCGTGCGAAGGAGGCTGAGCATCGAGCTGAGGTACTTAGGCAACAAGTGGGCGAAACTATTCAGCGAGCTGAGGCTGCGGAACAGCAGGTTGAAGATATGAAGAAAGAGGCTGAGGTCGTCAACCGCCTAGCTGATAATGCCTTCGAGGAGCTAACAGCCTTTAGAGAGCAGGCTGCCCAAGAACTGGAAATGCGGGTTGCAGATGCAAGGGATGAGGCTGAAGAAAGGACAGGTCGCGATTTCCTCTATACACTGTGGATGTCCCATCCAGACATGGATTTCTCTATCTACGGGGACATAGGGCTCGAAACCATTGAGGATTTTAAATCAAAAGCTGCCTCGTCTGCCCCTGGTCCGGAACCTTCGGCTAATCCAGACCCTCCTGCAGAGAACTAGCAATTTGTTTTTTCTTTTTCATGTATATCTTTTATCTTTCAATTTGTAATCAGTCTTCGTATTTTAATGAAAATTTCTTTCATTACTTCTCTTGTGTTGAATGTTACTCAGGCCAATATACTTAATGCTCTTCATTTTTCCTGCGAGCCCAAAACCTGATAATAATAAAAGCAACACTTAACCAAATTTTGTAAGTATAAGTAATGGGTATTTTAGAATGTTTGGCGAGCTATGCAAGGGTACTTAGCTACTTGCTTTTTTAGGCTCTTTAATTCTTAGCGAGCTATGCAGGGGTCGTCACCTCGCTGCTTTTTAGGCTCATTAGGCGAGCTATGCAAGGACACTTAGTCACTTGCTTTTTAGGCTCTTTAGGCGAGCTATGCAAGGACACTTAGTCACTTGCTTTTTAGGCTCTTTAATTCATAGCGAGCTATGCAGGGGTCGTCACCTCGCTGCTTTTTAGGCTCTTTAATTCATAGCGAGCTATGCAGGGGTCGTCACCTCGCTGCTTTTTAGGCTCTTTAATTCATAGCGAGCTATGCAGGGGTCGTCACCTCGCTGCTTTTTAGGCTCTTTAATTCATATTCCTAACCATTGAGCTCGGAGCCCGTCAGCCTGGTGAAGAAAGTTGAATCAAAAACAGGAGAGAAATGGAGATATCATTTACAATTAATCCGTTTTACATGTAATGAAAAACTTATTGATAATAGGGGCGGAGATGCTCGGCATTCCAAGCTCGGAGGACTTCTGCCCCGTTTACATTGACTAGTCGATAAGCTCCATTTCCCAAGGCTGTTTTGACAACATATGGTCCTTCCCAGTTTGGGCCTAAGGATCCATCACTCGGCTTGCGGGCTCCTGGTAGGATGAGGCGTAGGACTAGGTCTCCTACGTTGAATCTGCGAATGCGAGCATACTTGTTATAGTATCTCGCTATTCTCTGCTGATAGACAGCTACCCTTAACCTAGCGGTTTCCCTGTGTTCCTCGAGCAGGTCCAGGTTTGCTGCAAGTAGCTGATCATTGTTGTTTGGATTGAAGGTCGCTCTTCTTTGCGAGGTGACTTCAAACTCAGCCGGGATCATAGCTTCCGATCCGTAGACCATTGAAAATGGGGTCTCGCCAGTGGAGCCGCGAGCTGTGGTTCTATAGGACCACAATACTTTTTGGAGCTCGTCTACCCACGCTCCTTTCTTGGCTTCCAATTTCATCTTCAGGGTCTGCTTGATAATCTTGTTTACAGCTTCCACTTGGCCATTGGCTTGTGGATGGTCTACTGCCGAGAAACTTTTAACAATTTTGAGGTTGTTGCAAAACCTAAGAAACTGGTCACTGGCAAACTGAGTTCCATTGTCTGTCACGATCTGCTGTGGGACCCCGAATCTGCTAATAATGTTGCTCCACAAGAATTTCTCAATCTTTGTAGTGGAGATCTCAGCAAGTTCTTTCGCTTCAGCCCACTTAGTGAAATAATCCACTGCGACTACTGCATGTTTACATCTTCCACGTGCCATCGGTAGGGGACCGATCAGGTCCATTCCCCAGATCGCAAAGGGCCACGGGCTCACCATCTGTTGGAGGTAAGCTGGTGGAGCTCGCGGAATATGAGCAAACCTTTGACATTTGTCGCATTTCTTCACTAAGTTGAGAGCGTCCTGCCTCATGGTGGGCCAGTAGAAGCCTTGGCGAAGTGCCTTCTGAGCCAGAGACAGCCCCCCAGCATGGTTCCCACAGTGGCCTTCGTGTATTTGCCTCAATACTGTTTCACACTCATGGCCATCAATGCATCTTAATAACGGTGCTGTGAACCCCTTCTTGTACAGTGCATCATCATAGATGCAATACCTGGCTGCCCTAGCTCGTAGTCGTCGGGCTTCCAGCTTGTCATTAGGCAGTTTTCCGTCCTGCAAGTATTCTAGAATAGGGCTCATCCAGGAATCGGGCCGTACAGATATGACCATCGTTACACTCTTTTCTTCAGTACTTGGAGCTGGTAGGAACTCAACTGGGATAGCCCCAAGGAAATCTGCATCTCGCGTAGTTGCGAGGCGAGCTAATGCATCAGCATGCGAATTCTGAGCTCGCGGGATCTGCTTCATTTCGTATTTCTGAAATGCACCTAGCAGCTCGTGAACTTTTTGGAGGTAGAGGGCCATTTTTGGTCCCCTGGCTTGATATTCTCCTATTACGTGGCTGACGACGAGCTGTGAGTCACTGAAAATCTTCAAGTGTTCAGCTCGCATCTCCTTAGCCAATCGTAGACCCGCGAGCAGGGCTTCATACTCAGCTTCATTGTTTGTCGCCTGAAAGCCAAACCTTAGAGCACAGAGGATTTTGTGGCCCTCAGGACTGATCAGTAGAACTCCAGCTCCAGCCCTCTGCTCGCTGGATGATCCATCAACAAAAAGCTCCCAGGCCGGTCCTTCAGAAGACTCAGCTTCATTATCCACGGGTCCTGTAAATTCTGCAATGAAATCTGCAAGAGCCTGAGCTTTGATAGCCGTCCTTGGCTTGAATTGGATATCGAATTGCGCGAGCTCCACTGCCCATTTCAACAAACGACCTGAGGTGTCTGCTTTCTGCAAAACTTGCTTTAATGGATACTTGGTGAGGATTTCTATGGTGTGAGCTTGGAAATAAGGTCGCAGCTTCCTTGATGCAATCACCAGGCAGTAAGCCAATTTCTCCATCTGGGAATATCTGGTTTCAGCATCTTGTAACCGTTTGCTCACATAATAGACTGGGAGCTGCGTCTTTTCTTCTTCCCTTACCAGCGCCGCACTTAGAGCTTGCTGAGACACCCCTAAGTATAAGATCAGCTTTTCCTCTTCTTTGGGCTTGGAAAGAAGTGGAGCTCGCCCCATATATTCCTTCAACTGCTGGAAGGCTACTTCACACTGCTCAGTCCATTCGAAATTCTTTGCTTTCTTTAGAATGTCAAAGAAAGGGACACATTTGTCTGTAGCTTTCGAGATGAACCTACTCAATGTTGCGACCTGGCCATTGAGGCTTTGTACGTCCTTCACTCTGGTCGGCGACCTCATGTCAATCAGCGCCTTGATCTTCTCAGGGTTTGCTTCAATCCCCCTACTATTGACCATGAAGCCCAGGAACTTCCCAGAAGCCACTCCAAATGCACATTTAAGTGGATTTAACTTCATCTGGTAGTTCCTCAGAATTTGAAACATCTCTCTCAGATTGCTAACATGATCACCGATCTGCTTGGACTTTACCAGCATATCATCAACGTAGACCTCCATAGTCTTTCCAATCTGTTCTTTGAACATCATGTTCACCAAACGTTGATAGGTCGCTCCAGCATTCTTTAACCCGAAGGGCATTACCCTGTAGCAATATAGCCCCCGATCAGTCATGAACGAGGTGTGCTCTTCGTCTTCAGGCCTCATTGGGATCTGGTTATATCCTGAATATGCATCCATGAAGCTCAGGAGCTCGTGGCCAGCGGTAGCATCCACGAGCTGATCTATTCTTGGCAGGGGAAAGCTGTCCTTTGGGCACGCCTTGTTCAGGTCAGTGAAGTCGATGCAGGTCCTCCACTTCCCGTTTTTCTTTTTCACCAGCACGGGGTTGGCAACCCAGGTCGGGTAGTAAGCCTCTCTGATGAACTTGTTAACCAGGAGCTTGTCCACCTCTTCTTTCAGTGCTAAGTATCGTTCCCCTGTCATTACCCTTCTCTTCTGGCGAACTGGTTTGAAATGAGGATCAATGTTTAGCCTGTGAGACATCACCTCTGGATCTATTCCCACCATGTCCTCATGATTCCATGCAAACACATCCAAGTTCGCCTTTAGGAAGTCAGCGAGCTGGGCTCTCAATTCCGGAGTTAATCCTCTTCCCAGCTTCAAGCATCGCTCAGGATCTACCTCGCTGACTGGTACATCTTCTAACTCCTCAATTGGACCGGTAGCTCGGTCTGCATCTACCTCGCGAGGGTCCAGGTCGTGACTGACTCCCTTCTCAGTCTTAGTTCGTGGCTCGCCCCCTGAGACCACGTTCACCTTCTTTCCCCTCACGCCCATCTTCACAGCATCTTCATAACAACGACGAGCTAGGTGCTGTTCTCCTCGAACACATCCGATGCCATTGAGAGTTGGGAACTTCACAGTCAGTGTTCTGGTTGAGGTAACCATGTCCAACTCGTTCATAGCAGGTCTTCCGAGGACCACGTTATATGCTGATGGGCCGTCGATTATCAAAAAGTCCGTCAAGGTTGTTGCTTGACGACCTGACTCCCCTAGAGTTAACGGCAGCTTAATCTGCCCCACTGGTATCACAGCATCTCCAGTAAATCCAAATAGAGGCTCCGGGGATGGCTTCATCTGGTCTGCTCGCAGCCCCATTTGGTCAAAACAACTTCTATACATCACATTCACCGAGCTCCCAGTGTCGATCATGATGCGCCTAACTTCCACATTGCTGATTTTTGCTCGTATAACCAACGCGTCATTATGAGGACAGATCACTCCTCTAGCATCTTCTTCTGTAAATACGATCTCGTCCGAGGTCGACTTCGCTCTTTTGGCAGGTCCCTCCGACCCGCTGAGTTGAAATGAATGGTTCGCCTCTCGGACATACCTCTCATGCGATCTGTTAGAATCACCTGCGATATGGGGGCCACCATAAATAGTGAAAATAGTTCTTACCGCAGGTTCCTGGCCTTGCTCGATAGCTCGCTGGGGCTGTTGTTGGTGTACTGGCTGTTGCTGTTGAGGTCGTTGCTGATGAGGTCGCTGGTCAGCAGGTCTTGCCACATATTCCCCCAAGCGACCTCGCCTGATTAATTTTTCAATGGCGTTCTTCAACGCCCAGCAATCTGAAGTACTGTGCCCGACCTCATTATGGTAGGCGCAGAACTTGTTCTGATCTCTGTGCTGAATGGGAGCCCTTATAGGATTGGGCCTCCCGAAGTCCTCCTTATTCCGCTCCGCAGCGTAAATCCTGTCTGGAGACGTAGTCAGGATGCTGTATCCTTCCTGGCGACCCCAACGCTGAGGTCGCTCATACCTCGGCTCTCTCCTCGATCTCTTCGCAATCTGATTACTCGAGCCGTTATTCCTTCCTTCTTCGTTCCGGCCATTGTTTCTCTTCTTTGGCTGACTGGAACTGCCCGCTTCATTCTTCTGAATCTGTTTCTTCGGGCCGAAGGTCTCTTCCCATCTTATCTCTTTCGCAGCTCGCTCGTAGAACTCTCCCAGATCCTTCACTGGGGACTTGTAAATGCTCTCGTATAGTTTTCCATCCTTGCGCAGCCCAGCTGAGATCGCTGTCAGAATGCTTTCGTCTGATGGATGCTCGACATTCGCGACCTCGCGTCTAAATCTGGTGATGTATTCCTTCAACGACTCACCCTGACGCTGAAAAATGGTGGCAAGGTGGCAGGATGGAGCGAGCTGCCTTCTTAGTGCCCTGTATTGACCAACGAACTTCTGTTGGCATTGCTCCCAACTTCCTATGCTGCGAGCTGGGAGATTTCTGAACCACGTTCTCGGAATATCCCCCAATGTGGCCGGGAACACTCGGCATTTCACCATTGGATTTCCTGTCTGCAAATCCATCTGAACGTTGAAAGCGTCTAGATGGTCATATGGGTCACTGTCCCCATTGTATTGCTGAATGCTCGGCATCTTGAACCTCAGAGGGAGAGGCTGTGTCTCAATCTCCCTTGTGAATGGGGTCCTGTCTCCGTAGAGCCCACGCTGTTCTGGAACTCCAGGTCGTGCTTCCAACTGTCGGACTCTTTGGAGGAGCTCCTCTACTTGGGGATCTCGGAGCTCGTATCTTCTCCTATGATCAAGACTTGGAGCCGGATGCTCAGGATCATACCTTTCATCCTCGAACCGATCTTCATGACGATGGGGCCTTACCTGCTGCCCATCCACCTCATCGGCATAACGAGCTGCGACTCGAACTCTGCCTTGATCAACTTCCATTCGCCTGTTCCCCTCCTGGCTTGGTCTTGCTACCTGGCTATCAGGACGTGCGACCTCCCTTTCGTGTTGAACAGGGTGTCTTCCACCCCTCGAACGCGCATTAGATGAGCGAGCCGAATCTGCAGGTCGCGGGACCTCCCTTGCTAGCCTTTCAGGTCCCTGCGCTATTTCGAGAGGCTGAGGCACTCTCTGTGGTGCCTGAACTTCCACCCTAGTCACGTTGTGTACCTGGGCTTGTACCAACATGTTGACGGCTTGCGTGAGCTGCCTAACCGTATCCTCCAACGCTTCTTGCCTTTGTAACAACGCATTCTGCCCTTCGGCCGTTTGGGCAACTGGAACCGATTGACGGTGAGGCAGAGGGGGGATGCCTGGCGCGGCCCCGAGTATCTGTCCTTGGGACGGGCCTGCTGCATGCGTGGTTGTGTCTTGCCTAGGCTGTAAGTTCTGCTGGGATTGGTTCACGTGACTTTCCGCCTGGTCATCATCTCCAAGGAACCTGTTTGATCTAGTCTTTGCCATATCGTCAGAAGTTGATAAACTGGGATGAAAAAGATTGCAGTTAGGGCCCTCCTTCTAGCGCCAAAATGTCGACGTTGGAATTCAGTCGACGAGAAATCAATGCCCAATACCTGCAATCAATGTGAGAAAGCACAAAAATCTAGAAAAGACAAAGACAGAAAACAGATGATCAAACGAAGAACACCAAATTTTACGTGGTTCGGCAATAAAAAGGCCTACGTCCACGACTGTCCAACTCTTAATCTCTGCAGAGTGACAGTATATTATTGAATATTGTCTGATGTTGTTACAACGGTTTTAATCCCTATTTATAGGGAAAGAAGAGTTACAATTCTGGCTGTAGCAAATCAGGAAGAGAATCCTGAATTAATTACATTCCCTAAACAATTGGGAAAAATAAGGAAAAGAATTATAAATTAATCATGCTTCCTAATATATTTAGGTAATACCAGGAAATTGCTATAATTATCTTGAAATAATGATGACTTGAATTTGAATTTAAATTAATCTCCATATCTGATGAGGAAATCATGATTTGATTGGGTAACTACCATATTCGGAGAGAGAGAATCACTATTGAACTTGGTAACTGCCTGTTCTGGAAGATATGATACTTATCACGTATCTGAGCAAGCTGACGTGTCATAGTGGTCCTCATCTCGAGCTCGCTGAGAAACGAGCTGCGCAGGCGTCGAGCTGCGACTTGCCTGTATTTATGAGTCTGTTGATGCCAGCTGGAAGTCTTGATGGTCTTTGAGTCAATACTAGGCCTCGTCTGATGGGCTTTGACTATGTTGACCTCATTGGGCCTTCTCATTGAGTCTTAAATGGGCATAAATTGGACTTTTACCAGCCCAATTATTGAGTCCGAAAAATACACATAACAGGGGAGATGTTGGTTGGACCAGCAAGAGCATGGATGAGATATCAATTGGTTTGGACAGTTCAACAACATATCAGATAGTGAACTCACTAAGACAATCCATACACATCCTCAATGGAACTGCTGTTATATCTCTTCTCCAACCTGTACCAGAAACCTATGAATTGTTTGAGGACATCATTCTGCTGTCAGATGGGCAACTTGTTTGCCAAGGTAACGTGCTAGAGTTCTTTGAATATATGAGATTCAAGTTCCCTGAAAGGAAAGGAGTTGCAGACTTCTTACGAGAAGTAATATTTTATGCATGCATAGTTCATGAATCTTCAAAAATTTTATGTATATACTACTAACATGTAAGGATTTTACATGTAGTGGGTGACATCAAGGAAAGATCAAGAGCCGTATTGGGCAAACAAAGATGAGCCATACATGTTTCTCACTGTCAAGGAATTCGCTGAGGCATTGATCTTCTCTTAATTTGTATGGGTAAACTCGTGTTTGTTAATGTGGTATATAATCTTAGCAGTTTTATGGTTTCTCTTACAATCAATTTTAATCTCTATCTCTCTTTTTGTTGGTTTAGAATTTAATTGATCTTGCTGGATCTAAGAGTTCAAAAAATGAATCAACTGGACTATGGAGAAAGGAAGGATCTTACATAAACAAAAGTTTCGACTCTTGGAACTGTATGTTTCTCATAATTGTATACATAAACAATGATAAATTTTCTTATTTTATTATTTAAATTGTGTTGTTGATGAATTGCTTTATTTATTAACAAAAAGTAAATTGATTTGAAGTCTTGATTTTTGTCCCTCTAATCATTGAATAATATCATATCGGCATCAAAATGGTGTTTTAAGTGTTGACAAAGTAATTATCTTGAGCTAAGATCCAGTTATAGGTTATAATCCTGGGAATGGATGACAGGGTTAAAATGTTTACTTTTCTAGATGAAATTTGGACATTTATTGTTTGCTATTTGTTTATAATGTCTATCATTTCAATAAATATAATCTGATTTTATGAATATTATGTAAAGGTGATAGGATAATTGAGTGAGGGGAAGACATGTTATGTTCCCTATCGAGATTCCAAGCTTACCCCTCTTCTGCAATCTTCACTGAGTGGGCGTGGGCATGTTTCAGTGAGTGTCAGATGCAACAATATCAATAATTAATGAATACTGGGTAAAGACCATTTATATTGTTATGAGAAATTACCATTTTATTTGTGCATACAAGTTAATGGGCTAGTAACTTGTACCCTTATCTAAACTAAGTTGCGTCTTAATTTTTTTAGTGTTTTGTTGCTGTATACATATTGAATTGTATAGTCAAACTTTTATTCTTTACTATAAATTGCTTTTTAAATAATAACCTTATGCTATGTCAATATCTATGTGTTTCTCCTTTGATCACAAAAATGATGTTTTTTTGTTTGTTTAATCTTTTATAGCTTATATGTACAGGCATCTAATAAGATGGAAGAAACTCACAGTACACTGAAGTTTGCATGCGGGGCAAAGCGAGTGGAAATCTATGCCTTTTGGAATAAGGTATTTAAAATTTCTGTACAAGGTTTATAAGTGGCGAGGCGCAATAATTTTCAGATGACCTGTTAGTAGAGATGGTATTAGGAGCGAATCCTTTTCACACTTTCCCATTCCAACTCACCAAAAATGTAGCCTGTGCCCTACATTGTAGTGGCTGCTACTGCCAATTTCCTCCCTGCTATGCATTCCCTTGCCACCCCACAAAGGCAGGGAGGAAGAAATAAATAAATCTTATCTAAGTGTTTTCTCTCCCTCCTGTCTTTATTGTCTAAATATCTCTATCATCACTGCTAGTTGACCAATTGTCATCTAAGACCGAATGACGCATATCTGAAGAAATGATATACGGCCCCATTGTAATTTGAACCAAGGCCATAAAATGCTAAACTGCCTTGTAGGAGTTACTTGAAGGAGATAGAGAGGAGATATTGTGAATGATTGGAGGCTTGTAGCTGCGGAAAATGAAAGAAGCACTAATGCTGATGTGTATACTAAGTTATGAAAATATTATATATTATCAAGGATAATATTGTATTATACCTTAGGTGGGATAGGAAACCTAAACTCTGTTCCCACTCTAAACCCAACTTGAGTGATGTTTGTGTGAATTGTCTCCATATTTTTTTAAGAAGAAAATTTATCTCCATACTAATCCTTGATTTTTACTTGAGAAACTTGGGTGTTGAAGTTGGGTATTTATGGGGTTGACGTGGATTTGCGACAAGAAACTTAGTCTAACTCGGTCTTATACTTTCTTTTAAACTTACTCTTTTTTTTTAGACTATTGATGAGAAATCATTAATTAAGAAGTATTAAAGAGAAATCTTGACCATCAAATAATCTGGAACTTGACCAGTTGAGGAAGGGGGATGCTTCTTGGTGTCAGTCATGAGGAGATTATAACCTTAAGGCAAAAGGTTCACGGATTTTTTTCCCACCTTTTTTAATTGATGTTCTACTTGTTTGTTGATTATTATTAATAATTCATTAATTTGTTACAGTTGGAAGAAGGTTAAGTGAAAATGCAGTCAAAGGTTGGAGGAGGACAAAGAAGCTAAAGCTGCTCTTATGAGCAGAATCCAGGGAGACTCACCAAGCTCATACTTGAATCTACAAAATATAAACTACCTAGTTTGAGTGATGTGTCGGGTCATTAGCGTAGTCATTCTTTTGGTAAGGATGATGTAAGTTCTTATTCTCATTTTTATCATGTTAATTTCATTATGGTTATTGGTTTGTGTATTTTGGATGTTATTTAGCTTTCAACTTGAAAAGAATTTGGGGCACTTGTCTTGAATAATGTTCCAAATGCGTGGTGCAAAAAGATCGAATATGCAACAGAATTTATTAAACTGAAAATTAGATCTCACCTTCGCTTTCTGAATTTCTGGCAGTAGTTATTTTTTCATTTTTGACACATCATCCTCACTTACACAATTGTTGGACTTGTAAGCCTGAATCAAATTTGGTTATCTTGGTGCCAGATCGATAAGTTATTATTTTTCGTAACATGTTTCTCTGTGTTCCTTTATTTGTACCAAACAATTGAACAATAATCAATTGAGTGGAGAATACCTGATGCCTTTCAAAAGCTCACAGGATAGACTAATTTGTAGGCGTTTTTTCGTTGAATTACTTACTTTTCGATTGTATTCATTTCTAAGTTTGAGTTGTGACCATATATATTGTAGTGCAGGGATATATCAGCTAACAAACTGCCTCCCTCAATGGAAAATTTGGCAGCTCTCAAAACATTGTGAGTAATAACCTTGTGATAAAGGAATACATTGCCGATTTATCCATGACCTATGTTTACTTTCTGGACTGCAAGCACCTGAAAAACAATGAACTGTCTGGATTTCTCAATGTTTTACAGAATATTCAACTAAATGATTTGTATGCATCTAAGCTCCTTTGCCACTTTATGTTTATTTCTGTTTAACAATATCAGTATTGTAAGGCTCTGTTTTAGTTGCATACTAGTAATAGTACAGAGCCTTCACCAATTAACAAGTCCCTTCATTTTTATGTAGGAACATATAGAACAATTTATTCTCCGGGCCGATACCTGACAAGCCATTCTCGAAAAGTACAAGAATCTGCAGATACAGCAGCAAAATGAATCTCAATCTGATGATCTGAAAAAAGGAGATATAAAAAGCCTGAAGGAGCATCATGATCAGTCATTAGATGCTGATGATAATATAAATAATAAATCTACTAGTAGAAGTGATGATGTAGATATTTTTGCTACTGGCCAATTATTTTCAGTGAAGATGTCGCCTCCACAACATGGAGTTGCTGCTTCTGACCAGACTTCTGTGCCTGGTGGGCTTGGAGATGGTACTCCAAAGGTGTGTCCATTATCTTGGATTGTGTATGTATTTTGTAAGCAAGTCAGTTTTCTGTTTCACATGCTATAAATTCCTCGTATTGGATCACATATATTGTTACTAATGTTATATTTCATGATCAATTATTGTAGAGTGAAACATCTAAACACATATTCCATGATGATATTTTTGGGGAGACACCTAGTGAAGTTTGTAAGATGGTGAGTTTGATGGTTATATATGTCTTACCGATTACTTTTTCTCTCATTCCTGATCTGTGATTGATATTTTTACAGTTGTAGCATCTTATGTTATTGTATAAATTGGTGGTCCTCTCTCGCTCTCTCTTGTTAATTTTTTATTACTCTGATCATTTTGATACTTCGGTATATGTATGATTTTATGATTTGAGCTTTTGTTCTCTTTTCTTAGTTCTGTCTTATATGATTGAAACAAATTTACTTGTAATCTCAAAAAAAAAAAAAAAAGAAGTTAACTGGTATCGGGGAGGTGCTGGGAATGGTGTATGTATATATATATATAGTTTGAAGAATGAAATGAATTCACCTTCCGAACTATAGTTGGTAGACTTGAAAGTTGTTTTCATCCTCATATTTAGTACTTTGTGACATTATGCTTATAAAATTTATATTTTATAGTTAGTCCATACATATATTTTTAATATTTTAGAACATGCCCCACATCTGTTTATTTTCGTACATCTGTTTTCATGTTCATGCACACATACAAATAGAGCAAATGCTTCTGTTAATTTCTTTTGTCATGTAAAGTATTTCGGTTTTCTGTTACTTCGTTGATGTGTTCTAATACTTCATTCTCTGACTTTTGCTTATTGAATTTATCTACTGGGAAGAACTAAAGTGATATAATCAATATTAATCCATTACGTCTGGGCAACTTTGATTAAATATTTTGATTATTGGATCCCTTGTGTTTGTTTTTTAATTTGATTTTGTAATAATGGGTGTAGCAAAAATACTCATTTCCGGAAGTTACTCTCAATAGGTTCGTTTTTCATCTTCTACAACGTTTTTTCTTCCAGTTATTATTTATTTCTGTTTTGTGATGTTTTATTTATTTTTATATAATGTTCTGCCTATAGAATGCAGTCTGCCTATCAATGAAGTTATCCAATCTGGTGTTGGTCCTTACTTTATTGAGTTTCTTGCTAGGGATGACTTTCCATAGCTTCAGGTGTGAGTTAGCTCCCTGTGTTATTTGTTTGTTATTGTGATGTTTTGCTGTTTGTTGTTTTCTTGAGTTTTCTTTGACCGTTGTTTTTTTTGTGTGGCTCAGTTTTAGGCTGCTTAGGCTCTTACAAATATTGCTTCGGGGACCTCAGAAAACACCAGGGTTGTAATTGATCATGGTGCTGTTCCGATATTTGCTAAAACTTTTAAGTTCAACTGATAATGTTCGTGAGCTGGTATATGTCGTGCAACTTGTCTATGCTTTTTTATTGCATTTTTCTTGTTACCCTTTTGTCTTCCACCAAGGAACATTCTAAAGCGGTAATTAACACTTTTTTATTTAATCTGTAGGCTGTTTGGGCATTGGGAAATGTTGCTGGTGACTCACCTAAATGTCATGACCTTGTCCTTAGCAAGGAGCTTTGATGCCTTTGTTGGCACAATTCAATGAACATGCGAAACTTTGTATGTTGAAAAATGCTATGTGGACATTGTCAAACTTCTGTAGGGGCAAGCCACAACCCTTGTTATAGATTATATTAAGAAGGTGCCATTTCACATTCCATTTAATTAAATATCCTACAAGCAATATACATAGACAATTGAAATAATCACATGCTTTTGTTAACAATTTTGCAGAATTTAGGACTTGAAGTATCTGCTAATACACTTGCAGGTGATGAAATGATATGAGGAATATCTGGTGGACAGAAGAAGTGCATCACGACTGGTAAAATATCATCATTGAAAATGACTGTAATAGCACAACAAGTTTGACTAAACTTTCATGTTTTTTCAACATAAGTAGTTTAATTGGTTTTTACTAAAATTTTTGGACAGATATGGTGCCAGGGAGATGTTGGTTGGACCAGCAAGAGCATGGATGAGATATCAATTGGTTTGGACAGTTCAACAACATATCAGATAGTGAACTCACTAAGACAATCCATACACATCCTCAATGGAACTGCTGTTATATCTCTTCTCCAACCTGCACCAGAAACCTATGAATTGTTTGACGACATCATTCTGCTGTCAGATGGGCAAATTGTTTGCCAAGGTAATGTGCTAGAGTTCTTTGAATATATGAGATTCAAGTTCTCTGAAAGGAAAGGAGTTGCAGACTTCTTACGAGAAGTAATATTTTATGCATGCATAGTTCATGAATCTTCAAAAATTTTATGTATATACTACTAACATGTAAGGATTTTACATGTAGTGGGTGACATCAAGGAAAGATCAAGAGCCGTATTGGGCAAACAAAGATGAGCCTTACATGTTTCTCACTGTCAAGGAATTCGCTGAGGCATTTCAATCATTTCACATTGGTAGAAAACTAGGAGATGAGCTTGCTGATCCATTTGACAAGTCCAAGAGGCCACCCTGTGGCTTTGACAACTAAAACGTATGGAGCCAGCAAGAAGGAGCTCTTGAAAGCTTGCTTCTGGAGAGAGTATCTTCTTATGAAGAGGAATTCATTTGTCTACATTTTCAAAATGGTCTAGGTGAGTACATTCAGGGTTTTTTTTTCCCTAAGCAGAAAGAGATTCGAACTTTGGAGAATTGTAACAAGTACTTAATTGTTTGTTGGTTTTGGATTTCTCAGCTTTTCGTGGCAGCTTGCGTGACAATGATATTGTTTTTAAGAACAGAGATGCACAGGAACACAGTGACAGATGGTGAATTTATCTGGGAGCATTGTTCTTTACAATGATCATGATAATGTTTAATGGATTCTCAGAGCTTTCAATTAGTATCATGAAACTTCCTGTCTTCTACAAGCAGAGAGACCTTCTATTCTATCCTGCTTGGGCATAGTCTCCACCTATATGGATTCTCAAGATCCCAATCATCTTCCTTGAAGTCGGTGTGTGGGTGTTCATGACTTATTATGTTATAGGTTATGAGCCAAACATTGAAAGGTTAGTTAAAAGGAAGACGGAAAACATATTCAGAATTCTAGTTTCAATTAGTTTTTTGGCTTCAGGTTTTGAAAAAGATTATTTCATGAATGAACAGGTTTTTCAAGCAGTACTTTTTGCTCCTGTTTGTAAACCAAATGGCATCAGCATTGTTCCGATGTATAATAGCTCTAGGAAGAAATATAATTGTTGCAAACACGTTTGGGTCATTTACTTCACTAACAGTCCTGTTTTTGCGGGGATTTATCATATCTCGAGGTGAGTATTAGTACTATTAACCACACTATATATGA
This sequence comes from Litchi chinensis, assembly GCA_019925255.1. Lineage (NCBI taxonomy): Eukaryota > Viridiplantae > Streptophyta > Magnoliopsida > Sapindales > Sapindaceae > Litchi > Litchi chinensis. Next base: position 20,685,002 of record CM034474.1, read on the forward strand.
AGATTTTCATGATTTTTTTTTCCGTGGAGATAGATGTGAATAGCACTCTGATGTTACAAGTTTACATAAATTTGAACCAGATGATGTGAAGAAATGGTGGTTGTGGGGTTATAATGGTTTTCGCCAATGATGTATGGACAGAATGCTATAGCTGTGAATGAATTTCTAGGCAAGAGTTGGAGTCATGTAAGTATATCTTTTTGTTTGATAGTTTGAGAAGAAAGAAACTAGAATATGAGTGAAGTATCTCATAAATTGATGCGTGATAGCTAGTTAATATATCTAGGAAAATTTTCCAGGTTTCTCCTAATTCTACGGAATCATTAGGAGTTCTGTTCCTAAAGTCTCACGGGCCCGCAAGCATATTGGTATTGGATTGGTGTAGAAGCAACAATTGGATATGTTTTCCTTTTCGCACTAGCTCTCAAGTATCTTAACCGTAAGTACCCTTTTCTTACATTTTTTAATGTTTTGAAGGTCAAGATGAATATATGTTGTGATGATCAAAATGACTGTTGCAGCATTTGGGAAGCCTCAATCAGTACTATCTGAAGAGGCCTTGACTGAGAAAATTGCTAGTAAAACTGGAGAGTCTGTGGAGCTATCATCAAGAGATAGGAGCTTTGGTGAGTCATTGCATGGACAGACTTGTTATTTTGTTGTTACTTTTTGGAGAAGAAATTATGACATTGATCAATACATTACAATGCAGAAAAAGGGAAGGATGGTCGTAGAAATGCTACATCTTCCAAGACTTTGTCTGCTGGAGTTGGAAGATTCAGTGAATCTGATTAGAACATAAAGTGCGGAATGATACTTCCTTTTGAGCCACATTCTATAGCTTTTGATGAAATTCGATATGTAGTAAACATGCCACAGGTACTTTATATATTTGTTGATTTTTACACTGGTGAATGTAACTGCATTATAAAATATGATTGTAATTATGTTTGAAGGGTGTGAGTGGTGCTTTTGGGCCAAGTGTCTTGACAGCTATAATGGGAGTCGGTGCAGGCAAGACCACTCTAATGGATGTGTTGTCTAGGAGGAAAACAGGAGGATATATCAATGGCAGGATTACAATATCTGGTTATCCAAAGAAGCAAGAAACGTTTGCTCGCATGTTAGGATATTGTGAGCAAATAGATATCCACTCTCCACATGTAACAGTATATGAATCGTTAGTATATTCTGCTTGGCTACGGTTAGGAAGGTGACTATTTACCATAAAGATGCTTGATTTTTGTGTATCTTAGACAATATCATTTCTCTGATTACTTCTGATTAATGGTTTTGTAGATGTTTGTTAGGGAAGTCATGGAGCTTGTGGAGTATGACAACTGGGATGATGCAAAAGGATATTATCGTAAGTTGTCACCTCTTCCTTTTGCTTACATGATTGTTGCCCAAGAGAGTTGAGATTGATTTAGGTTTGCATGTTATGGCTTACTTAACAACTCATGTCCTGTGTTAATGCTTTGAAGGCAGGCCAACTTTGGGGTTTGTCCTGTCTCAAAAGATCTTTGTATCATCTTCTTTCTATATTTTTTTCTTTTTTCTTTTTTTTTTAAAATCTTTTGATTTAGAATGGTAGGAGACATCTACTCTTAAACTTACTGGAAAGCAGGTTATATTCTGCTCCACAGTTTTTGTCAGAAATATGGGAATAATTGAGCACAAAAAAGAAAGAAACTGAATTATTATATATGGTTATGACTGACTAAATTGGTTGTGTTTGGGTTGTCAAGCTCTGGTTTTAATGCATAATTACTTGAATTATTATATATGACAGGAACAAAGTTGGTTGGACAAAGGTTCAAATATTAAAGAAACTGGCCGGTGCGGATCCAGAGAATAAATGCCGTTATGTCCACTTTATTTCTAGTTTTAAATATAGACATCATCTTTGTCTAGTTTTTGAATCTCTTCATATGAATCTGCGCAACTTTTTGCTATGAGGGCATATGCAAAACAGCTTTTTATTGCCTTGAAGCATCTCAAGAACTGTGGTGTTCTTCATTGTGATATAAAGCCAGATAACATACTGGTATGATTTAGTGTTCCTTTTGTGGTTGGGTTGCTTTTTCAATATGTATGCATGATCATCTAACATGTTATTTTTTGCTTATCATTTTAGGTAAATGAGGCAAAGAATGTGCTGAAGCTTTGTGATTTTGGTAATTCTGATTTACTTTGTGAGTTGCTTTTATTGTGCCCTTGAGATAAGCAAGTCATAGTCATCACCTATTGGCTGTTAGAAAATGATGAAACTTTTGTTTTTCCTTCTGTTGGATATGTTATATTTCGTGTTTCAAAACCGATTTGAGCCGGCGTCTTGAAGCCCACCTCAGCCACCTCATGGACTCGGGCGCCTCAAGGCGGCTGCCTCAGGCGATGCTAGTGTGGCATCCATCCCAGTTGTGTGAGGCATCTGCCGCAGTTGAGTGAGGCGGTGACCTGAATATATATATATATATTTTTCTTCTATAAGTATCTGAATATATATATCGCTTCTATAAGTATTTTTGTCATAGCCAATTTCTTTTTCTAATTTACACACATTGGTGGCTGAGATCAATCTAGAGCAAAAAATAAAGTCACAAAAGACAAAATAAATCATCTGAAGCAAAGAGACAACAACTCAGCAGTGTGTAAGTGATTCATCGGAATGTTGTCTATATTCTCTTATCTTGGGAGATGAAAATGTAATCTCTTTTCCTCTCTCTCTGCCTGTGTGTGTGGGTGTAGGCCGGGGTGTACATGCACAGGTGTTGTGCATATGGGTGTTTGTCTGCTCTTGTTCAATGTGTTCTGAACATTTTATGACATTATTATGCAGATTCTTCAATGCAAAGAATATTTTGGCCAGTATGGGAAGGTTCTAAAAGTATCCATGTCTGGCGCTGTTGCTGGTGTCATTTGGCAAGTTTCAAACAGTACTTGTAGTGTGTAAGTTTAAATGTTATCACTACGTCTGGCCCTTATTTGCTTTGAAATAGTAAGTCTTCCTGCGGTTGGATTTGTTGACATCAATTAGAATGCTCTTGATATATTGGGGCGACAGAAGTAGACTATAAATTTTCTTTTTTATATCTTTGACATTATTTGCCTGCTTATTTTGTAACATTATTTTACAGTTTGATGACTTATATTGGATTGAATTTCTACCACCGATGTAGGTAGAATTCATAAAAGTGTTAAGTGTCATATCCAAATGCTATTTAATTAATTCTATATGCTGGTTACAAGATTTGGTTATATTTTCTTCCAAATTAGACTTAACATGGGAGCAGCACATGCAGCAGGGAGCACTGTTCTAGATCCAACATCTAGGTACACTTTGTTTGGCTCTTAAGGTTTAAGAATGACTTTGCTAAACATATAATAGGTTGATAGCTTGGGTGAAAATGAAAACTATTGCTCCTACGGCAATTGAAACTAATTTGTTAAACTGTTATAGAAAATTTCTTGTCTCCTTGCTTGCATGTTGATTGAATTAGCTTATTTGAAGGTTGTATTAACTTGTACCTATGAAAATATGTAGGAGTTTCTATGCATGAAATCTGATAAATTGCAAAATGATTTTAATCTATTGAGCAGTCGAAGTCGCACCATATTTACACTAGTAGTCATTCTTCACATTGATGAACATCACTTAACTAAACGTTATGGAATATTAATCAAACTCATTGCCCATTGCTGTTAGAGAAGGTAATATTGGGGTTTTTGCTACAGTGTTGCTTTTTACTCTTGTATTTTTATAATCTTCATAATCTATAGTTTTATTGTTACTATCCTTAAATGCTGTTTATTGGCAGAGCATCATTATGTTGGTTCAAATAATTTTAATCTGTTGAGCAGTCGGAGTCACATCATATTTATACTGGTAATCATTTTTCATGTTGATGAACATCACTTAATTATACGTTATGGAATATTAATCAAACTCATTGCAATGTTCTATTCCTTCTAATTACAAGGATGTCTTGCTTACTATCCATTTCCTTATAAGGCCTCATAATCTTTATAGTTTTTAAAAGTTGAGAATCTTAAGGATTAGATTGTTGGCATAAGCATCTGTCCTAGGTTAATTTCATTCTACTAAAACATGGGAAAACAAAAAAGATTTTGTAATAGTTTCTTTTTCTTCCGTTATTGTTGTCTATTGAGTATGTAATGTGTGTTATTTTGTGTTCTGTTAGAAGGTTAGTTTTAACTCGTATCTATTACGGTAGTAGCTAGATATAAAAACTCTTCCTTATAATATATATATATGTATATTATTTACAGTTTATTTTCATTATATCTTGTTTATAGGTTAGCACAATACATAGATGACTAATATTGTTAATGTTAAATTTTTTTTTTTCCACTATTTGAGAAAAATGATTGTTTGATGTCCTTTTTAGGGTGCAATGACATATGACCAAATGGATCTTTTGGTTAAGCAAGTTAAGATGCTTGCAAGAGATTGTATTGAGCACAAGTAACCTGAAGCGTTTGGTGGAGCAGTCTGCGAATGATCCTAATAACTTTAAAAGCCAGGTATGTTTCTCCCTTTTGTCATGCACACACAAAAACACACAAAGTGCGTTTCTTTTAAATATATTTAGTTTTGATGCATGTGTAATATCATATATATTTGTGATAATAATTTAAACTGTTATTAATTATTATAGATTATAATATATATAATTATAACTACTGCCAAGCCTGCTAGTGCAATACCCTGCCTAGTGCAAAGGGCAGGATTTAAAGCGCAATGTTTGGTATTTCCATTAAATGTGGATAGATCTCTTTTAGCTTTTGGGAGCAGAATTCATAGAATCTTATCTTAGGTAAGGTCTCGGTAGTTGTCTGACCTAGTGTCAGTAAAATATATATATTTATTTATCTAATAATATATTAATGATATTATATTAATATTTAATTATATATATTTTGTGTAATAATATCATAGTATATATAATATAATTTAACAACTAAATTGTTAAATATATATTATACATAATTTTATTTAGTTATTAATATTTAAGTACTATATATTATAAATATTAATATAGATATATAAATATATATTACTATATTATAGTATATTACTATATTTTATATTATAGTAAATGTTGTATTATATTACTAACATAATGATATTATATTATAATTATATGTACATTTAATAATATCGACTATATATAGTAAATTATATCTCTAAAATTATACTATGATATTATGAATAATAAGTATAGATATAATATATTATATTATAACTACTGTTATTGAATAAATTAACTCATACAATAATTATATTATTTTAAATAATATTATAATTAAGTTTAACATTATAATATTATAATAATGATGTAATGCTATCATATATTCTACTATTATATTTTATATATTATTATTAAATTAATATAGAAAATAATAGGTAATCAATATATTTTGTAATTTATGTTATAAAATTTTTATGTGTAATATTTAATATGTTAGAACATATTAATATTAAAATTTATAATATCATGGACTCTCATCGGCAATTCTCCTTATATAATTAGTATATAATATTATAAATTTGTAATAAATTATAGTATAGTTGATAATATAGTAATATTATTATTTGTGTTAAGTATAGGTTTAAATGAAATTAGATATCTATTTATTATAGAATTTATCATATAGTAAAAGCTTCTAATTTCTTTAAAAAAATAATAATAACTTCTAAAATTTGGCCAATGTAAAAATATTGTATATGAATAATAAAATATTGTATATAGATAATATTGAAACTCGTTCATAAACAATATAATTACTAATATTTTTTAAAATATATGAAATTATTTATAATTTATCGATCATATTAATATTATAAAATAATATTTAATTATGACAACAAATTATAATATTATAATATAGTTTGTATTTCAGTGTAATATAATATGTATTTTTTACTAAATATGGGTAGACCACTTCCGATTTTTAGGAACACCATTTTGGGTGGCAATAAGAATCTTGTCTCAAGTAAAGTTCCGACCTAGTGTCAAGAGGACATATATAGATAATTATATTTACCTACTATTATATTAATGATATTATACTGCATCTATTGATAATAAGATTTATTATATCATATTTATTGATATTTTATGTGTAATAATATCATAGTATAGATAACATAATCTAGTAACTATATTGTTTAATATATATTATACATAATTATAGTATTTAAAATAGATTCTCTAATTACAGATATTATCCTAATAATTATGTATTTATAGCTATGTTTAGTAAATTATAATAATATATTACGTTATACAAATGTTATATTACAATATAATTAATAATATTATATTATATTTGTAATATTATAATTTATATTAATAATATATTTAGTTATTAGTATTTAAGTACAATATATTATAAATATAACTCTGATTCCATTTAGTCAATCTCAGTTAAATATAAAGGTTAACAAAAAGATTGGATTGCAATACATATTTTTTTTTTTTTGAGAAGCATTGCAATACATTTTAAATCATGACGTAACAATATTAATAATTTAATGTTAAAATTACATTATATTAAATATATGTATAAAATTATATTTATCTACTAATATATTAATGGTATTATACTACATCTATTAAAAATAAGATTTAATATATCATATTTAATGATATTTTATGTGTAATAATATGTATATAACTTAATTTAGTAACTATATTGTTTAATATATATTATACATAATTATTGTATTCAAAATATATACTCTAATTATGTATATTATCATAATAATTATTTATTTCAATCTATATTAACATTTATAATACACTAACTAGTAAATTATAATAATATATTATGGTGTACAAATATTATATTTCAATATAATTAATAATATTATATTATTTTTGTAATATTATAATTTATATTAATAATATATTTAATTATTAGTATTTAAGTACAAATATTAATATGAATATATATATTACTACATATAGCATATTAATATATATAATTATATTCATCTACTAATATATTAATGGTATTGTACTACATCTATTGATAATAAGATTTATTATATCATATTTATTGATATTTTATGTGTAATAATATCATAGTACATATAACATAATTTAGTAACTATATTGTTTAATATATTATACATAATTATAGTATTTAAAATATATACTCTAATTATGTATATTATCATAATAATTATGTATTTATATCTATATTAACATTTATAGTATACTAACTAGTAAATTATAATAATATATTGTGCTATACAAATGTTATATTACAATATAATTAATAATATTATATTATATTTGAAATATTATAATTAATATTAATAATATATTTAATTATTAGTATTTAAGTACAAATGTTAATAATATTATTATTCAATATGTATATTAAAATTACACTACTAAGATTATTATGTTTAAAATAATTATGTTACATATTACTAATAATCAATTTACAATCACATGTATCATTATTTATATTTTAATCTATAGTTATAATGATATCAATCTATAACCAATATTATTATAATTAAACATAATTATATACATATAAAAACATACTAGTTATTATATATATAGTTACATTATTATATACCGAATATAAATAATATTACCTATTAGTTTTATATATATATTGTATGTAAATTAATAATATATAATTGGTATCATAGTGGAATGTACCTTTTACATATATAATAATGACTTTTCCACTGCCAAACCTAACTTCATATGAGTGAATATTAGTTTATTAATGATTTATATAATAATATTATTAACGTAATAATGTTCATACAAATTAATTCTTATATATAATTACATAGGTTAACTTGTAATTATTTTATAAGGTATGTTTATTTTTACGTTATTAATTATTAACATATAAATATATTTTGGTAAATTATAATACTTATATATTATATTATTATAAATATAATCAATTGTAAAAGGTGTTTTTTTTTTTAATTATTGTTTCAATTTTATAACTTATTTGTGATAAGTTATAAATAAATTATAGTAAATTATAAATTATTATTAATAATTTGCTATAATTTATTTACAGCATTTATATATATTTTATGTTCTCTTAATTATATTATTGATTTACATGGCTATTGTAGAATTTGTACTATAATTAATATATTACTACATGATATAAAATTATATAATATGTATGATATTGGATAGTAATTAATATATATATATATAAATATTCAGGTAAATTATAGTATATATATATATTATTTAAATAATAAATATATAAAAAAAAGTGTGTTTTTTTTTTTTAATTGTTTCAATTTTATAACTTATTTGCGATAAGTTATAAATAAATTATAGTAATTTATTAATAATAATCAATAATTAATAATTTACTATAATTTATTTATAGCATTTATATGTAAATCAAAATATTTTTCAAAATATTTTTATGTTCTCTTAATTATATTATTAATGTACATAACTATTATAGAATTTTAAGTAATGTTCATAAATACTATACATTAATTATATTATAAATTATATACTATATATTAGATATATTGTACAAAATGTTTGTATAGATATTATATAGAGATTCATATCTATAATATATATAGTTTAAATAAATATATTACAATATAGTAAATATTTATCATATAATTAATAATTATATATTACTATAGCATATTCAGATAATAATATCATTATATAACATTGTCCATAAACAATAGAATGGTTAAATGAATTTAGTAATATAATTTTTATATATCAATAATAAATGTCAAAATTGATATTTACAAGTTAAGCTATGTTATTAAATAAAATACATATGTAAATAATATATTTATAGTATTTATCATATTATATATTGAATCGATAACCCTAAATTAATTATAATTTGGAAATTAATTATAACCCTAAAAATTTTAACTTGACTTTGTGACTTCAACATCTATCAAACCTATTCCTTATCCAACTTTATTATTTATTCTAAATTTATTTATTTTTCCTAACCATTGGATTAACATTAAATGTACAGATAGATATTAAAATCATAAATTTAACTAAAGAATTTAAGTTAAGACAGTCCAATCCACAACTAAATTATGCAGAAGAAACTATTAACAATAAGCTAACAAATTATAGCATCATGGTTAATTCAAATATAAAGGAATAGAAGAAAAAGCTGAAGAGCTTAAAAATAATTGAGAGTAAATTCTAAACGTGCACACCATACTAGCAAAAAAATATTCACAAGAAAATAAACAATAATAATATTATTACGTTCAACATGCTATCTAGGTCTCTATTCATTTATTCAATAAATTATATTAACTTTATTCTTATATATATTTATATATATAAATATAACATTTATTATTATGACAATTATTATATATTAAATAAATATAAATTTGTGTATGCGTTATTGATGTGTGTATTCATGATTATAATTATTTATTATGTTTAAAGTAAATAATATGCACGTGTATTTCAAAGTTCAAAGATTTGTTATCATTATATTGAAAACACACATATCCTTTTATTTTATATTATTTAACAAATATATATAATTGCTGTATATATAAATAAATAATTATAAGTATTATTAAATAAAATATTACAAAATATGATATTTACAAATGTATCCTTATATATATTTGTACTTATATTTATATATATATATATTAGAGTATGTTATCATATAATTTCTTTGAAAGAATATAAATATTAATAAGTATGTATATTATACGTTTGCATTATTTTATTATATTAAAAATAATTTAGCTTAATCATATATAGAATTAGCTAATGGAGTAGAATATACTATTAATATATTATAGCATATATAAATATATGTTATTAGTATGTGCGGTTATTATTAAATTTATATTATATAAAATTCTCTTTGTGACTTTAATATTAATTTAGGTTAATTAATTTATCGATATAAATTTATTTAAAATTAATAATAACTACATATAATTTACCATATTACAATATAATACTTTGAATTTATATATATAAACTATAAATATGAATTATATAATATATAATTAAGATAAATACTAGTTAATATATAATATTAATTATGTAGTACGTTATACGATATGTAATATATCTTTATTTTTTATATTAAATTCAATATATTTGTTGTAACATACTCATAAATTATAAAAGTGTCTAAAGTTCATTATTTAATATGATATTGTGGATAATATATACGAATGATATGTATTAATTATTAAATTATATTAATAAAATAAAACTATACACAACATAAATTATTTTTAAACATAATTTTATATTCAAATATCGTTAATTAAATGTACATTGATAATTTATATAAATTATCAATGTACATTTATATTAATATGATAACCTAACAAGTATAATATAATTTCATATCAATTTTATAGTAAGTTATTCTCAGATTTACTTAATGTTTAAAATGTAATATATATATATATATATATTAAATTAATATGGGTTTAAATCATTACAACCAAGCATTGACAATAAAAAAAGTTATATATTTCGTATTTGTAGGTTCTACTTTGATATATCATCATATAAAATATAACAACCAAGCATTTACAATCAATAATTTATATATTTCTACTTGTAGTTTCTATTCTCATATATCATTATATAAAATATGTAATGATAATATTATATTATTACAAACTTAATAAAATATACTATGAAATTAATATAATAGACTATAATTTTTATATTAAATCGTTCGATAATATTCCAAATTTTTGTTTAATTAAAAAATTGTAAACTTATAGCATTTGTAAATTATCACATTATAAACAATATCGGTTATAAGTTGGTTGTATGTGAAATTATTTATAAGATAACCTATCATATATATTATCTATAATAATTTTTGTTTACTAAATCTTATATAACATAGATCATAAAATTATTAGATTTAATATATAATATATTACAATATTTTTATAATTTAATTATAATATAGTATATATATTGTTATATTAATTAATAAAATAATATTTTATTAATTAATATAAAATATACATACTATAGTACAACAATAACAATATTTATCTACATATATATCTTAATATAGTGTATTATTACTTACATTAAATTACTACTAAAATTCATATGGTATATTCATATGTACAAATGTTATTATATATTATTATTGTGATCCTCACTAGTTATGATTTTTAAGGATCATAGTTAATATATTATATATATATATATTAACTAGTTATGATTTTTAATGATCAAAGTTAATATATTATATATATTAACTTAATGTACTTATTTGATATTAACTATATAAGATGGTCATTTTAAATAAAATTATGTTATATCATAATTATTAAATGTCATAGTCATATAACATCTATTTAAACAATTTATTTAAAATTATAAAACTTACAATTATTTAGGTTAGGTTAAAAATACCCACCCTTATACGAAAGTATAAGTAGCCACTCCTTAGCCATTAAAGCAGACTAGTAAAACTCCAACAAATGGTTACAAGACTTCAAAATCTAATGATTAATAGATTTGCGAGTCCTATGGCATGTCATTTGGCCTCAACAATGTTCTAAAACCCCACACAAAGGTTATGCATTCATCAAATAAGAGAGGAAAGATGTGTTATTGACAGGATTCGACTCGAATTCCCTCTAACGAATCCAGCGATCTTGCTGGGTACCCTACGAAATCCTTCCGCAGTCTAACTAACTCAGAAGGATGTCATGGAGTGAACTCGTAATTATAATGCTTTGCTAACATATAAATCAAAAGTTTATAGCATCTCATATCGATTCATAAAAATAAATTTTCAAAATATAATTAAGAATGTTTCAATAATTTAGGTATCCAAATCATGTATGCGTCATTATAATAATAATAAGAATTTAATGAAATTTGTTCAAAATAATTACAAAAGAAACCATGCAGCATCGTCGATCGTCTGGCCCACCTAATCTGAACGAGGCGAACTGGTACCCTGATTCCTTATTCCTTATTCCTGCACTTGGTAGGTTTTTATAACATAAAAACCAAAATGTTATGAGCTACAAAACTCAGTGAGTGCGTAAGTGTTTCTATTTAAATTCATCTTTTATAAAATTTACCTAAAAAAAAAAAAGCATTTTCTTCAAAACATTTTTCTTTAAAACAATTTATTTCTAAAAACTTGAGTTTTATAAATTCATTTTAAAGTTCCAAAAACTTTTATATAAGTGCTAAAATATTTCATAGTTTTCTAAAATATTTTTAAAATGTTTTTCTTTCTAAAATTCACTTTCAATGATATGTTTCTCTTTCTAAAAACTGCACTAATGGGAAACCTAAAGGAAACTACAATCACATGAGCGACTAGATTAGCTTTGCTCAGTGTGGGGGGTCCCATAGCGTAAAAGCTAGAATCGCATACCGCTACAAATCTACAAAAACATACTGCTACTACGTGGCGGAACTACTATCGCACACTGTATAGCGGGAAAATACCTCACAAGTGCAAAGGGCGACACGACTGACACAACAGACTTGATCCCCCAATGTTAGGAGGACTAGCCCTCCTAACACTTATCATAAACTGCGGGGTATACGACCGGGTCTAAAGCTATAAGGTCTATCTATCTATAAACTTGGGTCGTCCACTAGTATTTGAAAATTTTTTCTTTCTATAATTCAAATTAAATTCTTTTTGATAAAATATAATAAAAATTTGCATACCATATTATACATGAACTGTTTTCTCATCATGTTATTGCACAAGTTTGTCGATAAGCTAAAATGAACGAGTAATAAAAATATATCAGAAGTTTGCAAAATAAATTTAAAAATATTTCAATAATATTTTCATACTCACATCTCTAGCGATCTCTTCTAGCTCGTCTTTTTCACCTACACTTAATACAAATAAGATCTCTGCTTAGCATGCAAGACACTTCAATTCCAAGCCATTTCTATTAATTTTACAACTTATAATTCATCCAAACTGCTACGGACTATAGTACTGTCAGTCCAACTCGAGCTGCGAGCTCGTACCCCAGCTTGTTCAGCTCGTCCTTTTAGCGAGCTCTCACTTCGTCTAACTCAGCTCGATTTGCGGGCATTATCCATATCAGCGAGCTTGCTCAGCTTACCCTTTTCAACGAGCTGTTACTTTCTAACTCAACCCTATTCACAGGTGCTGTCCAGCTCGACCTTTGCGAGCTGCTACCTTAGCCCAACTCGGTCAGACATTATAGAAGGCTGTAGCCTTACTTAACTTGGTCTCTGTGAGCTCACGCTTCAGTCCAATTCGACCAACGTTGAAAATGAGTTACGGGCATCATCCAACTCGCATCTCGCGAGCTCCCGTCCTAACTCACGCATAATCAATTTTTAACACTTATTTTCTAGGTTTCACATCCTTTCAAGCATTCTTACAATCAACAATATTTCACCAGATTCTATCCATCAACCCAAGTCGCGACCTCAACAATTTCACGATTGAAAACTTGACGTCCTAAACAACAATCAAACCGCTTCAATTCAGCTTATTTCTTAGTTACTTCACTTATCAGATTTTCTCCTCACTTTTTTGCCTTACTTTTCCACTCGTTTGCTGCTTCAAATCACCAAATCTATGCACAAAATCTCAATAATATCATATGCAGTTCATAGACTACTTCGATAGACTTCTCACTAACATAAAACCATGGAAACTCGTTGTTACCAATTGATTCTTACTAGATTTGACTTGATACTCCTCTTCAGCTTGCTCTTCACCTTTCTACGACTTGATTTTTCTTTCAAAAGTGGCAGAGATCTGGCTTGGAACAGCTACAAATCTGCCTTCCTTGCTCTGCCGACACCTTTCTCTCTCTCTCACTCTTTTTCTAGATTTTTCTCCCAGTTTCATGACTAACTCTCACCACACACACCTATTTATAAGCGTGGGCTAAGCTCCACCTCTACCCTTAAACTTCCTTAAATTTACAATTTTACTAGTTTCTAGAGAATTCTTTACTTCTCCCACATGTCCTTGACATTTCATTTTATTTACGATTTTACCATCCATTGGAAAAATCCTTTATTCCATTAATGTCTTTCAACTTTTTATAATTCAAATTTACTCTCGATCCTTTCAGAATTTCTATAAAAATTAAATTTCATCTTCGAACACTTTAAAAATCCATTTATTATGCCACAATTGCGAGTATATCCGTACAACATATTACTTTGTACAGATGTATGGTAATAAAATTGGGAAGAGATATTACTGTTATATCTGTAACATATTCTGCAAACTGTTGTGTCAAGTTGGATTTGAGATAAGAATATTAAGAGTTATATGTTACATGATTGATGTTATCAAGAAAAAATGATGAGGAAGGTTTATATTGGTTTTCCTCATTCCTAATATAATTACTGCTAACTAATTATTATTTGTCATTAATATTTATTACCTCAAAAAAAAAAAAAAAGGTAATAATCTAACTCACTCAAGATGAGACTACAACTAAAAATTTTAACTTGAAATTGTGATTTCAACATCTATCAAACATATTCTTTATCCAATTTTATTATTTATTCCAAATTTATTTATTTTTCCTAACCATTGTAAACTATTAACAATAAACTAACAAATCGTAATGTCATGATTAATTCAAATATAAAGGAATAAAAGAAAAGGCTGAAGAGCTTACAAATAATTGAAAAAAAAAATTCAAAAATGTGAAGATTATACTAGCAGCAAAATATTCACAAAAAATAAACAATAATAATACTTTTACCTTCACATGCTATCTAGATCTCCATATATTTGTTCAAATTAGTTCAAATTAGGTGAACTTTTTCCACACCTACAAATGAGGGCATTTCAACTAGTAGTTAGAATATTGATAAGCTAAAACCAAAATATAACATAACACATTGAAACCTACAAAATATCAAATAAAACATATCTAATTAATAAATCACAAATTCATATATAAAAGATGACATAATTCCACAATTGTAGCTGTTAATTATAGAGTTGTAAATTGCAGACTACAAGGATTCAAGCTAAGATTTTCCTTTTAGCTCATATAAGATCATTCCACACTTCAAGAATGCCTAGTTGGGACAAATAAGAAAACAATCAAGCAAATGCATGGTCTGGTGGTTGGAATTAAATAGAATTCAGTGAAAAAAATCGAATGAGCTTGCTTAACCATTTTTCATTTACTAGGTCAATGATTGAATTGGTCACAATCCATAATCATTAAAGAAACCTAGACACAACAAGGTAATTAAAAGCAAAACAGCCTCAAACACGGGATTTCCCGAAGCTACCCACAACATTAACTTTATATTGGAAGGAACTGTCAATAGTTATCGTTTGGAATATCTAGTTGTGATCCAAAATTCTGTTTCTATTATATTATTAATAAAAAAATAAAAAATAATAAAGTTCATACATTTCAACTAAAATATAGTTTCCATTGAAACTTCCTTTGATGTTGGTGACAAAACAAATGACAATAAATGGCAACGATAAGCAAGGCAGTTGCACCTAGATTATGCAAGCAATCATTAGCACAAATTAAAATAATCAAAACAAAACGATCAACATGCTAACTCTAAATAGAATTTATAGAAAGGACTCCACATTACTAGTAAAGACCACACAAGGGAGACCTTTTAAGTATCTGATCGAAGTTCTAGACCTATCTTGCATTTGAGTTTGCTTTCTTTGAGGTTTCATTTTCTGCATTAATATTTACTAATTAAACTACCACATAACTTCCCTTACAGGATATACGAGAATAATATACATACTATACCTCAATAGATTCCTCTACTGGAAGTGAGCTTAATACCTCTTAGATAAAGCATGAATGTTCCCATCATCATTCAATCGAAACAAGAAATTTGCATATCTAAACATTAAGAACCAATAATTAAAACTTAAAAAATCTATTACACAAATAAGATAATGACAATGCTTCTATATAAACATGAGGATTGCACTCAAATCTCCTCATATGTATTCAGCTAACTAAGGGCACAAGTAATTAGGCCAAACCTATAAGGACCATATATGATTCTTTGGGTACGAGTCAAATTGATAACGAGGGAAACAGTAAGTAGACATCTAAACTATACTATGTTTGTGAGAAATAAATCATGCTTAAGATTTTGAATATAAAGCTCATATCAAACGCACTATGTAGCATTGGAGAACATGTCATCACCTATTTTATGTGTAAATATGTGTCCAATAATACCCTAATATTCATAATTTTTAAATAATTAAGATCAAGCTAAGAAAACCCACTCAAGGATGTAAATAGACTCATGCATGAATCGTTTCAATTCTACTTCGAAAACGTTATGTGCTAGCTACATAAATGTACAATAAAAGTAAAGAGACCTTCCACAACTTTCTATAAATCATCTATAGCACAATAGACAGATGGCATTAAAAGAGCCACAGCTAAGGGGAAAAAGTGGTTACTTTATCTAATCTCAAAGATAGCTTTGAGTGTACATATCCCATCACTAACATGTAGCAACTTACTATAACTACAATGTTTTATATAACATAAAGCTACAGGTGAAAAAAGAAAAACAACAAACCTTTAGATCCTTGTCATGACAGAAGGCCATCAAGGCATAGGCAATGTATATATGGTATGTGAAGTTCAAAGATTTGCGAGCATTGGGGAAGTATTTGCGAGCTATTTCGATTCCTTCATTTCTTTTGTTATTAGGAAATGAATAAACTACAACATGAAACAACATTGGAAAAACACTTAAAATATTAATGTATGAAACATGATTTTATCAAACACTAAATGGATTAGGGAGTCTCATTTTTATGAATCATTTTGTAGGACGTAATTCACTATCAGTTACCTCACTCCTGCAACACTTCCTTTCAAGGTAACATCAATGTCTTGCATTGAACAATGGACTACAATAGGATTCTCAGATTCAAGACTAATTTGAATCAAATTAAATCATGAATTTCAGATCTTAAAAACAAGTTGACATTATATCCCCTATTGAATCAAGAGTATACATGATTGTGAAAACCTAACTCCATAAATAGATGATCTTGTAAGTTATAAGCTTCTAATTCTTATATTTGACTGATTTATAAGAATTATAGCATGTTTCAATCAGAACAATTGATTTCAGAGAGCAAAACTCTCTCCAATAAAAAAATTTTGCATCCAAGGATTAGCTAAAGGGAAGATGCATAAGGCAATATCGTTCCAAAAAGAGATATGCATAGATGCATAATCCCCTATTGGTGTATTGTGTTAAAGGAGTATTGAAAACATACACTATTTCATTTATTGTCATATATCCAACAACATATTATACCGCAAATGTAAATTGTCTATCATTATACCGCAAATGTCATTACAATCTAAAAGTTTTGCCCGAATGATGCAATAATGGCTCTAGAAAGATTATTGCATAATACCCAGAACTTATTAATTAAATGATCAACCAATTCCTTTTTATGCACAGCATCTTTTAGCAGAAATAGTTAAGTATCTTTCTTGATCCTAAGATGTTAAGAGTTTTAAATCTCACCCTTGTAAAAGATGTGGGTAGTTTTCTATAAATTTAGTCCCCATAACCCATTATATATATATATATATATATATATATAAACTAATCCCTTTCTGCGAAATGTTCTTAAATCTTGTATAAACATAGGACAATTTAACACAGCTTTATATATGTGCCAATGCCTTGATGGAAGTTGATTGGTCAAGGAAAATGATATGTTAGTCAATGTAAGTTTCTTAAAGGTTTATTACAATTGAGAAGGGAAAATGTATTGATTTATTAAAGGATATATTAAGTATTTAATTAAATGGGAGTTATATAGGAATTGAAACTCCTACCCTTACAAGTTTTATATGCAATTAATAGGATTTATTATTTTGCAGTTATTGAATTTGGAAAATTAAAACTACAGAATTAAATTGCAGATTTAATTTTCAAAATGTAACTACTGGATTTAATTACCATGAATTGTAGCTTTTGAATTTTGAAAATTGAAATAGTAAATGGCAGATTTAATCTTTAAAAAGATGTAACTGCTTATATTTAATTGGATTTAATAGCTGATTTTAAATCAATTTTGTAACCACCTTATATGGAGACTATAAATAGGGTTACAACTTTAAAGTAGAAAAAGAAAAGATATGCCCTGAGGTTCAAATCATCAAAAAAGTGTTAGGGCTCGATTAATTTTTGGAGACAAAAATAAGTTGATTTGTAAATGAATTATTCATGGCATGTATTATGCTTATTGTAAATTTAGCCTTTATAATTAAATATTTTCTATTTAATTGTTGTCATTTATCATAAAAAAGCATATTTTATACTTTAATTATTGTTTTCTAAAAATATCTTTGAAAAATATGTTTTGAACAATCTTTTGCAAAATACACACAAAAGTTAAGTTTTCACTACATACTAGATTTTATGAAAATATATGTAAAAGTTTGTTTAGACCTATATGAAATGAATATCACTTTTCAATTTATTTTGTCATCAAGATTTGTTAAATATGAAAGTATATTACAATTGTAATTTTTGGAAATTGTTATGTTTATACAATATTATAAAAGTTTTGGCTCATTGTCGATAATTCTGTTATAATTATTGAGTCACATGGGTAAATGTGGCATACCATTACCGAGTCATACGGATTAATGTGACATACCATTACCAAGTTACACAGGTAAATGTGACACACCATTACCATTACTGTTGCCGTAGACATTATATGATACAAGCTACTGGTTTTTATTTAATAAATCTTAATATTAAATGTTTATGCTAATATATATATATATATTTATTTATTTATTTTATATGGTTTATTTACTGAAAATGTTGCAAATATTTTACAATTTTCTATTGTAATGTTTAGTTTAATTACTGAGTTGACAACTAAACCCTCGTCCCCACATTTTGTAGAATAGGAATGAATTATGGACATTGAGTGTTAAAAATTTGGAGTTTACCTTGACATGAAGCTTTGATGATAGTTAATGCAATTCTTTTTCAATTAGTTTCAGATTTTATAAGGATTGATTTTAACTTGGCTTTCATTATTGTTAGAACATTTTCTATTTTTGATTTAATAAAGTACCTTCTGGAGTTTGTGTTTTACCGAGCACTGTTCCAGGTTCCTTTTATCAAAATTTGAGGTGTTACACTTCTAAGGTCTGAGGAGGGGCAGTTGCTCCTAGTGTTGGATCTCTTCCAAGGATTTTGGGATGGTTTTGAGTTTTCGGGGCTTATTACTTACTAGGCTAGAATCTAAATCAATTGGATCAATCTTGTTATTATTGTCCGAGAAAATGCATTAAATATAACCCATTTGGAAAAGTCAACCTCAAAACTAACCTTTTTATTTTTTATTCTTAAAAAAAATCTCAAATGGACAAAAATGCCTTTAATGATAACAAAAGGAGTCAGTTGGTTTGAAGCCCTAAAATCATTCAGCTCCCTTTTCATTGAGTTCTCGATTTCACTCTCTTAGCTTTTCTCTACTCATCTTTTCAACCTTTTGGCTTCTACTCTGGTGACGGTCGACCCAAAATTCACTGGATCGATTTCAATACAACCCGGGAGCTGACCTAGGTCCTATTCTGCCATGACCACGGCCTGGTAATCTGTCCGCTTTTGTGTTGCTTTTCCGGCTTGTTTAAATGAGTTTTAGATGAGTTTTATGTTTTAGCTTGAATGATGAGAGTTTTCATTGGATTAGATGTTGCTATTGTTTTAAAGTTTTGGTTGTTATTTTCTAGGCTAGTGTTTGTTGATGTAGTGCATGATGTAGATAGTTCAAGTTTTGATTTTGTGGTGATGTTGATTTTAATGATTTCAAGCTTGTCTCGACTATTTGCTTGAATTTTGGAAAGTACCGGTTTCACATCTTGAGGTTTGTAAAATTCGAAAGCTTCGATTTTTAGTTGTAACTATTATGAATTTCTTGTTTATTGAATGCTTGGAGATGGATGTGATTTGAATGATAAAGTTTAGAGTTTTACGTTTGCTAGTAGATGGATGTCATTTGATTAGTGCTTGCAATAGGGACCTTTGTTAGAGTTAGTATATGGATGTCATTTGAATGATTGAATTTACAGAAAGGACAAATATCGCTAAGTTTGATGGCATCTGTTTGGAGCCTCTACATGTAGAATGTTTGTTTTGAAATTTGTGTTTTTTGGGGGTTAAAATTCCCTACCTTTAGGTTGGGATTCCCAATTTTCGGGTTGAGATTACTAACCCGGAGGTTGGGATTCCCAATATTTCGGTTGGAATTCTCATCTCAGAGGTCAAGATATTCCTAACCTCCGACGAGATATAGGGTGGGATTCCCAACCCAAAAGTTGGGAATCCTAACCTAAAGGTTGGGAATAAGGTGAGATACCCAATCAACCCTAGATCCTGCCAGAGGTCAGGAAGTAACTTGAGGGACCCAACCCAAAGGTTGTGAATTGAGTACCTAGGTTGAGAATTGAGTTCTCTTTTCTGTACTTCCAATAATTATTGGATAATGGATGTTAAAACCCTTCCGGTTGGAAGGTTAGGATTCCCAACCCTGAAGTTGGGAATCCCAATCAAAAGGTTGAGATTCCCAATCGGTTGGGATTCCCAACCTGAAGGTACAGTTGGGAATTAAGTACATAGGTTGGGAATTGAGTACTCTTTTATGTACTTCCAATAATTCTTGGATAATGGATGTTAAAACCCTTCCGGTTAGGAGTACCCAAGTTGGATAATGGAGATTGGGGTCATCATTTTCCGCTTCCTTTTCTTTCCATTTTCCGTTTCATGTTCATATTTTTATTATTTAATTCATTAGCCTAATTTCCTAAATGAATTATATTATGAATGTTAGCAGGAGAGCAAGAAAGACCCATAGCAACCTGCCGATGAGGTTCCAACCTAAGAGATTAGTAGACTTTTTGTATATAAATATGTTTGAAAAAGAGTCGTTGATCTTGATCAAACCCTTTTCATCCTTGATTGTTATATTTCTCATTGCTAGTTAGTAATGGTTACTCTAATGATGTATAAGTAATTATTTATGTCTGTTTTCGATGATTTCTAGTAGCCGTGAGGGACTGATCAGGTTGTGCCTGACTGTTGTCATGCTGCAGAAAAACAATGATGAAATTTCTCAATAGCTTATATACTTGTAGGTTTTTACAATTACACAGATGTTCCCATAGCTATATATTTATTGCATAGTCAATGATGTGATACATTTAGGAGTGCACTTTGAAATCATCTCATCATGGTAAACCAAAGTAGGAAAAGCTAACACAAAAATGGTTCATATTGAGTAATTAATTTAATCAAACCTCAAAGGTTGGATTCACAATACTTAGAGGTGAAGACTAAACATCCATTATAAGAAGAATCTAGAAAAGGCTTAACAACTGTCATATCATTGCATACATTGTTCAGTAGACATAGTAGAAAGAATAATGATGACAAATAGCAGATTAATGAAACATTGCATATATATATATATATGTGTGTGTGTGTGTGTGTGCACGCGCGCACGCAAATCCATATATACACATATATATAATTGAAAGCTTATCCTTGTCACCCTTTCATTCAACTGTCTAATGTATAAATGGCATTAACATAACTCTTAGGTTATAAAACAATTAACTTCACACCACAAATCAGATAACTGTACTAAATTCCAAGCTATAAGCTGATAATGAGTCTAAGGTAGGGGGCAAAAAAAAAATATATACATAAGGCTGAACTTCCATCCTCCCACCAACAATCACCAATCCTATATTGCCATGTTTCAGAGTTTAATTGCTTATCGAAATAGCAATCTCTGTATAGTGAGCATTAGGTGGAAAATCCTTCTACAAAACCCACACGAACAAGCATCATCTAGTTTGGGAATCCGATAAGGCTGAACTTCCATCCTTTCGATTGGGATTCCTAACGTGGATGTAAACTCTGGTTTGGAAATCCTAATTTGGAGGTTGGAAATCCCAACCTAGAAGTTGAGATTCTCAACTTCTAGGTTGGGATTCTCAACCTGGAGATAACATCCACGTTAGGAATCCCAACTAGAAGGTTTGGATTCCTAACCTGAAGGTTGAGATCCTAACCTCCAAGTTAGGATTCCCAATCTTGATTTAACATCCAAGTTTAAAGTTGAGATTCTCAACTTGAATCCCAATCTTTAGGTTGGGAAACCCAATCTAGAAGTTGGAATTCCAAACTTTGATTTAACATCCAAGTTAAAAATCCCAATCTCCAGGTTGGAAATCTCAACCTTGAGGTTGCAATTCCAAACGTGGATGTTAAATCAAGGTTGAGAATTTCAACTTTCAGGTTGTAAATCCTAACTCAGAGGTTGGGATTCCCAATCTTAATTTAATATCCACATTGGGAATCTCAACCTCTAGGTTATGAATCCTAACCCTTAGGTTGAGATTCCAAATGTGAATGTTGAATCAAGGTTGGGACTCCTAACCTCTAGGTTTGGATTCCCAACCTGGAGGTTTAGAATGTCAACCTAGATGTTCTATTAATGTTGGGATTCTCTACCTCAAAGTTGAGATTTCTAACTGCAAGGTTAGGATTCGCAACTGCGAGGTTAGGAAATGAAACCTCCAGGTTAGAATTCTCAACCAGGTCGGGAATTATAAAATTTAATTTGAGAATCCCAACCTGGAGGTTCAATTTCCCAACTTTGATTGATATGTGTTTAATATGATATAATTTTTTGGTTTATTTTTACATTTTCATCTACTTGTTGATTGATGGTGTTTATTCAATATTTGGTAGCTTTGGTTTGCGGATCGATATAGGGAGTGGTATAGCATTTGATATGAAATACTTAAAAATTGCCATGAAATGTGTACAAGTGCTTGTTTTCGTTGAAATAAATGCAATTGGTATGGAGAAAAAAATTAAATTATACACCCCTTTAAATTATACACTGCAAAAGATTGTAATATTGCTCTTTTTTTTTTTTTTAATGAAAGGAATATTCTCTTGTTCCTCTGTATTATCATTACTTTTTAAGTTTTCAGCATTACTTGTACTGTTGCACCAGCACAAATTTTGATTGACTATATACGTTGTTTAGATTATTTGGTTTGCTTTTAACCATTGGATCAACATTTATTCAAAGAAATCAATATAATGACTGAGACTAGATTGATAAGTGTATCCTATAAACCAAATAGAAGCAGAAATGGTCATTTTGAAACTTGCTTCATAAAATTTACTTATCCAAAATCAACTCATCATAAAATGGAATTAAAACTGTTCATGCATTAAATGATCACATAAAGCAAGTGCATGTACAATACAGTCCTCGGCAATGTGTTTTGTGAGTTCCTGCTCTTGTTATTGTCTCTCCCTCCTCTTTTCAGTGCTTTCCTTTTCCTTGTGGAAGTTTGGTGGGAAGCAAAGGGCACACACAGCCTCATTGTGCATGGTCATATTTTCAAATGCAATCCTACCCTTGAATGCAATTTGGGGTTCGTTTGTGGAATAGATGTCTCATGTCTCCTTCAACACCATCCAACCATTTACATGATGCACTGTTGCACCAATTGCACCGATTGCACCATCTTGGCAACACTAGCCAATGCACAAACGAGAATAAGAGATGCTGATGTTCCATAGTGCAATCCTTATGACATTGTGACGCAGCCTAAGCAGGAAATGAATGGTCCCCTCTACACTGACAGTACTTGAAAACTTCTCAGCAATAGGTCTACAGAGCTCTTAATCCCTAACGCGCATTGCCTTGAAAATAAATAATCCCAATAGGTTAGGGTTAATTCAAATCAACTGATGAGAGAATGCTTTAATGTCAAGATGCCATATTGCAGCAATAGCGAAGTTAATCCCATGAGGTTAGATAATTTATAGGCTAAATACTTAAACCAATCATAGAGAATGGGCGGACAAAATCAGCACTCACATAAATGGAATTCAACCGACATGGAGAACGTTACAAAAACATGAAAAAATATTGATATAACCAATGAAGAAATTACTATATTTAAGGCAAATAGCCACAACACAAGTAATTTTACCTTCTTGTTATAGTCAATTTATGCCAAATTTGAAAAAGAAAATATATTTAACCATGCTTGGTGGACGAAGAATTAAAATCAATAGTTATAGTAAAAAAAACTTAAACTTACAGTTGTTAGCTCAAAATATGGTGTCAAAGCCTTTTCCATGCCCTTCTGCATGAAAACAGTCCTCTAAGAAATTTTTGCTACCAATGAATGAACAATGATTGAAGTAGTTGTTGCATTGAACTCCAAAATGAGGGGCTACAACGGGAGCTTTCCTACTAGCTTGACATGAAGGAATCTTTTCCTGAAAATAGTCCTCTGCATCTTCAATCACCCCTCCACCACCTATGTCCAGCTAGTTGATGTTTCTGTTACAATAACACCCTATAAAGATATCCAGAATGTAAACCTCAAACTTGACCCACTAGAATTTTACTTTCTATCTCCAGAAAATGTCTTCCTTGAATACAATTTATTCAAATCCTTTCTCAATATCTCAGTACACACTACAATTATTTCAAGCTTCATCAAACTCAACAAGTAATAGAAATAACATCCCTCAAATTAGGATAGATTGGGAGGTGCAGGAAGAAGATGAAATACGCCTACAAGCAATTGCATTACCATTGTTGATAATTATGTCACACCTTGGGATGCATGTAGCACGAAACCATTACATAAATCTAAAAATCTAGAAGTATGTCTAGAATTTGTCACATCTTTAAACTAAAGCAAGCATGAGATAGTTTATAAATTACATGAAATCCATTTCTTACAATTCTATATCATGATCCATATGCTAGTTCCATTTAAACATATCAATCTCTAAATACCTATCGGGAACAAACAACAAAAATTTAACTAAAACAAATGCACCACTAACAACTACAGCAGAAAATTGTTGAGAAATTGGAAAGGACACGAACCATTAAAACTTCTGCTTTATGTTATAAATCAACTACAGGAAAGTGAATGTTCTAGAGGTTCCAAAATGTTTGCAAATTAAGCTACCTAATTCATAGCATTAGAAGCTGACTGTGTCACAGTAAATATGGGTGCTGCTAAACCAGAATTTCTAGGGGCAGTAGTAGATGCAGTGACCGGCATAATGGCTAATGCATTTGAAGAATATGAGTCTGTAAGAGAGGCAAGCAAATCAATTTCAGCATTGTCTGAAGTAGTGGGAGCTGCACTGTTGGAAAGGGTAGGAGCTTTTTTGTTTGACATAACGACTGCAACTGACAAAAAAAAGGCAAAAAGTTTATCAAAATACAAAATTTCCCATTAACATCAAACTTAACCTCCAGCCAATCGCAGCACATCTTATCCCATCAAAGTATGCCAACCATTTTACTAAAATTACCTGAGTTATATTAATGAGTGGGTATGGGTGTATGTGTGGTTGTGTGTGTATAACATTAACAACACAAGTTACTGTCTCAAGGGAAAAAAAAAAAAAAAACAAAAAAAGCTACTCAAGTAAAACAACCTTACACTACCATGTTGACTAATATGGAAAACTAGAACAAAATAGCTAAACAAATTGCAGGCATGACACAGTCCCTTCACAATAACTTAAGATGCAGGTATAAATACCAACTATATAATCACATCAATAAGTTAATTCCCATTGAACAGGGGTACATGCAAGAAAAAGAGAAGCCATACCGAATTAACATATTGGGAAGCAAGTTAGTTAGCGTGTGCATGTATGGTTTTATAACTTCAAATAATTGCCACAGGTACAACATGCTTCAAGAAATATTAAAAAGAATATATAGGAAAGAATAATTTGTCAAATCTACATGAGCAAGCAACTTGAAATAACCTTCATCATACTAGACATCTGAGGGTTACTTTATCAATAAGTTGCTTCCAAGAAACTTGTATAAAGCAGTTTAACATGCATCTGTAATGATGATGATATACTTAATACAACCAACTTCTGAAGTTTTGCCCTTGCCTGCTACAACTCTAACTTAACAGGCTCTGCGACTTTTAGTTCAGCTTCCATCTTAGCAATCTTATATGTTAAATTCCCTATCTATTGCTCTCTCTCAGACTTCATAGCTTCTATCTGAGCATGCAATATCTGCAACTCATGTTGAGCCGTAACAAGTTCTTGTCTCAAGGTACCATGGGTAGCAGCAAGCCTCTGGTTCTCCGTTGCACGCTTCTGCATCTCCACATGTTATGCAACAATTTTCTATTACATAACTTCAGGAGGCAGCAACATATCAAAAGTAGGAAAGGGACCCAACATTGGACATATTCCAGGAACAAATAGTTCAGGATGAATTATGCCAGGACCTGGAAGTGGATGCCTTAGATGAGAAGGTGGGATTTGACCTTTGCTTCCCATCATCGACAGTAGCCTTCAACCAACCTCAACAAAGTAATATTACAAGAACATAAATAAATCCATTACAAAAATCCAGATTGCAAACCATCCGCATGAATGTACTTCAAAAAGCTCTAATTCTGTGATTTAACAAATAACCTCAAACATTCGTATTGATTCTAAAACCAATGCATTCAAGGATGCACCATCAAATACAACAAAAACAATATCAATGAAAACATTGCATAGATTTCTAACTCCTCCTACAAATTTCATCACTGCATAACACATTCATACTTTACATCATTACAACATCTTCATTCTATAAAAGTAAATGCTTAAACCATCAAAAGTTGACCTAAGCTAAAGTAAGAGTCTGTCCAGTAGAAAAAAAATAAGTTAATTCAAGCAACCACACCAAAAAAAAAATTAAAAAAAAAAACAATGATGATTTATTCCATAATTTCGATTTGCAGTACCTGTGGAATGATTATAGAAAGATTTTTCTTCATCATATCCATGTTAGGATCATAAAACATCTACGCTTGTAGATTCTACGCCTGCCCTTTAGAAACATGCAACAATCCATTTTCCTACCAACACATTCACATTCTCATATCATCAACAAAAGATATAGATATACATAACCACGCCAAAAATTGTATTCAAATATGATTTAAGTTATAACAACAAATATTAAAATCCTTACACAAACCACACAAAATCATAAATTTTAAACCTTTGTCCATAACTAACCATCTAACCATGTAAAGCGAAATATTAATTAGATGACGGGCATTAATATGCAACGAGTTTGTGGTTGGCTGTCGCACCTACCACTATGCTTCTATTTTTTGCTTCTTTGTCCTTCAACTTCTTCCTTCTTCTTCCTTCAACTTCTAGCATCTTCTTCCTTCCACTTTGTCTTGCTTCTTCTATCAGTTTTGGGTTTCTAATGAAGAGAGAAGTGGAACGGTAGGTCGATGGAGGAGCTAACAGTTGGCAGTGAGAACGCCACGACGGCTAGATGAAGGAAGGATGAAAATGTTTGTGGGTTAGAGATTTTTAGAGAGAGAATAAGAGAAAAAAGTTTGAAAGAGAGAGAGTTACCGTAAGTGACATTTGGGGTGCGTCATGAAAAACTATGGGTCAGCGGTAATTCTTCTCACTATTAAGGGCATTTTTGTTCAAAAAAAATCATGTTGTGAAAATTTAAAAAAAAATGAATTATTTTTCACTTAGGTCATAAAAAATAGATTAGTTTTCAACACAACCCATTATTGTCCCTCACATTGGGCTTCATAGCTAGTTGGAGCTCATTGGAATTTGGGGCTTTGTCCATTTACTTTGTACATTGCTTTGAAATCCTAAGAATCTAGTATAAACCCCCCGTCTATTGAAAAGGGTAGGTTGACACCCAGAACATATATACACCATACATTACTGGTGTTATAGCCCTTAATCTTTACATGATGAATTAATTCGCACATTATAATTTTTAGTTTATATGTATCAATAAATATGTTCTTAGATATAATTAAATGTAGAGCATTAAAAAAAAAAAAAAAAATTGATAAACACGACTATCTTGAACTTTTGACAAGTTCACAATTCAATTCCAAGTCCAATGATATTGCCATCGGCAGAACGTTAATAATCTAGAATTTGTTAAATCCACAAACACTTCAACAAAACGATCAGCATTATAATTGAACTATAATTTTTACATCAATTTCCACATAAATTAACTTTTTGTATAGGTATCCAACATTGTATCAAAAGATACTATCATGACATTCTTACATGAAAAGAAGTCAATGTGACAGGCAATAGAAAATAAGCTAATAACACACAGAATTTGCGTAGAAAAACCTCAAATCAAGAAAAAAACAAAAAAAAAACCACAGGCAAAGGAGGAGAAATTCATTGGATCAAAGAGATGGGTACAAAGGGCAGTGTTTAGGGTGCTTATAGAACATCATAATTAGCCCTAACATAATACATTATATATATATATATATATATATGTATATATATATGTATATATCCGCTACCATCATAGATCCCAAAAAATTCCATATTTATCGTTTTATCACAATTATCGCACTGCGAGCTCTTTGGGTCGGACCAAATATAATTCGGGTCATGAACTCTAAAATTACAAAATTGTCTAAAAAGATGATAAATACATTTGACATACATAAGAACAACTTGGAATTGTGACAGTACAGCACCAAGCTCACAAATGGCAGCAGGAAAGCATTGTCCAGCACCTGCTATATGGGAACTGATGTTAATAAGCAGGAATTTTCACTCGAGCTACGAAATCCTATTGAGGAGAGAGTACATCATTTTGTGGTCATATGCTTTCTTCATACCAAGGCAATTTTGGGAGAGTAGCTCAATTAGTTGATTTTTCTTATGGAAGTCAAGTGTTTCCTCCTTAACAAGTTGAAATAGAAACATATTAAGTAGCTAGACAGTGTACCCGGAAAAGACGAGAATGATGCTGGGGCAACATATTAATGCTTAGATGAGGGGATAACGTTACTCACTGCAGGCTTGCATTAGGCAGCGATTGTTTTCACGTTTTGCTAGTAGTTCTGCCTGAATGAAGATGACAATTCCGGACATTAAACTAACTAGCCAAACGACACTAGCAGGGATAGCTCCATTAAATTTACTGCTCCATTAAATTTACTTGTTATCGTATAAATCCTCAGATTCAACCTAAACAAAAAGAAAGATAAATTTTAAGTACTACCTAAAAAGGAAAGGCAATGATGATGGTAACACGTACATTTGATAGAAGTCTAAATAAGGGGCATAAGTACTTACACTTACACACCTTTCGCTTGAGCAACTCTTCAAGTATCTCGCTTCCATGCTTGCGTTAAGCAACTAATTCAACTGGTAGTTCCCACCTCACAAAAAGTATGATTCCTGGCAACATTTATTCCTCTTGGAAATGAAGAGGACAACAAACTATGAATATACAATGTTTTCGAAGTAATATAATGTAGAGAATTTTAGCTAATTCATAATCATCAGAGGATACATATATATATGACAAATTGTCCTAGTGACAACAACAATTATTTTCTCATTTTACCAAAAAAAAAAAAAAAATACAGAAGATTAGGCTATCATGAAAAAAAAGATATAAACATTAAAAAGAAAATGAGCTAATTAGTTATTACCCATTGTTGGATCCTTGAAACTATATCTTTATATCTTCTCATAGCAAACCACTTTGCACTGGATTCAGACTTTGATGAGTCATATTCACGACAACGAGGAGTTTTACAAATTTGTCCTACAACATTAAATTATTGTAAGACATTGGTAGATCTATAATTGTACGTTAGTTGTCTAGGGAAGAAATTCATTCGTACATAAGGAAATTTGTTGACTAAGACCTCCGCTTTGATTGTCCACACTAGATGAGATATATCAAGAGCTGCAACAAACCCAAAATCCACACATGCAAAATCCGCACATTATCATCATCCCGGATGTCACTAAACCCATCACAATAGGAAAAGTAAGCTAAACAAATATAAAAGAGTTAGAATTAAAATTTTAGCAATAATTTTCAAATAACAAAATTAAAATTATAATATAAAATTTTAATAGTCAATATTTATGAAAGTAAAAATTTGAGGCCAAAGATTTAGGGGTGACCTTAGGCAACCGTACTGAGGCCACCAGCTAGCATTACATGAAAATTGTAAGTGTTCTTTATTTCCTCCATCATTTCTTCCTCTCAGAAGCAAACAAAACAATAAATTTTGAATATGCAATGTTTTCTAACAGTTCAGCCTAAAGAATTTTAGCTGATTCAGAAATACCGGCTGACTCATGTATTGGAAATATTTCATCCTAATAATAACAACAAACAAACACTAGGATAATAATAATAGAAACAAAAATAAATATAAAAATGAGCTTATTATTACCCTTTTCTGGACCATTAACACTGCATTTCCCTTTTCTCATAACAGGGCACTCTGTCCAAGCTTTAGAGGGTTACATCTAAGACAAATAGGAATCAGTCAAAGTTGTGAACTTGCGATGCAACATCCAATTATTGTAAGATGCTGCAAAATAAATTATGTCAGCTTAGCGGAAGGGGACTTGAACTGAGTAAACATATATAACATCAAAATCTGAATAATGGTTGGCATGTTAAAAATTAGACTGACCCGGGATGAAGTTTAAGATGGAGATAAGTGTTTCACTAGGTCTTCAATTGTGCTTGGTTTCTCATATCAGACTGAGTTCACATCTTCCTTCAGATCATAGATGAATTTAAAGTTTATCCGAACGCGAGGAATGTGAGCTATCTTGGACCACTCTTTTCCTTTGTTCTTTCTGCAATGCTTTTCCAGCAAAGGACAATTAACAATATACAATTCCAAAAGCGAGGATGGAAAGCCTACTTCCGGAAAGGATGCGAGCTTTGGGCAATCTTTGATCCGCAAATCTGTAAGGGAGGTGAGGTTTTGAAAACCATTGGGAAAGAGGTATTTTAATTTTGGGAAACTATTGATCTGCAGACGTCTAAGAGAAGGGGGCAACATCATTCCAATCTCTTCCCGTGGGAAAGACTCTGCTTCTGTACATCCATCAATTGAGAGGTATACAAGGGAGGTGAGGTTGTGCAACCCCCACTCAACCAGTGGCTTTGGGATATTGAGACAATCAACGACAAGATGTGTTAGGTTGGTGGGGAAACCTTCTTGCAGAAAGGATGTGATACTTGGACATCGTTCAATATGTAAATAATAAAGTGAACTGATGTTGTGCAGGTGATTGGGTAGGGCACTAAGTTTCTCGCAAGAAGAAATATAAAAAACGTTTAAACTGGTTTTGGGAAGCCCTCCTTCTGGGAGGGAAACAAGACTTGGGCAATCAAATATATGGAAGGAATTTAGACGGCTGAGATTTTGCAGGCCCTGGGGTACAGATTTAAGATTTTCACAAGCACAAATGATTATATCCTTAAGGGATGGGTTGTCAAGAAACCTCTCTACTATAGATTCCAGCTTCTGACAACTTACAATTTGGAGCCCCTCAAGCGCCTCAGGCAACTGGCCCGTTGGCGATAAGATTGTGAGCTCCGAGCAATTCCAAATGTCCAGACTTTTGAGTGATGCAGGAAACTGACCTTTCAAAAATAGGCACGTGCGAGATGAGCAATGGGAGATAGACAACTGCTCAAGAAGAGATATGCTGCTATTGTCAATACTCTTCATGTGGATTGTTGAAGAAGATGACGAAGAAGTACATGTATCCTCTCTGTGATCCTCCCAATACTGCAACTTCTCGCAATTTTTTATATTGAGCCGTTTCAAAGAAGAAGGTGAATGGTCTATTACAATGGATGTAACAGAATCGCAACCTTTAATCTGCAACTTCTCGCAATTTTTTATATTGAGCCGTTTCAAAGAAGAAGGTGAATGGTCTATTACAATGGATGTAACAGAATCGCAACCTTTAATCTGCAAGAGTTGAAGATGCACAATGTTGTGCTTTAATCCCTCAGGTAAGGATGTCAAAGCATTGCAACCTTCGATGTAAAGCTCTCGAAGGGATGTGAAGCTCTGAAACCCTTTTGGTGGCTGCTCGAGACTAATCACATTCTGCCATAACAGTATCAGTTCCGTACAACCCACAATCGTCAAATGTTCTACTTTCTGAAACCCTTGGCTTAACCAATTTCCGAAGTCTGAACAGTGTGAAAGATTCATAGTCTTCAACGACTCATAGTCCATCATACTGCTGCACGTCATGCCTTTCCATCCATCAATTTCTAACTTGCAAAGCATTGGAAGAACTGCGAATGAAATTGTCAACTGCTGACATTCACGAATCACGAGTTTCTCTAGTGAAGGAAGATAATTAGGCAGTTTTCCAGACAGCTTTGAGCATTTTATAATGGAAAGCTCTCGCAGCCAAGGAAATCTCGTAACATGCTGCTCATTTTCTTCCAAGGGATTCCAGTACTCCAATTCTTGTAAATCCTCGAGACAAAGAATCCTCAAAGCTTGGAAAGAGTAATCCCCTCCGTAGATTTCAGATTTAATACTTTTTAAATTCGGCATTCCTTTGATGGTGAGATCTTTCAGCGAGCTCAATAACCCAAGTGATGGCAATACAGTGCAATTCCAACAGTTTTCCAATCTTATCACCATCATATCGGAGAATGATGGATCTGTAACCCAAGATGGAAATCTCCTGCCACCAAAGAATTTGAGGAACAGCTCGTTTAGATTTTTATGAGGTCGAAGTATGTCAAGTACAGTTTCTTCTACTTGCTCATTTCGTGAATCATCAATCTGAGACCTCCATTCTAAATGCAATAGTTTTAAACCATCCTTATCACCTAATATTGCCTCTTTTGTGTTCAACAAATTATCGGTATTTTCTAATCTTGAAATATGAAGTTCTTCACGAAGAAACATTAAATACTTCAAATCATTCAAATCACATCCACTCTTTTTGCCTACAACAAAATTAGACAATGTGTGAAGATTTTTCAAATCTTTCATCTCCATCGGCATGTCCTTCAAATTTACGCCCTTAAGGTCAAGGTGATGTAGATTAATCAAATTCCTCATCTTAGAAGGCAATGTTTTGAGCCATCTACAATCTCTTAATATCAAAGTTTGCAAGTTGAATAGCGAGCTTACTGATTTAGGTAGACTTATAATCATAGTGCCAGCAAGATTGAGATATCTTAGATGTTCCAAATCTTCTATTGAATCAGATAGCTCAGTAATATAATATTTTCTAAAAGATAACGCTCTCAATTTTTTAAATTTTGGCAGCAAATTCAAAACATAACTAGTTATGTAGATATTATCTCGCCTATACCGTTCATCCATACGCTCAAGGAAAATTGGAAAAAATGTTCTTGCAAGCTTAACTTCGTGAACAACCTCAAATTTCTCTTTACTATCATGGATATCACAAATATAAGATACATGGCGAGACCTTTCTAATCTCTTTGATTGTCTATTGACCTTCAAAGAACTCTCCAATCTAACATATGTCTCCTGAAACCGATTGAGCTAAATCGTTGACAAGGTCATGCATTATAAATTTAGTATCATTAGTAATAGATCGTTGAAAAATTAACCTTGACAATAGATCACAAAAGTACTCATAGCCAATATCTTCAAGTTGTTTGTTGTCTTCTAACGGTTGAATCAGATCTTCTGCCATCCATAAAAAGACAAGTTCATTCTCTTCAAATTCGTAATCTTTTGGAAAAATTGCACAATAACTAAAGCATATCTTTAGATGTGAAGGAAGATGATGATAACTTAATTTTAAAATTCGAAGAACATTATTTTCATATGATAAATTCCATATTTTGCTGTTCAATATATCCTTCCAATCAGATCTTGGCTTGCACTGTAGAAGTCCACCGAGAGTCAGTGCTGCCAGCGGTAAACCTTGGCACTTCTTAACAACTTCCGTACGAATTGATTCCAGACCTTGATGTCCACCAATAGCCTAACTCTCACATGCATGTTTTTTGAACAGGGACCAACAATCTTCCTTTGATAAAAGATTCAACTTATAGCAATCAATGTCACGCCCCATCTTTAACGCAACACGTTCAAGACGTGTCGTCACAATCATTGTACTTCCTTTTGCTCCACCTAGAAAGGGAGATTTTAGGATTTGCCACAAGCCATAGTCTTCATTCCAAACATCATCTAAGACTAGCAAGAATTTCTTCCCTGCAGCTTGATCCTTCAATTGAACTTGAACTTCATTCAAGTTTTGAGGTTGCAAGAACAGCGAGTGATTGACTCAAGAATTGCTTTTGAGATTTCCAAAACATCAAACTCATCAGAAACACAAACCCACACTCTAAGGTTGACATAATCTCTCACAGCCTGATCATTAAACACCTCTTGAGCCAGCGTTGTTTTACCAGCTCCTCCCATAGCAACGATGGATATTACTCGAAAGTTGGCATCAGTATCAGCATCAAGTTCATCATCCTTCAGCACCATTTCGATTAGTCTGGCTTTATCTTCCTCTCTTCCATAGATGGCAGGTTCTGGTTGCACACTTGAGCTGGGTAGTCTTCGCTGTCTAGAAGTTGATACCACTCCAACATTCACTTGCAATCCGGGATCAATCCTCTGATTGCAGAGTTCTTTCAACCGACTACTTATATGTTTGATCTGGGACCTCATATGAGCACTAAACTTGACAGCACTTGGACTCCAGTTACTCAATTGATCTGGGATGAGTTTTCGTACCTTGCTAGAGCTGGCCTGATGATGCTGTTGTATCTTTAACTTCCTTGATGAAGCTTCAGTTGCAAACTCATCCAGTATGTCCTCCACATCATAAGCCAAGTGTTGGAGATCGTCCAGCCACATCTTCACAGCCCTGTCTGTCAGTTGTTTCTCCTCTGCATCATCAAGCACAGCCTGCACCATCTTCAGCTTGTGCTCCCACTTTTTGAGTTTGTCATGCACTCCCTCTTGAAGCAGGAAGTCCAGCAGCTCACGAGAAGCCAATCTGTCAAACAACACTTGAAGGGAAGCAGAGAGGAAGAGCTCTCCCACGGCCATGATGATTTTGTTCGCAGAAAACAAAGAATGGATTTGTTTGTAGAAGGCAAAGAGATAAGGACTGTATGAGCTAGAATAACCAGAAGACTTAGCTTGTCTGATGACTTACTTTTTAGAAAGGCAGTCGGTTCTTTTGCGTAAGGGATAATCCCAATTTTTCCCTCGTAGTTTAAAGAAATAGTCAAAATCTCCCCTCACATTCAAGTGATTTTTTAAAATCAAGGAGGATTTTGACTATTTCTTCAAATTACAGAAGGAAATTGGGATTATCCCTTTACGTAAAGGAAAGTAAAGCGAATCAACAACAATGGTAAGTGGACTCCAGGTCTACTGTACAGGCTAAAGAATCCAAAATTCGAATACAAAATTCATTATTTATTTTTTTGTCTACCTTATTCTTTTGACTAAGTTATGTGATTCCAACTTTAATAACATGATGGCAAACAGCTAGCAACGTCAAAGAAAATTTAAAACCTAATCACTTCCGTAATTTCCGGCATTTTGTTTGCAAAAAGCAAGAGAAGTGTATGAACGTGTGCAAAGACAATAGGCACACTTGTTTTGTGCGATGACTAGCTTTAAGAAGAATCTCGGATTTTACGATCTGAGAGAAATAAATAAACAAATGATAGTGATATTAATATAAAGGGGAATTTATAGTTTTTATTTAAATAAAAAGAAAATTTTTATTTTTATACAGATTTTTAAAAAAATTTGTTTTTAATCTCTCAAATAAATTAATTTCATTGTATACTCAAAATTATCAAAATACCTATAAGTTAAAAATTCACTTAAATGCCCAAACATGAAATTACGAAAATAACTTTCTTCATCCTAACAATATCCTTCTTTTTTCCTCTTCTCCATCAATAATTTTTGAGATTCAATTTATCATTACAGCTGAGAAACAATCTATTGAGGAGATTATTCATTCGAGTTTCTTCATCCATTGAAGTTTTTGGATCCATTCAAGTTTGTATCATTGAAGGTTTTGAAGATTATTCTTCCATTTGAGTTTGAAAGGTAATATGTGAGTTTTTTTTGTTGGTTTTTGGGTTGTTTTGTTCATATTGCTAACTAAAAGACTATAAGAATGATTTGATTGTGAGATATATGGTATTATGAAATCTGCGATGAAATCTGTAAAATCTACTAAGAAATCGGTTTTTCATGACTGATAATCGGTTTTCCACATAATGGAAAACCAATTGAAGAGATGTACCA
Source organism: Litchi chinensis (assembly GCA_019925255.1). Lineage (NCBI taxonomy): Eukaryota > Viridiplantae > Streptophyta > Magnoliopsida > Sapindales > Sapindaceae > Litchi > Litchi chinensis. The sequence goes on from CM034474.1 coordinate 20,721,264, forward strand.
GTTTTTCAATGGCTGAAAAATCGAACTCGGTTTTTCAGCCACTGAAAAATCGAGCTACTGAAAAATCGAGCCCGGTTTTTTAGCCACTGAAAAACCGATTGATCGGTTTTTACGGTTTTTTCGGTTTTTAAGGAAATGAAAAACCGATAACTTCACTGAAAAAATGAATTTAGCACATTTTTCATGATTTTTTATATGTTTGTGTTGCTATGTATTGAATATGATTCGATATGATTGTATTTTGTAATGTTGCCCGATTGAAATGAGATTTAATAGTATTATTTGATTTAAATATTACAGGAATGATTCAAGAGACAGTTATAATCAACTATAACGAAAAGTAGAATGAATGTAATTACGTTAGAGGGGAGTTGATTATGTATGTGATCTACAAAAATAGTAGTTTTTAATCATTGGTGGACGTTATGTACAGAGAGACTAGTATTGATAAAAGAATATGGGATATCCGTATATATTATTTACTATAAAGTATGACAAATGACCAGGTTAAAAAGATACGTATCATGTCTGATCTTGGTGTTGTTGGTTTGATGGCGATAAAAAATATTAATGTTAAAGAGATTTATATTGATAAGATTGCAAGAGATTTTGGAGCTGGGGTTAGTAGGCGTACCGTTCATCCATTTGTCACTGATTTAATACCAGATATAAGGTATGACGAGACAAATATGGATAGACCTATAAATCCACATATGGTTGAAAGTCATTTTTATCTCACTTCAGGTATTGGGAACAATCGGGTTGATACTTCTGTCACCCCATTTACATCAGTTGAAAGTCTCATTCGTGACGTTAATGATGACTATATGAATTATGATACTGATGATGAAAATCGGGACACATATGATAATGGTGATGGAATACGAGATAGTGATGAAGAGCAAACTGGAGATAATGATGAAGAGGAAACTCGATTTGATGATATCGTTGAAGAAGAAGAGTCTCCAGAAATAAGATTTTCAGGTTTACAATTTCAGAACAATCTTTCACAACCATATTGGATTGTTCCTGATGTAGAATTGGGGGACATAGAGGCTACTTTAAGCGCTACGTCAACCGTCTACCAACATGGTACATTGTATAAAGGAGTATTCTTTACTAGTAAAGAAGAAATGAGTATAGCTATTGGAGAATATACTCTAAAAGCTAAGTTTGAATATCGGGTTAGACGTTCGGACACAGAGCGATTTGAAGCCGGTTGTAAAGATAAAACTTGTAGCTTTATAGTTCGTGCAAGATGCAGAAAAGGTTGTTCAATGTGGTTTGTGTTGAAATATGTAGCGGAACACACGTGTCGTCAGACAGCCATGGAATCACATATAAAGAGTATGAAGGTTATTGTGATCAGAAAATTGTATGCAGGAAAGATGGGAAGAGATCTTTATACACCTAATCATTTGGTTGGAGAAATGCTAGAGCAATATGGAGTTTAGATCTTATACAATAAAGCTTGAAAGACTTACAATATGCAAAAAAACTAGTATATGGGCAAGCGGATGAATCATATCAACAGCTTCCGTCCTACTTTGAGATGTTAAAACTTTTAAACCCCGACACAATGACGGCAATTAAAAGAGATGAAAACAACCTATTCTTGTATTCCTTCGTTGCACTTGGAGCTTCCATTGAGGGTTTTCAATTTTACATAAGACCGGTTGTTGCTATTGATACCACTCATTTGAAATGTGAATATAAATGGATGATTTTTTTTTGCTGCATGCAAAGATAGGTCGAAGATGATTTATCCCATCACCTTTAGATTTGCTGACGGAAAGTCGGACAATTTATGGACTTGGTTCCTAAAAAAGTTGAGAGGGGCAATCAGGGTGTTAGACGATTTGCTTATCGTATCGGATCGTCATAAGAGCATATCGAATGGGATGAAAACAACTTTTCCTGAAGTCCCACATATGTTATATTTTTTCCACTTATAGCAAAACCTTAAGCAACAGTGTAAAAAACGATCGGATGTGAAAAATGCATTTTACAATGCAGCATATTGTTATATGCCCGATGAATGCAACAAAATATTGGAAGAAATACATGCATTACATCCGAGTACACATGTAGCTTTGGTTAAGGTTAGAGTGAGCAGGTGGTCAAAAACACATTGTCCAAGAAAAAGATATGAAATGATGACTACCAACATTGCAAGAGTCGTTCAACAATTGCATGATGCAAGCACGTTGTTTGCCAATAACAACTACACATGAACATGTAATAAATGTATTGCAAAGATGGTTTAATAATAGACATATTGCCGCTGAGAAGCTCACAACGTATGTTACTACTTCTACATATGATCATATCATGTTGGCAAAATATTTATCCACGAAAGGTAGCGTATATCCCATTACAGAACCGTATCATTATAGCATCATACATCCTAGCAAAGGAGATGTGATGGTTGACATTCAACAGAACACATGTACATGTAAGCAATGAAACCTTGATCAGTTGTCATGTGTTCATACATGTGCTGTGGCCAGGTATGGTAATTATACATTGTTGTTTTTAGTATTTCATGTTATAACGTGACACTTAAATTGTTGGTACATGTCAGGTTCAAAGGCGTCAGTTGTGATACACTTTGCAGTCAATACTATAACATGGAGTGGCTAAAAACCGCATATGCACGTCCGATTAATCCCGTTCCTAAATTGGCCAATTGGAATGTTTCAGCGGAAGTTAGAAGCATGGTTATATTACCACCCAAAGGTAAAAGACAAGCAGGTAGGCCAAATGAGATTTGGATTCTTTCAGCTGGGGAAGATCGTCGTTGAAAAAAGTGTGGAAGATGTGGTCAAAGGGGACACAACTGTCTTCGTTGTCCTAACCCCTTAACTTCTATCAGCGAAGGGACAAGCGTAGACGTGGATGCGGATGCGGATGTTAAAATGGGTACAAATGCTATTGAAAATGCGTCGCGCTCCAGAAGATGCCGCTTGTGTCATGAGATTGGACACAACCAACGTTGATGTCCTAAACGGTTTCCTACTCCTAATCCAGAGGTGGCTACTGACGAAAATGATGATTAGCAATTGATTGACATTTTGTTCATGCATATTCCATGTAAAACATTTCATGTTAATTACTCCATTATGTACTAATACAGCCGTAACAATATAAGTGGATCAATTACTAAATTATTAATTCATTTCTATTGTTTTTGTATCATTTTATAAGCTCGGAATCATAAAATAGGGTGGAAAACAAAAATCGGTTTTTAAGTGTGCCTGAAAAACCAACAATGGTTTTCAAGGCACCCTTAAAAATTGATTCACACTTACCTTTCAGATGGCTTTCTCTAACCAACAAATGACCCAAAATTGCAAGTAATGATTGGTTTTTCAGGGAACCTAAAAAATCGGACTGTTTTTTAAGCTTGGTGCAAAACCGATCCACTTATCTTTGATTTTTGCCTCCCACAGTAACATAAATCGGTTTTTAAGGTCGTCTGAAAAACCGGCATCGATTTTTCAAGCTTGGTGAAAAACCGATCCAACTGTCTTTGATTTTTGTCTTCCAGAGTAACATAAATCGGTTTTTAAGGTCGCCTAAAAAATCAATATCGATTTTTCAGGCTTGGTGAATAACTGATCCAACTGCCTTTGATTTTTGCTTTCCAAAGTAACATAAATCGATTTTTAAGGTCGATTTCTCAGGCTTGATGAAAAACCGATCCACTTGTCTTTGATTTTTGCCTTCTAGAAGGCCAAGTGTTGATTGATTTTTAAGGGAGCTTGAAAAATCGACATCGGTTTTTGAAGCTCCCTTAAAAACCGATCCACACTTGACCTTCAATTTATACCTTCCATATTTCTTTTTGTAACCAACAAATGACCCCAAAATTGCTTCAAGCAAACCAATTAACAATAAATTACACAATGTCGACATCCGGAAACGGTCGACTGAGAGATTCAAAGACCCAGACTACGGTTTGATATAATAAATGATATTAAGTGTATTAAATATGTAGTAACTATGATATAAGGTTGGTGTATCGTAATTTAAGTGGAGAAATGTTGGTTATGGCAGATAGTCAATAGTAATAAAGCTAGCAATAATGAAAGAAATGGGGGAGAAGAATGTAAAAACAACAATTTTTACATGGTTCGGCGAGTGCACCTACGTCCACGGGCCACTCTGGTTTAATTCCGGCAGAGTGACGGTAATACTAGTGTTGTTAAGCCTGTGTTACAATGAAAATCTCCCCTATTTATAGAGAATGGGAAGATATAATCGGAGTATTACACACGTTTCTGATCATGATTATTCTCACTTAATCTGACATAAGTCATACTGCATTTAATACTATAACAATGATTATTCTCTCCATGCACACGCCTGCATTAAATGCATCAGGTAATAAGGTATTCCTTTCATTAAATGAGCAGCTGTCGCATTGAATGATTCTTGGGAACTGTTAAAGTTGCACCGGCGTGAAATCTGGGGAGTAGGTTGACCTGATGGTTGGCTTTACAAGGCACTTTCTGGTGCGAGCTCTTCTACCTGGCGAGCTGCACGAACTGAGAGATATCAAGGCGGATTGACGAACATGGGCTAGAGAGTTGTCGAGGCAGATTCAGACAAGTATAGGCTGGAAATAAGCTGAGATAGGTTTTGGGTGCTGCGAGTTTCGGGAGTCCGCTAAGCTCAGGATGAGCTCATCGAGCTTCAATACTGTTCATATTCTTTGGGCCCTTAGTGGCCCTTTTGTCCAAGTCAAGAAAACGGGCATAACACAAGCCCCTCAGCTCTCAGTTCGACCTACGGATTGGGAGCTGAACGATGTATGTGATGTCTGTTTGCGAGCTTACGAGGTGACGCTTCAACTTTTGAACCATTACTTTTGACACATGGCGGGCATGCAAGCTTCTGGAACCTCCAGCACGTCTCGGGTCGTATGCATTAAATGCACAAGTCTTGTAACTGATGTTGCATGATGGTAAAGGACCGGAGTTCGCGCAAGGCTGTTAGATCTGTAGCAGTTATCTTTTTCAACTCGATCGAACGACTAGGGATTTGGGGCCTAAGCCTATATAAATTAGGCGTCTCTTTCACTTGTCATTTTTGCTTCCTCAAGACGAAACGCCGTCAAACCTTTCCCTCAATATTTCTTCCTCAGTTTCTTTCTCATTTTCGCGACAGACCTTCTCAAAGCTCAGCATTTGGATTTTGGGTCTCCTCTAGTTGTCGGATATACACAGTAAGTTCATCAGCCCGGCTTCTTGCTTCTATTTGGTTATTTCTGGTTCTTGATATACACTCTGTTCACTGTCTTGTTTCTTGGCTCTGAATGTTGCTTGTGTGCTTAGCTTGTTCTGCTTGGCTTCAAAATGTGCACGTTTTATGTATAAAAATGCCTTGTATGTCTACTTGAAATTCTTTATTATTTGTGGAAATGGCCTCTGTCAATGGACTGTGATGCTTGTTTATGAAAATTTTTGTGTTTGAGATTGAACATTAAGCATCATTTGTGGCCTTTATCATGGTTGTTCGTAGGCTTTTGTTGTCTGTTGGCGTGATTCTGGTGTTTGCCTTAGAGGGTTTACCTTGGAACTGTTTGATAGAATACCTGTAGCAATAGGGTTAAAAATTTAGATATTAAGAAACTTTTTACCTGATGGGCCTGTGTTCTGGGCCCCCACCGCTTTTAGGTGGTGAAGTGCACGACCTGACGCATGGGGCTGTAAACTTAAGAATTTTTTAATTCACTAGGATCAGTGTGCTTTCAGCGTTTTGATTTCATTCTTTTCTGTTCTGTAGATGTCAGACCGTTCGTGTAGGGATCACTAGGTCGATGAGGAGGCTTCTACTTCTGACGAGCAAATGGAGCAACAAGTCAGAACTACTCAAGGTGTGACCTCCCAAAGGGAAGAGGTCGTGGAAGAGCTCGAGGGACGAGCTGAGCCCTCGACTTCTCGACCTGTAGCTGAAGGGAGAGCAGCTCGGGTGCCTTTCTATCACACTGCTTCTAGTCTGGATCTCTAGGCTCTGCAGACTTTAGCTCTGGAATTTGATCTCCCGCTAGGTTGTCGAGCTAACGTGCCACATAGGAATGATCACACGGCCTACCCGCCCAAAGGTTTCATCGCAATAAGCTGCGAGCACATAGAATATGGGTTCAGGTTCCCCGTTCACAGCTACCTCGTAGACCTGTTGAACAATCTGAAACTAGGCCCTTTCCAACTGACTCCAAATTTTTATGCCCAACTGACTTCTTTGGCTACTATCTTTATAAAAAACTGGCTCGACCCTCTTACACCCCACATCATCCGCACTCTGTACAATTTCAAGGGGATTCATGGACGCCAGGCCAAGCAAAAGGACGGGCTATACTACATCTCAGCCCGTAACTCTCGTTTTAAGCAATATTTACCTAAAAGCAGCATCAAGTCCAACATGGGAGACTACAAGTCCTATTGGGTTTTTGTTTCTTGTCTTTTCCTCCATAACTTACAAAATACTTCTTTTGTTTTGTCCCCAGGTAGGCATGGGTTCAGCTCGCACGATGTCATTCATTTTTTTTTTAATGTGCTCATTTTTATTTTGCAGAGGTTTCCATTAATAGGATCAAGCTTACTGGCGAAGAGACCGCGGCCTTGGATGCCTTTGCTGTGGCCAAAGTTGACAACGATGACTCGTTCCCTTCAGGAGCTGAGCTGCGGGCTCATGGTCTTGCCCCATCACTTGACAGCCCATTCCTAAACATAAACAGCGATCTCGGGGTCCGTGGAAAGAGGAGTGAAGTTCGTTCAGTATCAGAGCTTCCTCCAGCTCTTGAGCTCGTGCCTCCTCAAGAAGGCATCTCGAGCCTATCTACGAGCTCTTCTTATAATGAGATGGACAGATTGATCTTAAACGTTCCTCCAGTCCGCGCTGTGCCTAGGCCCGGGGAGCCAGAGATCGTGGTTATAGATGATACCTTGCCAGACCCTTCTCCGCAGGTGCCTTCTCAGACCGTCGAAGCAGTTATTCCATAGGTCGAGACGACTGCAGCACCTAAAAACAAGCCCCTAAGCCAAAGGGGCAGAAAAATGGTGGTCCTTCCACAACTAAAATGACCAAAACTCCTGCTAGAGAGAGCTCATCTACACCAGAGCCCGAGCCCGCGGTCAGAGAAAAAAGGAAAGGCATAGCCGAGCCCCCAGCCCCTAAGCGCTATAAGGTAATTGAGGTCGTAAGGCCGGGGGCGGTCGTCATTGGTAAAGGTCCAAGCACCCAAGCCCCGGGGCGACCTAAGGAACCCTAGGAGTCATCATCTGAGGATCCCGAGCTACACGCTGAGATGATGACGGAGATACGGTACTTTGATAATTTCCTGAACCTTGTACCGCGAGCTCTAGAGAATCGCACCCCGAAGCTTCATAGGGAGGACTTTGCTAACCCGAGATTAGCACTCTATGCAGCTCGCCACTCGGCACTAGTAAGCTGCAGACTCATTTACCTTCATTTGGTGCCCCTAATTCGAGTTTCATTGTTGTTTTCTTTTTCAGAAAAGTATGGCAGTGAAGAAGTTGAGGTGCAGCAGGACGAGAGAACCGCTTTCAGGGTTGCTGAGGAGGAGCTCGAAGCGGAAAGAAGGAAACTACAGGATGAAGCAAACCTCCTCCGAGAAGAGCGTCAGCAGCTCAAGAACAAGCTCAAAGATGCAGATGTAGCTCTATCTCAAAAGATAGCTTGTAGAGAGGCAGCGACTTGCAAGATTTAGGAGGAGTTGTAGAAAGCCAAAGATGAGTTGAGCGTTCCTGTAGCGCGAGTTGGTGCTGCCGAGAAGAAAGCTGAGGTCGCTTCACTGAAGGCTGAGGCCGCAAAAATGAAAGTTGACGCTATAGACAGGAGGGCCAAGGTCGTGGGCAAGAGAGCTGAGGCCGCATAAAGAAAAGCTAAGGTCACAGAGAACCAAGTCAGCCAACTGTAGTATGAAATGGCTACACTTAAGGACGAGCTCGCTGGGGCACAGGAAGAGGTCGTCCGAGTTGAAGAACGCGCCCAAGCTCGAGCTGTTCGGGAGCTAGAGATCGCTACAGCAAACATAGAGAATGCGTTCTTATATACACTCTAGCGGCATCATCCAGACATGGACTATTCATTCTTTGGGCCGGCCCCAACCAAGGCAATCCGGGTGTTCGTCAACCATGCCGCCAGTACTCAAAGGGCGCAGCAAGGCTGTACTTCCTCAATTTCTCTAGCCGCTTAGTCCACTGCTCCAGGTCTTCCGCCAGAACCAGCTCCTGAGGGACCTCCAACTTCTCACGATCCTCCTGTTGAGGAGACTCCAGCAGTGGCCTCATTGGACCAGTCTACTTCAAAAACACCTGCCAACACTTAGACAGATTTTTAGTCTTCTTTCTTTGGTTCAAATTGTAATCTTTGAACTTTTCCTCCTCTAATGAGGACTTCATTTGTAACGAATAGCGATCTCGTGGGTTGGGATCACTTTATTAATTTATTTTCTGCACTTTTCAATATTTTCGACAAAGTATAGAATATGCATGGCAAATATACGATATTCATTGATATATAACAGGCTATTGTCAAGATCTATTAACAAACACATCGTAATCAAGATCTATAAACATATCATAATCATGATAATATGTTAGCTTGTAAGCTTTCGACCTGCAAGCAATTCAGTTGCATGTTAGCATGCGATAACACATTTCCACATTATTGTGCAAGTACTTATAGCTCGAGGGGTGCTCATTCTAGTATGCCTATTATGTCAAGGTTCTTGAGAGCTTTTAGTAGCATTTTTCCGAACTTTGATGGTTTCAAGTTGCTGAAGTACTTTGTATCAATCCGTGATTCATGTGCAGCTCCCAACACGGGTAGCTCTTCTCGCGAGGTTGTTTGTTTACGATCACAGGCAGCTTTCAACCAGGAAAGCCTCTCTCGCGAGACCATGCGTCCATGATCACAGGTAGCTCCCAGGATGGGTAACTCCTCTCGCGAGACCGTTTGACCACAGGCAGCTCCTAGCACAAGCAGCTCCTCTCGCGAGGTTGGCTCGCAAGCCGCACCTTTGGCAGGCCCTTTGATAACAGCTCTGCAGGTCGCGCCTTTGGCGAGGTCTTTGATAGCAGCTCGCGGACGGTACCTTTTGCAAGCTCTGTGGTAACAGCTTGCAGGTCGCACCTTTGCGAGATCTTCGATTGATTGGAGGTCCCGGTTTTACCCTCCAGGGCACGTATAACGCAACCGCTTCCACGGGTGAGACCCCTTGTACCTTTAACAGGCCCCTGATGACACCCTCCAAACTGCTTTTAGATAGCAACCCCTTCCACAGGTGAGACCCTCATTGCAACTCATTCCACAGGCAATAGCCTTCCAGAGTGCAGTAATTGAAGTTCCCAGATAGTCCCTTCCAGAGCATGCAGACGACAGCTCCTTCCACAGGTTATATCTAGATAGCTTTGCCCTCCGTAGGCATCACCTTCAGGAGAGCATATAATAAGCACTTCCTCGGATGGTACCTTCGGAACGTGGAGATTGCAGATTACTGGTGATGATTATGTTTTACAGATTGCGAGAGAAGTTGGCTCGCAAATCGTGAGGACGCTATAAGAAGCATAATTATACTTTGCAAATGGGAAGAAATTGGCTCGCAGATCACGAGGGCACTATAAAAAGCGTAATTATACTTTGTAGATGGGGAGAAATTGGTTCGCAGATTACGAGAGCGCTATAAGAAGCGTAATTATACTTTGCAGATGAAGATAAATTGGCTCATAGATCACAAAGACGCTATAAGAAGCGTTGGCAATAATCATCCATTAATAAAAATCATAGATAGCTCGCAGATCATAGAAAATAATCACGACATCTGAAATATTCGAGCTCGCTGATCACAGACGCAGGTTCCCACAGAGTAATCAGCATTAGAAGATAGAAAATTCATTGTGGAAGCGTCCTTATAAGTGTACATGACTAGTGGATGCGTTTGCCAGTTAATAATAATAATTTTGCGGTCATCTGGGCATGCTTTTCTAGGTGCGAATAATCTTTTAGATGATTGCTGAGATATCTTCAGGAAGAGATGCATAATAAATGACAACTCGTTTAATAGAAGTAAATTCCGACAGTCGTTGCTCTTTATAATAATTACACTTCGCTCGTTCAACTAATTTGCTTTCCGTATTGAGCATTATACATACAATAATAAACAAGTGAAATCACTCTACAGACAATCATCAAAGTGAATTATGTACAAAAGTTTTAGAGCGAGCTGGCAGTTTTTTCAAGTGTAGTAGAGACGAAGATGCTCTGCATTCTTGGCACGTGGGAGTTCGGAGCCATCCATGTTGGCCAGGTGGTAGGCACCGTTCTCCAGGTTCTCCTTGATGAGGTAAGGACCTTCCCAATTCGGCCCGAGGGTTCTACACTGGTCTTGCAAGCTGTGAGGAGGATTAGCCGCAAAACTAGGTCGTCGGCCTTGTAGCTTCGAGTTCAGACTTTCTTGTTGTAGTATCTGACGACCTTTTGCTGGTAAACTGCTACCCTCATGCGAGCTGTTTCCCTTGCTTCCTCAAGTAGGTCCAGACTTGTAATGAGTAGTTGCTCATTGTCTTAATGTCAAAATGATGCTCTCCGCTAGCTAGTAACTTCGAATTCTGCAGGAATCATAGCTTTTGACCCATACACCATGGAAAACGGGATTTCGCCAGTGGAGCTGCAAGCTGTTGTTCTGTAAGCCCAGAGTACCTTCTGTAGCTCGTCCACCCAAGCCCCTTTCTTTGCTTTAAGCTTGGTCTTCAAAGTCTGCTTGATGATTTTGTTCACAACTTCGACTTGACCGTTGGCTTGAGGGTGGTCTACGGCTAAGAAGCCCTTCATTATCCCGAGCTCATTGCAGAAGTTAATGAATTGGTCATTGGTGAACTGCGTTCCATTATCTATCACGAGCTGCTGAGGAACTCCAAACTTACATATGATGTTATTCCATACAAATTTTTCTATCTTTGAGGTGGAGATCTCTACAAGCTTCTTAGCTTCGGCCTATTTAGTGAAGTAATCTACAACGACCACTGCATGCTTGCACCTTCCGCGAGCTGTCAGTAAAGGTCCGATCAGGTCCATTCCCCATATTGCGAATGGTCATGGGCTTACCATTTGTTGGAGGTAAGCTGGTGGAGCTCGTGGGACCTTAGCGAATCATGGCGTCCTGCTTCATGGTCGGCCAATAGAACCCTTGACTGAGTGCCTTTTGAGCTAAAGATAGCCCCCCTGTATGGTTTCCACAATGACCAGAATATATGTCTCTCAGCACGGCCTCGCAATCCTGGCCATCAATACATCGCAAAAGCGGAGCTGAGAAACCTTTATTGTACAGCATGTCGTCATAAATACAGTAACGAGCTGCTCTAGCTCGCAGACGTCGTGCCTCTAGCTTGTCACTTGGTAGTTTTTCTTCCTGCAAGTAGTTTAGCAAATGGGTTCATCCAAGAGTTGCGGTAGATGCTTATGGTCATGAGCGCCTCTTTTCTTTCTATATTTGGGGCTGGTAGGAATTCTACTGGTATAGCTCCCAAGAAGTCTACATCCTGGGTGGTTGCCAAGCGAGCTAGGGCGTCTGCATAAGAATTTTAAGCTCGAAGGATTTGACTTACCTCAATCCTTTGGAAAGCCCACAGTAACTCTTTGGCTTTCTGAAGATACTTAGTCATTTTAGGTCCCCTAGTTTGGTACTCACCTTAGACATGTCACACCACGAGCTGAGAGTTATTGAAAACCTTTACCTGCTCAACTCACACTTCTTTCGCTAGGCGAAGTCCAGCTAGCAATGCTTCATACTCGGCCTCATTGTTGGTGGTCCGGAACCCAAATCTCAGGGCTCTGAGGATCTTGTAACCTTCTGGACTGATTAGTAGCACTCCAACCCCCGAGTTATGTTCATTGGATGACCCATCCACGTACAGCTCCCAGGTCGGACCATTTGCGCTCTCAGCTTGCTCCTCTACAGGTCATGTGAATTCAGCAATGAAGTCCGCTAGGGCCTGAGCCTTGACTACCATTCTAGGCTTGTACTTGATGTCGAACTATGCGAGCTCTATAGCCCATTTGAGTAGCCTGCCCGAAGTATCTGCCTTCTGAAGGACCTGCTTGAGAGGATACTGTGTGACGACCTCAATCTAGTAGGCTTGGAAGTATGGACATAGCTTCCTTGACGCGATTACCAGGCAGTATGCCAACTTCTTCATCTGCGAATATTTGGTTTCTACGTCGATCAGCCTCTTGCTGATATAGTATATTGGTAACTGCATCTTCTCTTCCTCCCTTACCAAGGCAGCACTTAATGCGTGCTCAAACACTCCGAGGTACAAAATGAGCTTTTCTCCTTCTTTTAGTTTTAACAAGAGGAGAGCTCAGCCCATTTATTCCTTTAGCCATTGGAAGGCCTCCTCGTATTGCTCGGTCCACTCGAAACTCTTCGTCTTCTTTATTGCTTCGAAGAAGGGAATGCATTTGTCTGTAACATTTGAAATGAATCAGCTGAGGGCTGCGACCTGACCATTGAGGCTTTGGACATCTTTAACCCGAGCTGGGGGTCTCATTTTTACAAGCGTCTTGATCTTCTCTGGGTTGGCCTCAATTCCCCTACTGTTCACCACAAAGCCAAGGAATTTATCAGATGCCACTCCGAAGGCACACTTCAACGGGTTCAGCTTCATCTGGTACTTCCTCAAGATCTGGAAGGTCTCATCTAGATCGAGGACATGGTCTGCCGTCTGCTTGAAGTTCACCAACATGTCATCTACAAACACCTTCATAGTCTTTCTGATCTGCTCCTGAAACATCGAGTTGACCAGGCGTTGGTAGGTCGCTTCTGCATTCTTCAGCCCAAAGGGCATTACTCTGTAACAATACAAGCCTCGATCAGTGAAAAATGAAATATGCTCCTCATCTTACGGGCTCATTGGGATCTGGTTATAGCCCGAGTAGGCATCCATGAAGCTTAGGAGCTAATACCCAGCAGTTGCGTTCACAAGTTGATCGATCTTAGGCAATGGGAAACTGTCCTTAAGGCAAGCCTTGTTCAAGTCGATGAAATCAACACATGTTCTCCATTTTCCATTCTTCTTTTTGATAAGGACCGGGTTGGCCACCCAGACAGGATAATGGGCTACTCGAATAAACCTGTTGGTTAGCAACTTCTCGACCTCCTCCTTCAAGGCAGCATACCGCTCTGGCGTCATCGACCTCCTCTTCTGACGAACTGGCTTATGCTGGGGATCTATATTCAATCTATGGCACATAATTTAAGGATCTATCCCTACCATGTCCTCGTGATTCCATGCAAAGACGTCCAGATTTGCCTTCAGGAAGTCAGCGAGCTGGGTCCTGACCTCTCGAGCTAGGTCATGTCCCAACTTCAAGCATCTTTCTGGATCTACCTCGCTGACCTGAACATCCTCCAGCTCTTCAACGGGTCTCATAGCCTAATCTGTATCTACCTCGTATGGGTCGAGGTCATGACTTATCCCTATCTCGGTCACAACTTGTGATTCGCCACCTGAAACCATATTTACCTTCTTCCATTTGATCTCCATCTTAACGGCGTCCTCATAACAGCGTCTAGCTAGATGTTGCTCTCCTCAGACACATCCTATCCCATTGGGAGTTGAGAACTTTACCGTAAGCGTTCTAGTGAAGGTTATCATGTCCAGGTCGTTCATTGAAGGTCGCACCAGGACTACATTATACGCCGACGGGCAATCAATGATTAAGAAGTCTGCTAGGATAGCAGCTTGTCAACCTGGTTCCCCAAGAGTAAGTGGCAGTCTGATTTGGCCCACTGGTGTCACAGCATCTCCAGTGAAGCCATAGATAGGTTCTAGTGAAGGCATTAGTTGCTCGGCTCCCAGCCCCATCTGGTCAAAGCATTCCCTGTACATTACATTGACCGAGCTCGTAGTATCTATCATGATTCGCCACACCTCGGCGTTGCTGATCTTGGCTCGGATGACTATAGCATCATTATGGGGCCAGTGCACTCCCCTTGCGTCCTCTTCAATAAATGCAATGTCATCCGAGGTCACCTTTGCCTTCTTAGCGGGTCCTTCTACTCCACCATAATCTGCCAGTAAGGTGTGATTGGCTTCTCTCACGTACCTCTAGTGCGACCTGTTTGAAGTACTTGCAATGTGAGGACCGCCATGAATAATAAAGATAGTAATTACTACTAGCTCGTGCTCTTGCTCGGGAGCTCGCTGAGGCTGCCGCTGCTCTGGCTGCTGATGTTGGTGTTGAGGACGTTGTTGTTGAGGTCGTCTATCTGCAAGTCGCACTACATATTCTCCCAAGCGACCTCGCTTGATTAGCTCCTCGATTGCGTCCTTCAACTGCCAACAATCTGAGATGTTGTGCCTAGTTTCATTATGATAGGCACAAAACTTTCGTCGATCTCGGAGCCTGTTTGGAACTCTCGTGGGATTGGACTTCCCAAAGTTTTCCCTGTTTCTTTCTATGGCGAAGATCCGGTCCTGTGTGTCTGACAGAACACTGTAATTCCCATACCGACCTTGACGTCGAGGTCGCTCCCTTCTCGGCTTAGGCCGAGCTCGCTTCGCCACTAGATGGGCAGAACGATGTCTGTGTTCGCCATTTCCGTTTCCATCTTGGCCTTTTCTTTTCCTCTAGTGGGAAGTGCTTGTTTCCCTCCGCCGGTTGCTGGGCTTCTTCAGTCTGAAAGCTTCCTTCCACCTTATCTCTTTGGCAACCCGCTCGTAGAACTCGCCCAAGTCTTTCACCTACGACTTATAGATGTTTTCATAGAGCTTCTCGTCTTTTCGGAGTCCTATTGAAATTACTGTTAGGATGCTCTCATCTGAGGGTGCTTCAACATTGCTCACCTCATTCTTGAACCGGGCGATGTAATCCTTCAGAGACTCATTTTGTTTCTGAAATATGGTAGCGAGGTGGCATGTGGGTGCGAGCTGCTTCCTTAGGGCCTTGTATTGATTGAGGAATTTCTGCTAGCACTCTTTCCAACTCCCTATGTTGCAGGCTGAGAGGTTTTTGAACCAGGCTCTTAGGGCATCTCCCAGGGTAGCCGGGAAGACTTGGCATTTGACCAATGGGTTATTTGTCTGAAGGTCCATTTGTACGTTGAACACGTCCAAATGGTCATATGGGTTGCTTCTCCCATTATAAGGCGGGATGTTAGGGAATTTAAACTTGGGAGGTAAGGGCCCTGTTTTGATCTCCCTAGTGAATGAGACCTTGCCATCATTCTGTTCCTCTTAACTCTCAGGTCCAGGTCGAGCCTCCAGCTGCTGGACCCTCTATAACAATTCTTTTACCATCGGATCCTGGGATTGAGATTGCCGGGTATAATTTCGCCTACTGGTACTTTCCTACCTACTCGCATGACGATCTCGCGACCTGCTCTTTCCATCAAAATTCTCAACCTATCGAAAGCCTCTTCGCAACTTGAATTCATGACCACTATGATGCTCGCGAGCTTGCTCGTGCCCGCGACTATCTTCAACATGGCGGTCACCTTCACGGCTCACCCTTACTCTTATGTCAGTTGGGTGAGGTGAGGTCTCCCTTTTCTGGGCTTGTCGTCTGTCCCTTCTTAGGTTCAAGTTCGAGGAGCGGATGGACTCTTCAGACAATGATATTTCCCTTTCAACACCTCATTCCGGGATCGGGATTTCCTCCGTGAACTATTGGCTAGCTCTTCTAGGGGGCACAACCTCCACCTGCCTTTGCGCGGCTTGGATTTGGACTTCTGTCAGTGCCCTTACTGTTTCATTCAGTTGCCTCAGCGCGTCCTCAAGAGTAAGTTGACGTTGTTGCCACTCTTGTGTGGCTTCTTCCCTGAGAGGCAGAGTGCTTTGTTGATCCTCTTGGCCTTTAGGCCGCTCATCCGCCACACCAACACTTCTGGTTGTTCTCGTTCTAGCCATCACAGTTTAGTGAAAAATAAATGGTTAAAGGAGAAAATAACTAGAGAAAAGATTACCAAATCGCTGTTGGGACCTCCTTCTAACGCCAAAAGATGTCGACGTTCGGAAACGATTGACTGAGAGATTCAAAGGCTCAGACTGCGATTTGGTATAATATATGATATTAAGTGTATTAAATATGTAGTAATTATGATATAAGGTTGGTGTATCATGATTAAAGTGGAGGAATGTTGGTTATGGCAGATAGTCAGTAGTAATAAAGTTAGCAATAATGAAAGAAATGAGAGAGAATAATGCAAAGATAGCAATTTTTACGTGGTTCAACGAGTGCGCTTACGTCCACGGGCCACTCTGGTTTAATTCCGACAAAGTGATGGTAATACTAGTGTTGTTAAGCCTGTGTTACAATGAAAATCTCCCTTATTTATAAAGAATGGGGAGATACAATTGGAGTATTACACACGTTTCTGATCATGATTATTCTCACCTAATCTGACATAAGTTACACTGCATTTAATGTTATAACAATTATTATTCTCTCCATGCACACGTCTGCATTAAATGCATCAAGTAATAAGGTCTTTCCTTCATTAAATGAGCAGCCGCTGCATTGAATGCTTCTTGGAAACTGTTAAAGTTGCACCGGCATGAAATCTGGGGAGTAGGTTGACCTGATGACTGGCTTTACAAGGCACTTTCTGGTGCGAGCTCTTCGACCTGGCGGGCTGGATGAACTGAAGAGATGTTAGGGCGAATTAACAAACATAGGCTGGAGAGTTGTTGAGGCAGATTCAGATAAGTATAGGCTGGAAATAAGCTGAGACAGGTTTTGGGTGTTGCGAGCTTCAAGAGTCCACTAAGCTCGTTATGGCAAGCTCGGGATGGGCTCATTAGGCTTCAGTACTGTTCATATTATTTGGGCCTTTAGCGGCCCTTTTATCCAAGTCGAAAAAATAGGCATAACACATAAATAATCAATTTTATGACCCTACATGATCACATTCAAGTAACATACAATAATATCATGCCAATATTTCACTTAAAACCTTTTCATGTTGATCCACTACACTATGATTGTCGATAATGATGCTCTTTTATTTGATATAACATCATTTCTATTATTTTTGTATCATTTTAGAAGTTTGGAATCATAAAATAGAGTAGAAAGAGGGTTAAAATGGAACAAAAATATAAATCAATTTTTAAAGGCATAAAAAGGAAAAAAAAAAAAAAAACGGGATGCGACTTGCCTTCGATTTTTTCCTTCCATATGGTTTTCTATGACCAACAAATGACCTTAAAATTGCTTCAACCTAACCAATTAACATTAAACTACACAAATAACCAATTTTATAACCCCACATCAATAGATTCAAGTAATATAGAACAATATCATTATAATATTTCACTTAAAACCGATTCATGTTGATCCACTGCACTATGATGGTCGATAATGATAATATTTTATTAGATATAACATCATTTCTATTATTTTTGTATTATTTTAGAAGTTTGGATCCAACAAAAAGAGTAAAAAGATGGGGTTAAAATGGAATTTTCACATGAATCGGTTTTTAAGGGCCCCTGAAAAACCAGTATCGGTTTTTTGGTGCCCCTAAAAACCGATCTTCACTTGGGTTCAATATTTCATAATTCTTGGTTTTCTAATGGCCTGAAAAACTGATCTCGGTTTTTAAACGTCGATGAAAAACCGATTATGAGATTTTGAACCTTATAAAGTGATTAGATTTTAAGAGTTAAAATTAGATACTTAACATTATTTTCAATCTAATTTGAATAAAGAAGTTAATTTATTTATATTTATATGTTCATTTTATTTTCCTTTAAGTCAATTGTTTTTAAAAATCGTTATTAACTTGTATTTAAATATGTTATATAGAATAGGGAGTGTATAACCATTACATTATATTATGACATATATACATGTATTATTATTTATTTTTTCTATGACATAGTTTTTAACTTAAAATACAAATGATAATATGTAGAATATCAATTTCATAAGTTGTTAGGAGAGGGGTTGAAAATCTTAGGTTCACAAATTACCAATATAAAATTAGTTGCTTCTCTCTTAAAATGAATATATTTTGAATAATCAGTATTCATAACATGATTGAGTTTTAAAAGTTAAAATTGGATAATTCACATTAATTATATATAATGTTAATTAAAATGTTTAATTTATTATGATTTGTATGCAATTAAAAAATATATAATGTAATTAAAAATAATAATAAACACATTAAAAATAATTAATTTTATTTATATACAATTTTCCTATCAGAGTCTACAAACTATTTTCCAAATTTATTAACTTTATACATCGGCTTCATAAACATATATATGTCTCTGGCAAGCTCTGCCCTCAGTGCAATGGCATCTGCAGCGGTATCGAGTTTTCTTGATTTCCATATACTCTCTTTAGACTGCAAAAGGTCGCGTACGTACATGGCCACATATGCTCCGCAACTCGTTCTGTATCAGTAATAAATTGATTAAATATCATAACATATAGACTATATATATATATATATTAATTCAGTTATAAACTTACTCACCAATCAGGTTGTTGGGGCACAATTGATCTATCAAGACGCTCAACATTCTACTACTCATCCACGGGTGGCATATCTACCTAAGTCTGCTCATAAAATCCTATGAACTGTAACAAAATAGGCATAAAACATACTAGCAACTCAAGTGGTTGTAGCCATTCGGCTATGTCAACATTCGCCAGAGAATCATATATTATGATTTTCTACTCTCTAAGTCACACCTGACATAGGACCCAGTGTTCTTGATTCAGGCTACACAGTAGTAACACTTGCATTTAAAAACGTCAGTGCTATAAGACTAGTTCGGATAATCAAATAATAAATATTAACCTTCAAACAACACTAACATTATCAATCCACCACCACGGGACTGATATGTCTATCTACCCACGACCGTACGCAAGCCACTCTGAGGGTACATCAGTTGTAACCAGATCAAATTTAACACCCTTGCTGACGTATTACTGCTTGTAATACGCTGTCATAAAAGCCTGCATGATAAAAATTAAACATGTTATCAAAGATCAAGGACACTCAACATGAAAATGTAAATGCATAACTAACTAAAATGTAAATACTTACAAACAAAGAACTGTCATATATAGCGTATCTACGGTCATACACCTCATTCCACCATTTTCTTCGTAGGCACATCAAATAAGAATCGATGTGCTCATTAGTCAACCACATATTTTCATTCTCGAGGGTGACCAATGTGATCGATATCACACACCACCCATAACTATCAACCAAACGCCTACAATTAAAAAAAAAAAAATAAGCATTATTACAAATTTTCTTACATTAACAACTAGGATGCAAGAATTATTACACTTTTTTTCAATACCTGAGATCCAAAGTGGTTGAAGTTTTATATTCATTATAGACAACTTCTACGGGGTCTGTAGACTCTGCAACCTCCTCCACCTGTTGTTGGGCCACTTTCTTTTTCTTTTTCGCCGGCCCAGGATCCGTGTATGGTGTCCGTAGAGGTGCTACTAACTTCGTCTTTCATTTGCCCCGTTCTTGAATGCTCTCATCTTGCAACTGTAAGTAAATTAAAAACATGAATTACACATTTATAATTATATTTCAGAATGCAACACAATAGAGATACAAAGTCTATCCGGTCATGCTCACGTTCAATATCTACACCTGATACACCTCCTGAGTCCTTCTAGGAGTGGTGAACCCCCTACTCCTCCTACTGATGGGGTGACTAGTGGACACCTCGTGCTTGAAAGACCTCCTACTCCTCCTACTGATGGGGTGACTTGTAGACATCCCGTGCCTACAGGACCTCCTGCTTCTTCTGATGGATGGCTTACTAGCTTACATCGATAGACGACCGACGGACACCCTCGTCTTGATGTGGTGGTGGTGATGGTGACGAGTAATACATGTGCTCATCTCGAACAAAGCTCACACCATCATCATTATCATCGTCATCGTCGTCGTCATCAACTGGATCATGCTTACCAACAAGAGACCTGGGAATTTTTAAATACTCTTTCACATGTCTTAGCCTCCTATCCATCTCCCTTATAATCTTCAAAGTTGCCTTCTACCTCTTATACATTCTACTTAACTTTTTATGGGTTGTCTTCTGTAAATCCATAATATACTCAAACAACCATTTCACCTGTATAATAGAATCATATATATATCATTTTACACACTGCACAGATTTTTAAAAAACTTTTGACAGAGTCTCCTCTGTTTTTTGAGTATCCAAAAAAATAAAATCCGCATATTTAAATAAATTACACTTCGTCTATCATGTTTAAAGACTCTGTCTCTCTTCCACACTTCGTACTATTATACAATATGTCCACATCTTTTGCATTTACTACAATGGAAATTCATTGAATAATATTATATAAATAGAATATTCGTACCTCATAATCTACGTTCCGTACATCGTGCGCCTTCTTTGTCCAAAACTTTGATAAGGTATCCTCTTATTCGGATTTCACGCTTCAGACATCTTCATTCGGATCATTGTCACCCTCTACCTCATCATCATCCTCTACCTCATCATCACCCCTTCTACCCTTTACCTCATAATCATCATCACCCCCTACACCATCATCGAAACCTTCGTCGTCGTTGTCATTGTCATCATCACCCTCACTCCCTCTACCGCCCTCTCTATGTATCTTTTTATCAACCATATGAGTCGGATTAAAAGATTTCCAATAATCCATATCCCTTTCAACGTCAGTAGGCTCAAGGGTTTGCGCAATGCCAACTATCTGTATTATATAAATATATATAGTTATACTACAATTATATACTTAATATAAATAACAATAGTTATAACAAACAAATAATTGACACCAATTTAGGTTATATTCACCACTAACAGGGAGAAAATCATCTAGGTTTTTTATATTTATCAGTGTTCTCTTCAATGACCGTCTCATACATTTTGGCAGATCACTTTGCAATAACGGGTTATTTTTTTATATCTTCTCTCTTAACACCAGGAATAACTCCACTAACCACCATTATAATGTAAAAATGATTAAACAAAAAATATACATATGGTTAGTAATGGCCAAATAATATATAATGCAAAATTGATTAAACTGAAGACATACATATAACCCTATATATTAACTATAATAGAAGGAAACAATAAATATTGAAGGCATTAGTTATACCTGAAACGCAAACACATAGTCATAAATATTAATGATTTTTGGTGGTTTTCTGATCCGCTCTTCATTAATTGCCATGTTGAGATAATGCAACAAAACACTATAGCATAATATGCCTCAAGGGAATAACTTCCACATCTCTATATTCTCAATTATGACCCACATAAATGTACTAATAGTGATCCTGTCATCCAACCCCATAAAGAGATGGAAAACAATCTCTACATTCACTAACTTTAAAAGATCTTCATCATTTATTGAATCCTAGCCTGCACGGTCTCGCTGGCCTATATGGCTTCTTGCCTCAAGAAACGTGGCTAACTGGCTCACATTCGGTGACACTCCATTAAACATTAGTCATAGGAGATTGTTTTGGTCATTTGGAACTGTTTGGAAAATTTTACGGTCTATGCCCCCAAAAAGAAGTCCTGTCACCAACAAAAACTTCTGTTTCCTAAACTTATACTTTCTCTCCCTGATTTCAAACCACATCTCATCATAGCGTGCACCAGTGACCTTCTCCTCTCTAGCAAACACCCATAATATCACAGAGCCAGCAGTCGTATTCTCAGTTATCTTCAAAATATGTCCGAACAGGCATTCTACCATGAATCGGTCGTATAGATTTCTTCTATTAACAAAGGCAACTATTTTATTAACCAACCTCTGACTGATGTGTGTATTCTCACTCATATGCATGTCAATTGTTTGTAAACTATATTTATAACTGAAATCCATTTGTAGGAAATAAAAACAGCAAAGAAATCAGTAAGGATGTTATAAAACGAATCGATTTTTTACGATATTTTAAAAACCTATTAATGATATCGATTGATTTTTCCCTTCGATTTTTCAGATCGATTTTCAAGATCAGTTTTTCACTTCGGTTTTCCATGATCGATTTTTCACTTCGAGTACTTACAATAGTGAAAAACCAAACTTGAAAACCGATCTCAAAAACCGATCTGAAAAATCGATCTCAAAAATCGATCTGATACTAACAACGTTGCTATCGTCGGAATCGACCATTTTCAACCCAAATATGAGCAAACACAATCAAATTCAACCTATTCTAAACCTAATAATCATAACCTAACATCCATAACACAACAAACATTTCAAAATCATAAATCAAAATAAAAAACTATAATCATTCGAATGGAAATCTTACCTTCGCAATATATGCAGGTTCGCCGGTGGTAAGAGCTCCTCGGGGAAGGTTGGAAACATTGCGAGAATGGCCGTAAAATGTCTATCTGACTCATCGGGTTGCCATCAGATTCGGGTCTTAGAAAAACCGATGTGATTTTGAATGGATCGGTGATGGAAGTGAGATCCATCGATTTTTTAGGACTAAATATATGCAGGAGCTTTGTTGTAATTTCACGTTTCGATTTTTTGTAAATTTTTAACTGTTTAGGGTTTATTCGTAAAAATGTCTAGGGATATTATGGGTAATTTGGATATATCATCAAATTTATTTGTTTGAGGGGTTAAAAATAATTTTTTTTAAAATAGTAGGTAAAAACAAATTTCGCCCTTTTTAGATGGCTATTTTTGACAATTTCCACTAATATAAATGTGCTTCATTTAAAATAGACATGAAAAATTATTATACCAAGGACGGATGGATATCATTCTAATATCTATTTTATTTTCATATCTAGGGATAGATATGGTCCATGGATATCCATATCCATCCATATCCATTAATAATTTTAACATTTTATGAATATAGTTTTTATTATATAATAATAAAAAATGATTTTATGGATTATTCTATATTCTGTTTCTTAACTCTAAAACTTGAAGCCATTTTAACAACTAATAAGCTATTTCATTCAAATTTGTGGATTTTAGTTACATTTTTATGACAAAATGTGCTACTTATTTTTTGCATGTATAATATAATAATTTCACATTTTCTATCGACTACAAATATAAACAGAGCAAGAATGGATATCCCAACCTAAATTTGGATATTCTCCAGGATTTGTCTTGCTTACGATAATGGTAACAAATACAAGTATACAAGTATATATCTCAAACAAATATGGGCTTGGTATCCATCCCTAATCTATTTCATTGTCATCCGTAACTACACCACTATCACAGTAATTTATCAATTGTTTATATGATTGGAACCTCATTTTAATCTAAAATAATATTAAAAGGAATCAAATTTCATTATAAAAAGAAGATAGGGTAAAAATCATATTGGTTTCTAACTTTTGGAAAATGATCAAACTTTTAACTACATTTTTAAAAATGACTAAATCAACCCTAAAGTTTCAGAAAAGTATCAAATTAGTCTCTCCCGTCAATTAATTGATAATCAAACCTAATAGTAAACATGATGAACAAGGATGATTTTTTCATTTTCAATTACAATTCAGGATCTTGACATATGTACAAACCAAGTATTTTGGAAGAAAATTTAAAAAAATTGTGTCTAGATCCTAAATTGTGAGTGAAAATAAGAAAATTACCCCTACTCATCATGTAGACCATTAGATTTAACTGTCAATTAACTGATGAAAGGAACTAATTTGATACTTTTTTGAAAAGCTAAGGTTGATTTAATCTTTTTTTTCAAAATACAATTAAAAATTTGATATTTTTCCAAAACTTAGGGATCAAAATAATTTTTACCCAAGAATATATAAAGAGTATTTGATTCATTAGTTGGGTGGGAGGGAAGGAATTAAAGGGCTATTTATTTTTATTTTTTATATGAAAACTGAATAGTCCTAAATTTACTAAAGACTTATAGTGACTCGTATTTGAATAACATGTTAAAAAAAAAAAATGTTTGAAAATAAGTAATTTGACATCAATACCGTTGTTACTATTAGCAACGAGGAATCAAATAGAAAACTTACACTTCTTGCACACTAATGGTCAAGGTTGGCTTTTGGTTAGAGTTAATGTAAAACCCAAACTTTCATTTTATGAAAAACACTTTATTTGTTTCAATGAATAGTATTTCTATATGAATAATATCCGTATGAATAGTGATTTTCAAAAAGCGGACCTTGTAAATCAAAAGTCTCAGAATAAGTATTAGATTTAAAAAAAAACTGAAATGGATTGATAATGAGTTTATTTGAATAGGTTTTAAGTAATCCGAAATTTATTAGACGAAAACACCCTTTTTAGAGAATAATGGGTATTAACAATTTTACATCCATTTGAATTTTTTTTTAAATATGATATTGAAAGATAAAATACTCAATTAAATTATTTCATGGTCAATTTGAAGATTTAATGACCATAGAATATTTTTAAAATTTATTTAGGCTATAATGTGAATTAAATTCATTAGAGCATAAAGTAGACATTTTTCAAATTCAAGCACACATGGATTTTATGCGAGTATTATATGAAATGAGATCTAGCAAATAAGCACAATCCATGTGAAACAAAATGGACCAATGAGAGAATGACATATAGAATCCACTAACTTGACCATTTAGTTGTCGTGCAACTATAATTGGTAGGATTTAGTTAGTTTAATTACTAGTTAGCCTATGGATCAATCAAATGTCATTATTTGTAACTAAGGACTTGTTGGACATTATGGAAAGAGTTCAAGGGTATTTTAGTCAATTAATAGAAGGACTATATAAAGTTGAATTGTCTTGAAATGAGAAGAAAAATTAAAAGAAAATTGAGAGAAAGAGGAGAGCAAGGTTCGGCCAAAGGAAGAACCAAGCGGATAGCAGCTGCATTTCATTATTTTGAGATTATTTTTTAGTGTTTTCAAGCCATGCAAAGGATGTATACCGGTTTAGGAGTGAAACTCATCCATTTCATGTTAATTTGAAGTGGTAGGATCAAAATTTCCATGACTAGTTTGAGTAGATGGTTGGATTTATGGTTTCTAATGGATGATTTATTATTTTTATGTTTGGGTTTAAGGATTTGAGACCTCAAAGTTATTGGAAAACAAGACTTATGGTTCAAGAGTCATTAGTAAACATACTAGTAAAAATAAATTTTTTATTTAAGTTTGAGTTGATATTGTTTAGGATACGAGTTGCTTTGCCATGATATTTGATGTGCATGCAAGTGTAAAACTTGAAGAAATCTTGGAGATGTGTTTGCATGTGGTTCGGCCAAGAGGGAAAGTCTATGGTCCAAATTGAGTTTAATTTATTTGAGTGATTTTCATGTATATGGATGTGCTTAAATGATAAGTTATGATATTGAAATGAGAAGCAAAAGTTTGGTATAACAAGTTGCCATGTTTCGACCATGAGTGCTTTAAAATGATAGATGATTGTTTTTGAATGTTTTGAATGATTTTATGAGTTATATTGATGATGGAATTAACATGAAATTAAAAAGAAATTCATTGAAATGTCAAATGGCTAGTTCGTGGCCAAACTTTGTATATTTGCACAAGTATGATGTTTTATGGATTTAACTTGATTTTACACCCTTATACATGTGTTTGAGTGTGATTATAATGAGAAAAATTGAATGAGATTGATGATGTAAAAGTTGGTAAAGATTTAGCCAACATAAGCTAAGATGATACAAAAATATATTTAATGCATTGATGTGAAATTTAGGCTTCAATTGTGGTGTTTTACATACTTGGATATTAAGAATTTCTAATAGAATCAATAAAATAGAAAAAGAAAGTCCTATGTGTACATATGTATTGCATTCAGCCAAAATGGATGATTATGGCTCATGATACAATTTGAGTTTAATAGTTTGATGCATGTATGAGTTTTAAGTAAAAATTATGCTTGTATTAAAGAGTAGGTAGAGTGAAGAGCTAAAGAAAAGCTTGAAGGGTGGTTTGCTAGTTTGGGTAACAAGTTGTGAGTGTGGTTATTTTCAAAGCTGTTATAAGTTTTACAAATTGATTATCTACAAGTCCAAATGTTTATTATAGTTTTTAATTTATTATGTTGTATCGATCAAACTTTTAGCATGTTAGCCTTTTCTAATAATGCATGTAAGTTTTCTTAAATTATGATTGTAAATGTAAATATTTTAAAAGTAAAGCAATTTAGTGTATGCTTAAATGAAGTATATGCATAAAAGAGATATGCTAATGATAATTGTAAGGTTTTAGGCTTCTACCTTAGAAAGTTAGTATTTTGGTTGTGAACCATATACCAGAGAAAAGAATATTTACAAGCTAAATCAATATGTTTTCAAGTCTAGTAAATGTAAAAATTTGAAGTATATTGAAAGGATTTTAATGTCTTTGGTTTACCCTAATTCCTAATATACCCGGCCGAAGTACCTTATGTGTGTATGACAAGAGGTTGGAAGAGTCACTAACTTGGGAAGTTTAAGTCCGTGTCGTCTTTGCACGTATATAGTAATGTAAATCTGCTTGATGTTTGGGGGGAAAGGGGATTGCGACCCCAGAGTTCTCACATTTGCCATTACAAAAATAGTATTTCTTAGTCCTAGTGACACGTAGACTTATCGTCACGTAAGGATGAGTTTCCCTGAGTTACCTTGTAAGACAAACTTCAGAAAGAAAAGCACATCATTAGACGTAAAGTTTAAAAAATAAGAAGTTTTATGTTTTATGAAAGTTATTATTAGACTTCGAGCAGAAATAATTATATACTTTATGCTAGTTTTACAGTTTTAACGGTTAGTAATAAACTATTAGTTTTTCAACTTATTTTGGGAGGATATATATATTTTTAAAAGTAAATATCATAGTTTAAAAGTTTATCTACTTACTGAGTTTAAATACTCACCACTTTTTTAATGTTTTTTTGATAAAAATCCTCCCTAAGTGCAAGTGCGAGCCATCAAACAAAAGGAGTTCCATCAAACGTGTAGATGGGCTAAGGACATGATACTCCTACACTAGTCTACTTTTGAAAATACCATGTAGATGCATAACTATTTAAGATTTGATACACGTTTTGTAAATATTATTTTGGAAGATATATATACACATATGCTTTTGTATTTATGTTTTAAAATCTTATTTGCATCATGTTTTTGTGTAAGTCTAATGATTTTCAAGTCATCTTTTAAATTGAAAGCATGTTTGTAGTTGATTGTGAAAAATGAAAAGAGAGTCTGAGACCCAAAAGTTGAAATTGTTTTGTTTTAGAAATGTACAAGTTTTCTATCAAGTTTTACAGGGTGAAAGTTTTAGAAAAACAATCATTATGTTATCGAAATTTTTATTAACCTCATTTGCAAATGCATTTTTAAAAAGAAAAAAGTTCACACTCATTTTCGCTAGAAAAGAAATTTCTAAAAAATTTTAAAAGGTTTTAATAAGAGTAAAAGGCTTAGCTTCATAGAAACTTTTCAGCCGAAACAGATCTTGACTGAAAGGTTACCATGGGTTTGCTGGACGGGTTGCCTAATTGTATACAAAAGAGGGGCCCATCAAGTTTGGTATCAGAGCATTTTCTTTCCATTTTTAGACATCATACATTACATGACAGTTAGCATGTTTTGAGTGCAATTGAGTCATACATCGTGTCGGCCGTCCTCGCACGTGGAGAGCCACAGCTGAGGCTCCACCTATTCACCAAAGATTGAGGAGCAAGTAAATGAATCAATGAATGATCTGCAATCAGAGGCTCAATTAGAGCCACCCACGTTAAAAATGTTCTTGTGTTAATTTTTACTTTATTACTGTTTTTATTTCACATTAAATTTGTTACAACACGCAATTTGCATGTTACGACATTTAACCAGAGTTGTAACATAACACATTAAATCATAACATTGATTAAACCCAACATTGGCAAAAATTAGGTAGTCTAGATCAAACGGGCATCTTTAATGATAAACTTAAATCCACCATAAAATCACATAAAATTTAAATTAGAACTTCTAGAAAAATTGACTAATTTCCTGGAATCTAAATTCCATTAAAATAAAATAATTTATCTACATAAATCAAGCACTCAAATATTTTTCTATTTTTCTTTCCCTCGACTTGCCTTTTCTTTCTTATGTTCCTTTGCTAGCTTTAATTTCTATATTGTTTTCTATGACTTCCAATTGTTCATATACATATGTAACAACTATAAACATGGCCGACACACTTCCTTTTTTTTTTTCAAATCTCCAAATTTGCTTGGAAACAATGAAGGATACTTGTCCTTTTCTTCAAATATATATATGTCATTCTCTCAATTTTATATATTGTTTATGTAACCGGCTCATTCAATTCAATCTAATATCTCAATTCTCCTTTTTTTTTCCCTAATAATTTTACCATTAACAGTTCCTTATCCTACAACTTAACTTATCTATTTCAATGTTGTAAATAGTTGTTGGTGCAGTGACACTCAGCCAATGAGAGTTTAGCCCATTTCGAGCAGACATCTATGATTCGATATGTATCAAGGGCCTTGAGTTAAAAGCAATTTTCTCATACGATGTGGGTCTTTCCTCCTACTTCTAGGAGCTCCAATTATGGGCCACACCTCAAAAACCTTAATCAAGAGTATCTGACAAAATTACACGGTATGTAAGATATTTGTGAGGTGTGTAATAAAATCAAATTAAAAAAAAAAATTATCTATTTCAATGTCAACATTTCTTTTGCTTCATGTGTTTTGACCACCCCGCATCACATGATTCTTTTTAAATTGGTTTCTTGCATCATCATGATGCAATTGCATGATTCTTTAACCATCCCTCCTTCCGACCCTCTTTTATAAAAAATAAATAAATAAACAAAACACAACTAATTTCAATCAGCCCACTCATAATTTATAAAAGAGTGTGATATGGACACCTAAAATACTGTATATGCACCCCTTTTGTATTTTTACCCTATTAGTACAACCACTTCATCTTATTCATTAACATACAAATTAAAACACAAAAATTCTTCACAACAATATAATCCCACGAAACCCAAATTAGTCAAACAAAATAAAGAACCTATTATAATTTTAATTGAAAACTTTTGGAACCCAAAAGCCACACAGTCAAACTTTTGGGTTTTTTATCGTTTGTTGTCTAAGTAACAATTGTCAAACTCACACACACACCCCATGAAAGAAAATAAAGAAATATGAGCTATTATGCGAGCTTACAAATTTACTTCAAAATTTAATACTTCCAATTGTTAAGAAGCTTTATACTGCAACTAGTTCACTTAATGGATTTGAACCATGAGCTTTGACCTGTATCATGAACAATTACATATTCAAGAACACCTTCAACTCTATATAATTTTAACTAATATTAACGAGTTAATCTGGTTAAGGAATGTGATGATCTACTAACAAGTATTGTAAGTTTACAGCTTGCCTCCTATTTTTATTTTTCACTCTACAAAACCATAGAAATTTTGAGGCTTTTTGCTTGATAGTTTTGAAATCTCAGTTTTTCAATAATGATACAAGGATAATATTGAAATTTTAAAAATAATTATATCACCCCTCTCTTTTGCTATTATTGACTTTTCTTTTATTTGATATATATCAGCCCATTTAATTAGGCTTGCATTGTTGGCCCAATTAACTCTTTATTTTTTTTTACTATTAGGTTCATTTAAATTAATTTCAATTCGCTTAAAATTTGGACTCTTTAATTGGGCTTTCTAATTAATTGAGTCCTTTTAACTTATTCATTTGAGCATCATTCATGTTTTTAAAATTTTATTTGGTCCATTTGGATTCAGGTCTTACAAGGTTGACCGAACCCTCTTGTGGTTATTGTTTTCATCGTTTTCTTTTGTTGAGAGAATTCTTTTATAAAAGGAAAAGTGATCGTGATTTTTCAAAATCATGCCCACACACAATTTCTTGATGAAGAGTTATAACAAGGAAATCAAGTGATAAAGAATCTGTCAATCAAAAGAGATCGATTCAATCTTTATGCAAAGTAAGATTCTATTTTATGAATTTAGTTATTGAACTATTATTACTAGTATCGATTAGACATTTTTAGTTTGAAAAAAAAATAAATACACATTTATGTATTAAATCATAAATCGTTTGTTTTTCTTCACCTCTTTCTTCTCTCCTTAATTACCCAATCATGTTACATTGAGCGAACCAGAGAAGAGCCTTGATTACACATCACAAGAATCACTCGAATGCACTTGTTGGTGTTGTCATCTTTGTCAACGAATGCATCAACATCATTGAGTAACTCAGAGTTTACTTTGTCAGTGGATTTGGCAAAGTCAACAAGATTGTCTAGGTTAAAAGAGTTGAAAACAAGACGAGCAGGGTTTTCCATCTTCATCAATAGAGATAGAGTTCCATCTCTATCATATGGAGATTGGATCTTTACCCTCCATTAGGGTGGAAATTCAAATTGGCGATTGGAGTTCACATTTTCTTATTTATTTGTTAATTTATTTTTTTTTTAAGTTGATTTCTATCGTCCATCAACATGACAGACTGCGAAGATCTCACTTAAAAATTTAATTTTTCATAATTAATTTTTGATATTCATATTTTATTTTTTGAAATTTATTTAAAAGAAAAAAATAAATCAAAAAATAAAAATAAGATCAACGGACAAAAATACCCCTTGATATGTTTAAATTGACTAACCCAAACTAACAACAGGTGGTCAAATTATAATAAATCAACAAAGTATAATCCACCTATCAGTATGTTTGAAATGGGTAGCTAATTTGTAATTTATAATTTTAACTTTTTAATATAGCTTTATAATGTAATTGGGTGTAGTAAGGAAACTTTTGGATGGCAATAGAGCTACTCTTCCATAAATGATTAGGGGTGTAAGTTAAAAAAATAATAATAAATAAATCTTTATTTGATTACCTTGCTAATTTGGGTAATGTTACCGATAAGAATTTTCAATAATTACTCTTAAATTGGTTGTAAGATTTTTTAATAACTACCCTTACCATTTATCCAAGGGTGGTTATTAAATAAACTACTTTGGTAACCTTAGTTGAACCATTAATTTAGCAAAATTCTTATTTATTTTGAAGTAAACATATGTCGGTTGTCGCTTGATTGCTGGTGTCATTAGTAGGCGTCAGCAACTCCCATGCCTCCCTTTGTAAGAGGCATGAGTTCGACATCCCTTCCTACAAAATTCCAAATGTCTATATAATATATAATTTATAATATAATATAATATTTATATAATAATATTCATAATAATAGTAGTTTCTCACTATTTGTGTGAGTTACCCTCCCACCTTTGTGTGAGTTTTTCCTTCACCTCCGTGTGGATGGATCTCTCCCAATTGAGAGTAGTTTTTCGAACCGTGCCACTAGCGTCCTATCTTAGTTGGTATCGGTAGTCCTCTAGATCCGTTCCAGGTATAGTTTTTGTACTAATAATATATATATAAGTCGGTTGAAGAATTAGAATAAAAATTACAACTGGAATTTAATAACGCCACGTCATCTATCATTACAGAAACCGGTCCAATAACCTTACCCAAATCCGACAGTCCATAAGTTTTGAAGTCCAAAAACATCTTAATGCCACGTCATCCTTACAAACCCTAACTCAAAACTATAAATCTGAGGTGGTCAGTTAGAATTTCCATCCATATACAAATTCATAAATTAAATTGAATTGAATTGGAATCTCCCTCTCTTTGTTGGATATGGCAACGGCGGCGACGATGCAGGGAAGCCGAGGAGGCGGAGGCAGGAGAGGAGTGGGTCTTGATGAGGAGAAGATGGTGTTCGAAACCACCGAAGGAGTGGAGGCAATTACCAGCTTCGACGGCATGGGAATCAAAGACGATCTACTCCGTGGAATTTACCAGTACGGGTTCGAGAAGCCTTCTGCCATACAACAGAGAGCTGTCATGCCTATTATCAAGGGCCGTGATGTTATTGCTCAGGCCCAATCTGGTACCGGCAAGACTTCCATGATTGCCCTCACTGTTTGCCAGATGGTCGATACGTCTTCCAGAGAGTACGACGTTTACTTTTGTTTTTATTATTTTTTTATAATTATAATATATATTTTTCAGGTTTACATTTGTTTTTATTAGTTTTTGTTGATAATTAGAATTTGATTTTTTTTTTTTTTAGGAAACTAGAAATTGGATGTAATTTGTAGAGTTCAGGCGTTGATTTTGTTAGTTTTTGTTGATAATTATAATTTGAATTATTTTGGTAAATAGAAATTGGATGTGAATTTATAGGGTTCAAGTGTTGATTTTTTTAGTATTTTTGTTGACTATTATAATTTGTATTACCTTTTAAGGAAAATAGGAATTGGATGTGGGCGTAGTTTTTTTGTTGACAATTATAATTTGAATTATTTTTTAAGGACAATAGAAATTGGATGTAATTTGTGGGGTTCAGGAGTTGATTTTGTTGGTTTTTGCTGATAATTATAATTTGAATTAGTTTTTAAGGAAAATAGAAATCGGATGTGATTTGTAGGTTGAGTGGTTGATTTTGTTAGTTTTTGTTGATAATTATAATATGAATTACTTTTTTAAGGAAAATAGAAATTGGATGTGATTTGTAGTGTTCAGGCATTGATTTTGTTAGTTTTTGTTGATAATTATAATTTGAATTACTTTTTAAGGAAAATAGAAATTGGATGTGATTTGTAGGGTTTAGGCATTGATTTTGTTAGAGTTGTTGAGAATTATAATTTGAATTATTTTTTTAAGGAAGAAATGGAAATTGGATGTGATTTGTAGGGTTCAGGCGTTGATTTTGTCTCCTACGAGGGAACTGGCAACTCAAACAGAGAAAGTTATATTGGCTATTGGTGATTTCATTAACATACAAGCACATGCTTGCGTTGGAGGCAAAAGTGTTGGTGAAGATATCAGAAAGCTGGAGAATGGAGTTCATGTGGTGTCCGGAACTCCTGGCAGAGTTTGTGATATGATCAAGAGGAGGACTTTGCGTACTAGAGCCATTAAATTGCTAGTTCTTGTGAGTTTTTTTAATGATTCAATACTGTTTGTGTTATCTTTGGTTTGTTCTGTTTTTATGTATTTTGATAGTATGATAATGTTTCATGGTGGTTTTTGGTAGGATGAATCTGATGAGATGTTGAGCAGGGGGTTCAAGGATCAAATTTACGATGTGTATCGTTATCTTCCACCGGATCTTCAGGTTCGCTTTATACACAGTCTAATTTTTCTAGTGTGTTTGGATGTACTTGTTAGTGGTTGTGGAATAAGCTGTTGTGGCTCTCATTAGTCATGTATTGGTCATGATGAATTATGGTGATGGATTGAGTCTGTCACCTTGACAGACGGTTAGTCATCTCATTTTATTTCTGTACCCTCTTTGTTCTTGACAATGACATAGGGAAAATAAGAAAAGACAAAAGGATTTCAACATTTTTCTTCATCAATTGATACATACTTTTTTTATTTTATCAAATACTACTCCCTGCTAATGTGTACATGTTATCACTAGCAGAAATGAATTGTATATTCCTATTGCTGGTGTCATTCTATGATAATCTTTCCGTTTTATATTATTTTTTGTAGCATTCATGTAAAAACACCTGCCATTTTGTGTATGCTCATTTTTTTTGTTAGGAGTAGCTGCTAGCTATTGGAAACATATTTCAGGTTTCATGAACTGTGTCAATGGGGATCTCAACCTTTTAAAATACTTTTAGGTTGTCTTGATATCTGCTACGCTTCCTCATGAAATCTTGGAGATGACAACCAAGTTTATGACAGATCCTGTAAAGATACTTGTGAAGCGTGATGAGTTGACTCTGGAGGTACCGATTTTTAATCTGTATCTACTGCATTTATTTGCAAATCTGGATAGTATACAAACTTTCGTCTGTGTTTTCTTTTGTGATGACAGGGAATCAAGCAGTTTTTTGTAGCCGTTGAAAGAGAGGAGTGGAAGTTTGATACATTATGTGATCTTTATGATACTCTTACAATTACGCAAGCTGTTATCTTCTGCAACACGAAGCGAAAGGTAATAATATCGTTAGTGCATTAATTTGCATTGATTGTGACAACAGTAACTTGCTATGTTTAATAATTTGATGCATTGATGAACTAAGGTTGTCGGGTATCTAATTCTTTTTAGAATTCTATCAAACTCAAGCTGTAATAGTTCATATGGATTAGGATCTATGAAAAGCTGCTAAGGTTTTTTGGCTTTGATTTACGTAAGATTTTATATATTGGGTCTATCATATTGTTGATGAAGGTTTTAAATTTATTATAATAAAATAGCCATGCTCAAGCAATTATCTGAAGAAATAAAGGGAACTGGATACTGAATTTTCTGGAAAAATGGAAACTATATGGATTAATGGTCGAAGAAGGTGTCATTGCTTCGGGTTTCTGAATTTCATTCAGTTAATTTTTAAAGATTACAATGATAATCTTGGAAATTATGCGCTTTGGATAGATCAAGTAGATTATTGGTAAAGTCTTTTTTTGTTGGCTTGATTGAAGACCCTTTTAGTATTCTTCTAGATTCTTTTGTGGGAGTTTGGTAGGCAAAAGTCCCTACAAAAGTTTAGTTTCTAGTTTGGACTACTGTTCAGGGCAAGATTGACACCAGTGGTTTGGTTAAAAGAAAAAGTATGGAGTGGTGTGTTATGTGTAAAAAGTAGCTAGCAAATCCAGATAACCTGTCTCTCTGCCGCCCCTTAGCCTCTTGCTTTTGAAATAAGATGTTTGAGGCTGCCCATTTAAGTGGGCTAAGCCAGCTTCTTGCAAATGTAAATATCAAACTATTTGGAAATGCACTATGATGGCTCTTTCTTGGGTAATTTTGATTGAAGAGGAACAAAAGTGTGTTTGTGCAGTTGATAAGGTGATGATATCCATATGTTGTGGGACAAAATTTATTATTTGGGAATCCCTTTGGGCTTCCATTTTTGTGGACTTCAAATGAGTTCACTATTTCATGATTAACTTTTATTGGGAGGTTTATGTAACCTAAAGAGGTTCTTTTCGTTTTGTTTTGTGAGGGCATGCTGTTTAGGTCTGCCTATGCTTTTGTGGATCTTTTTGTTGCTGATCCAAAAAATCTATGTAATTAAGGATTGGCTTGTCCACCCTTCACTTGTATTTGGTTCCTTGTTATGAGATTTAGCTGTTTTGTTCACAAAAATTAAAAGATTATTTTGTTTCCAATTACAAATGCAAGTTTCTCCTTGTTTCTTAGAAAAAAAGTTGCAAGACTAAGAAGAAGAGATTTTGAGTGTGGAAAGGTTGGAATTTGGATGCTTAACTATTTGAAAATGATTAGACGTTTCCTATCATTTGCCTGCAAATTCAAGTTTGCAAATGCTCATTTGTATTAACTTTAGTAAATTTTGACTTATTAATCCTTATTGGATAGGAAGAAAAATGAAAACTTAGTATATGGATGAGCATTTCAATGGGTTTAGTGGCATTTAATTGCCTATGCATCTGTGTATCTGTGTACTTGTGAAATGTTAGGTGGAAGTTACATTGTGCCATATATGTTGGTTAATGCTTGGTTTGGACTGAACTCTGTCTAGTATGGTAAAAAAGAGAATAATTTGCCCCTACAGTTTTTCTTTTGCATGTTATTATGAGAAAAATGAAAAAATGAACTCATTAGCTAGATACTTAGTTTACACTCTCATTGTCAGTCTCAGGCTTTGGATATTTATTGTGAGAAAAATGAACTCATTAGCTAGATACTTGTTTATACTCTCATTGTCAGTTCCAGGCTTTAGATTTTATGTGATCTGTGTATGATATCTTTTACTCGTAAACAGGTGGATTGGCTAACAGAGAAGATGCGTGGCTATAACTTTACTGTGTCATCTATGCACGGAGACATGCCTCAGAGAGAAAGAGATGCCATTATGGCAGAGTTTCGATCCGGTACAACTCGTGTACTAATCACAACAGATGTTTGGGCTCGTGGGCTTGATGTTCAGCAGGCAAGTTTTTTATTATTTAATTATACTGTTCTAGTCACTTTTTTAAAGTTGAATTCTAGCAATGACTGTAAATTCTCGAATTGGTATTGATTTTATCTTATGCTAAACTATGTATAAATTAAATCAGATCGATCCTGCTTCCTAAGTGTTGGAAACAATATGCAATGTGTTTGTGGGATAGTATCCACATCTTTAGCTATGCACCAAGCGTAGTGCATTTATTGGGAAGTGTGAATGCTTTGCTTGTGTATTATTACAAATTTGATTTGTTCTAGAGCCCAACCAAGATGTGTTCACATGTGCTTGACTTACAATCCCAAGTCTCATTATAGGATTGAGATATTTGTTTAGTTCGCTTGGAAATGCCTGTATGACCATTTTCATCTAATTTTAATTTAAATTATATTGGGGCATAGAAAGAGAAAACAACGATCAGATAAGGAGCGTAGACAGAATTATGCACCAAGCGAAGTGCCATTTATTGAGAACAGCAGATGCTTGCTTGTGAAGTACAAATGTGATTTGTTTTTAGAGCCCAATTAAGACACGTTCACACATCCTTGAATTAGAGTGCCAAGTTTCTTTAATAGGATTGAGATTTTTGTTTAGTTTAATTACAGATGCCTGTATGATCATTTTCATCTAATTTCAATTTAAATTACATTGGGGTATGCAGTTCTAATGAATTGTATGATGAAATATCTACTCCATTTCCTCTTTGCCATATTTGTTTCATCTTAATTTTTTCTTCAGGTTTCTCTGGTAATCAATTATGACCTTCCAAACAATCGAGAACTTTACATCCACCGAATTGGACGCTCAGGTCGTTTTGGACGCAAGGTATTTATTTCTTTGGGTATTGTGTATCTACTCAGATCTCTTATTTGTGCTAGTGGGTTGTATCTTTTTCCTCGACTGTAGTTCAAATATAATCATGATAATATCATTACTGGATAAATTTTGCTTGCAGTAAAATTGTAATATGCAGTTTCATAGTAATATTCAGGAAAAGTGTGTTTCAATTTGAATTACCATATGCATGTATACACACACTTAGAAATAGAGAAGTTTCCACATTGTGGATTGAACATGCTTAATGTTTACTATTTGTCCTGTTTTACACTTTAGCATGTATATATACAGTATACTTAATCATGCCAATTTTTGTTGTCTGATTTGCTGATTCATCATGTGTAATAGCTTGATGAATTGTGAGGTGTCATTGAGGAGTTTTGTTTGTTTGCAGGGGGTAGCAATAAATTTTGTCAAAAATGATGATATCAAGATTCTCAGAGACATAGAGCAATATTACAGTACTCAGATTGACGAAATGCCGATGAATGTTGCTGATTTGATATAAGAGAGGCTTAAATTCTGAATGGAAATGATGGGGACTGATGCATACAATTATGTGACTGACTTTGCTGAGGTGGTTGGATTGTGTTTTCTAACATTATGCATTTGTATAATACTAGATGTTGTTTTGATGATGTTCTGGATGGTTCTAGTGAGAGTTGTCAATTACAATTTACAAGGTTTGTATGAACCATTTGATTCATCTTTCTGCATGACTGTGGTTTGGATATGAATCTAAGGTTTTCGGCCTCCTAACTTCCATGCTTCTAAATTGCTGTTCTAGTCGGGGTATGCTTGTTTGCTTGTATTGTATTGTATTAGGCAAATAAAATGTATTAACCTAATACAATATAATGTTTGGTTAGATTTTGTATAGCATTAATCCAATACAACAGCATTCTTTCATAAATTATATATTGTATTGTCTAAACATACCAAATGGGTTGTATTAGCATGTTAATTATGTAATTAAAAATGAAAAAGAGAAAACTGAATTAATTATCTCATTTTTTTTTTTTAAAAATAAGTCTGGAATTTGGAAGACTTGAGCTGCCTTCAACCACGACAGGGAAGAGGAGCCTTAAGAGGTAGTTGCAGTCTTTTGGTGCAGACTATTAGTCTCCTTTCTTCTACCATGAGAAAAGGTTGTGGCCTCCTCTTTTTTCCGTTGAAGGGGGTTGACGATCTCCTCTCTATTGGATCGAAGAGGGTTGATAACCTCTTTTTTGTTCTATTGGAGGGGGCTAATGGCCTCGTCCTTTTATTTTTGGAGAGAACATTTGTTTCCATGGAGATTGAATTAAATTAGAAAAAAAAAAAAAGCAAATTACAAATTAATTATTTGATTGAAGCATACTCAGGCAGAATAAATTTTATTCATTTATTACAGTTTAAATTGTAATCGTTAATTTAGGTAATTCAAGAGTAATTTATCTTCTGAATTTTTTTTATAATTTGAGGAATTTTATTTGAAAAAAATTAAAAACTACAAAAAGTATTGAGGTTCTAAAGAAATACTCCACCGTCCATCATGTTGATGGACAGTGGAGATGAATTTTAAAAAGCCAAAATACTAAAAAAATAAAAAAGGAAATTTGAAAGGATGGAGATCCCATCTAGAATCTGGTATCTAGGATCTCCACCCATCTCTAAGGAGATGAAGATCTAAGATCTCTATTGGCGATAGAGATCCCAATAGATCTCTATACCTAATATGGACTCAGATCATCATCAAACTCGCTAGCGATGGAAACTCACTGGAGACTCAAATTTTAATCTCCAAACACCCACCCATTGCAAACATTGCAAAAACCCTCCAAACACCACCCACTGCAAGCCCCCGACATCAAACTCAAACTCAAACTCAAACCCAACCCATCTGCAGATCATCATCTTCAAGACCTTTGATCATTAACATCATCAACCATTTCAAACTTAACCTAGAATCAAACATCATTCACCATTTCAAATATATATATGTGAGGAAAAAAATTGATACAGAGATGGAGAACCTTGAAGGAGACCAGAGTTGGTCTTCTTTGCCTTTGCTGGAACCAACCCGGTCTCCGACTAAGAAGACCCAACAGTCTCCATTCCTTTGGTCTTTAATTAAGGAGACCTAATGGTCTCCATCGTGTAGAGACTATTCGATGAAGACCAATTCTGGTCTCTATTGGGTGGACACCACTTTCTATCTCCATCGCCTGGTTTCCGTCATCGACTTCGACGATGGAGATCGATATCTCCATCATCAAAGTCAGCGATGGAGATGCATACCTCTAACTCGGCAGAGACTCCTAAGAACAAGGCAATGACAGCTTTCCTCTAGACGATCTTCATGCCGACGGAGATAGGACCGACATGTGGCTACAGCAGACAGAGAGGTAGACGTGTGAGAGAGAGAGAATGACATTTTTTTCTTGTTTTTTATTATATTTGATCTCTACCGTCCACCGTTTTTATGGATGGTGGAGTCCAAGTCCCCTTTGTTGTTTTATTTTTTTATTTGGACAAACTAGTTGAATCAAGTCCTATTTTTCCTTTTAATTTTTTATTTGGCCAAATCAGTGAAAACACACCAAAATAGCTATTTCAATCTTTGTTGGGCTGTACTACAGTATTTATTAAAGTTAATGAAATTCAGGAAACGGTAAGTAGCTTAATTGTAATAAAATTTACTTCACTTAATAAAAGGTTTCAACCGAATAATTAATTTATAACTTATCTTTTAAAAAATATATAATTATGTTATAATTTATAATAAAATAGAAATATTTTAAACTTATTATAAAAAGTAAAATTATTCTAAATATTTTTAGATTAAATTAAATTTGGTTTAAAATATATAAATTAATTTTTGAAAAATGTACATTTAAATTATTTCCAAAGATATATTTAAATTATTTTTAAAAAAATATTTTTAAAGTATTTTTTAAAAAATAAATATAATTATTTTTTCTGAAAAATAATATTAATTTTACAATTGATATTCAAAACATTACTCTTTCAATATTTTAATAATATATGTTAATCTGACTTTTTTAAATATATTAATATATAAATAATTAAAAATTAAAATGAATTTAAAAAAAAAAAAATGGAACAAGTTTGTCCTACCAGTATGGTTAAGCGCGGCTAAGAAGGATTATTAGATCCATGTTATTTATAAATAAATACGAGATTGGGTTGTAAATGATGTCATTCGAATCCAAATTCTATGTATATAAAATAAAAAGACGTTAAAGCCTTAAAACGTTGGTGTGGTTAGCTAAGCCCGATGGAACGACATATTGAAACCGAACGAGAATAGAAATAAACCTGCAGCCAAACAGGGGGGTGTGTAATCGTAACCCTAAATGCAATTGCTATAAATAGTCAAATTGATCACTGACGCAGCCTCTAGTTCGGCCTAGGGTTTTTGAAGCACACAGTAGAGCTCTCAAGTCCTCTCGTCGTCTTCAACGATGGTACCGTCATTCTCTCCTCTCACATATATACTGATTCAAATGAAGAAATTTATTTGATTTTTTTCATCGAATCGTTTCATTCTGTTGTGTTTTTTTTTTTAAATATTATTGTCTATTGAAATCATGTTGAAATGTTCTTTTATCTAATGGACAAGATATTTAAGTTAGCAATTTAGTTTGAATCCAGTTACCAGCCACAAATGAGGATGTTGTAATTGGATCTGCTATCAGTGATTTCAAAAAATGTGTAATGTTACTTGGATTCCTATTAAAGTTGTAAGTTTAATAGCATTGCTTAGATTAGTCCCTTTTTAGGGTTGTTGAATAGTGAATTTGAAAGGATAGTATAGGCAAAGATTATTGGTGTAGTTAAATCAAATGTTTGATTCGAATTTTGTTTCATGTAGTGACACATGTTTCTGTGTTATATTGGTTGCGAAAAGATTTTGTGGTGTACGAGGATGGATAATGATATTGTGGAAGAGTTGGGGTTTGTGGTTTTTGCTCCCTTAATTTAAATGCTCATGGGTGTCTACCTGGTCAAAGGTTATAGTACGGTTCAGTGGGGAATTCAGTATCGGACTCGAATTTGCTAAGTGGTTTCAGAGGGTTTCTAGATTGTTAAAAAATAGTAATACTGCGGCAGAGTTGTCCTCATTTATGAGGTTTATTGTTACTGTTTTGCAGGTGAACGTCCCCAAAACTAAGAAGACATACTGCAAGAGCAAGGAGTGCAGAAAGCACACCTTGCACAAGGTCACACAGTACAAGAAGGGTAAGGACAGCCTTGCTGCTCAAGGAAAGCGTCGTTATGATCGCAAACAATCTGGTTTTGGTGGACAGACAAAGCCCGTTTTCCGCAAGAAGGTACAAATTTTTTTTCTTTTTTTTGTGATCTCCTTTTGTTAGCTTCGATTATAATCTGTGTATGAAATAGGTAGCCCATGGATATTGATTAGTAATTTATTGTGATTTATTTAGCTGCTTGGGCTAATTTTTGATATTCTGTAATAGGCTAAAACCACCAAGAAGATTGTGCTGAGGTTGCAATGTCAGGGATGCAAGCACGTGTCCCAACACCCTATCAAGGTTGGTGAATTGGAATAGTGTTGTGGAGATTGTTTGATATAAATTTACCGTGTCTATTTTGCTAATTGCTTTGGTTGGTGTTGGATTCTGCAGAGGTGCAAGCATTTTGAGATTGGTGGAGACAAGAAAGGAAAGGGAACATCACTCTTCTAAATGCCTAGTCATAATATTTTTGTTTATTTTGTTGCAGTGGAACTTAAACCAGCCAGCATGGTAATATTTTGTTTAGTCTGTTTGCTGTCGTTGTGAAACATTTGAGTATTTGTTAAACACAGTTTATGATATTGGTTAACTTTAGGTTTTTAATTTCTTGGCTATTGAGTATCTATTTCTTGTTTCACTTTAAGACTTGATTGACATTGGTTTTGAAATGATAGGATATTCAAGTTATCAAATTAGCTGAATCCATGAAATGTTACGTGTTTAAATTACAAACCATGAGTGTAGAACATATCTCGTAATTGAGATTTTGACATTTTGTATGTTGGATCTGCTGAATTATCTTTTATTGATCTAATAGCTTAATGCCTAGTTTATATCGGTTGTATGTTTCCTCTCTGAAAAGGTTTAAAAAAGAGAAATAGCCCTTTAGCAATTAAGAACAAGATATGTTACTCTCGATCTTAAAGGCATGAATTCGATGAAACAACTAATTAATTTTAATTAATCGATTATTTGAACTATAAGAACATTCCAATTGCGCAAACCTAATATGAATATATGTCTTAATGATTACTAAGGTGAACATATGGCCACGATAACGTATCTACTTATAATTCATCTGCTTAAGGTCCAAGTGACTGGTGCAATTGTTTTTGGTTTCCTCCAAATTGTTGGTGTAATTGTCTTTAGTTAGTGTAGTTATCTTATACATTAACAGATCTTTGAGTTTTGTGATATGTATTTATTAGTTATTTTTATTTTTATTTTTTATGAAAAACCTCCCTGAAAAGTAAAATAATCATTAATGGCCTTCAGTTTTTTTTTTTTTTTTTTTTAAATTAGATGAATAATTCCTTACTGCTTAAAAAATCAATGGTTGTTAAACTTGAAAGATATAATGGTAATTTGATGAGTAATTGTAGTTGTT
The DNA here is from genome assembly GCA_019925255.1 of Litchi chinensis. Lineage (NCBI taxonomy): Eukaryota > Viridiplantae > Streptophyta > Magnoliopsida > Sapindales > Sapindaceae > Litchi > Litchi chinensis. Next base: position 20,763,783 of record CM034474.1, read on the forward strand.
TTGATAAAAATTAAATAAAAATTTGAAAAAATAATAAATTTAAATTTAAATTTAAATTAAAAAAAAAAAAAAAAAACCAAAAATATAAAGGCCACCACCACCAGTTGACCACCCATGATCCCTAAACACACACCACCATTAGATGACCACCCCAATTTCCCAATCACTTGATCACCACTAAAGCTTAGGTCGCACAATGTCAATGTCACCCTACTCTAGCTCACAACTCCATGGCAAAACTCGTCCATCACACGACCACCACACTCTTTTCTCCTCCTCTTTTCTCCAACAAAATCTTCTCCTCCGCAATTGATTTCTAATTGGGTTTGATTGGTTTTCCAAACCCAGATGACATCTGCGTTCTAACAACTTCAAACCTAAATCGTCATTTAGATTTGAACACCCAGTTTGAACACAGATGACAATTAGGTTTGATTTTGGATGATTGAGTGGTGGTGATGTGTGTTGGAAATTGAGTGGTGGTGGTGATGTTTTCTGGTGATTGAGTGGTGGCGATGATGTTGTGATTGTGACAATCTTTGGTTTTAATGTGTATGGTGGAAAGAGAGTTTTTAATTTTGGTTTAGGGTTTCCAGATTCCTCTCATTCTCTCTCATCTCTTCTCTCTCTCTCTCTCTCTCTCTCTCTCTCTTTTTTGTTTGGTTTTCTATTGGGTTTCTACCAATTTGGAAACTTACAAATCTTATTTCAAAATAAAAAAAAGAAAAGAAACCCAGAAATTAAACCCAAAATTATGGCTAAAAACCCAATAGAAAAAAAAAAAAAAAAAAAAGAGATGAGAGAGAGATGAGAGAGAAGAAATGAGATGAGAATGGATTTAATTTAGAAGATGGAAGACAAAGGCAAATGAGAGAAATGAAGGATGATTAATTAATCTTTTAAAAAAAATTGTTATTTGTTATTTAATATTGTATCAATTAACAATTTTAAGGGTAGTTCGATCATTACATAAGTTTGAAAGGTGTGATAAGAATTTTTCAGAATCTTGATAAGGTTATTTTGGTCATTTCATGCTATTAGATGAAAAATATTAATATTTTGGATGAAAAGTTAACATTAGGGAACGGTTTATTTAATAAAAAAAAAAAAATCGAGGTGCAAGCATGATTAGTTTAGTTTTCCACAAATATTTTTCTAATATCTCTATGATGAAAGTAAATATTTCTCAATATTAGATTTTTGGACTGCATTTTAATTGTTGAGTTTTGGTAGGTCTTTAATAAATTTTTGACGATTTTGATGTTGAATCGTTTAGACTCGATACGTAGTAGGGTTTTTCAATGGGGATGGAAGAAAATTTTTTAGTATTTAAATTGTTTTTAATTTTAGATTAATAGTAATTTACTTATTTAGCATTTTGCTTTTCAAAATTTTAAAATATTTGTTAGTATACTAAAAAATTTCTAACTGCGAAGGAAATAATGAAGAAAAATGAAACTAGGGGCCCATTTAAGAAAATACATCAAATTAGAGGGTGGTTTTAAAATTCCCATAATAAAAAGACATTGCTCAAACTCTCGCATTTAGTGCATTTGAAATTTTCGTTCATAATTGCACAAATATCTTATGTCGATTGTGAGCTGTCGTTAACACTTAGTCGAGGAAGTGGAAATGTGTCCATTTACCTTTTAATAAGTGAATATCATTTGTAAATTGGGTTATGGTCAGGAGGTTAAACCATCAATCACTCTTTGTCTCTTTGGAGGTGGAGGGTTTTACACCCAAAAAGAATGGATAAATAAGATCTAATCTTCCCCGTCCAACTATCTCTGCATCAAAAATTTCAAAGAAATTTTTTATAAAGAAATTTTTTTTTAAAAAAAATCCATAAAAATTATAAAAATAAAAAGTGAAAAAATCTAGATAAAGAACACATGACCAGTGAAGAGCACATAAATAAGAATGCTCCATCTTTGATGCAGGTAGAGTATATCATAACAAGATGATCTATTTATTTATTTATTATTATAACATAAATAATTAAAAATACACCATAAATTGAAGGAATAGCTTATGCTCTCTTGAAGTTTGTCTTTTCACACACAAATTCAACTTGTTAATTACACCTTACCCTCCCCTCCCGTTAATTATTGTTAGTCAACTTTAACAATAGAAATGACATTTGGTATTTGTCATTATTTAAAAAAAAAAAAAAAATAGTAACTCAAAATTATTTTTAAAAAATAAAATAGGATGGATCTCCATCATCTATCTCTAATATAGACGATGGAGATCAAAAGAATCAACAACCAAAACCATTGAATACAAAAACTTAAAAAAGATAGAGAGAGAGAGAGAGAGAAATAGGGGGAAAAAAGTGGACATTTGTCCATCATTATGATGCATTGATGGTGATGAAAAACAAAAGAAAACATATATTTTTTAATGAAAAAGATAAAAATGGAGATCTAACCAAGATTGGATCTCTCCCCAGTCTCTGTCTCCATTTGTAGATACTAGCAATGAGATCTGCATCAGTAATGATGATCAAGTGGGACTACATCCTAATAGAATCCTAGTTGGCCAATAATTGTCAATTTAAAGATACTATTAAATTTTTTTCAAAATTGACTCGATCCGCTGATTGTCCACCCCTATTTGTCTCTATTACCACCCCATAAAATCTTACTACACCTATCATTAAAAATTGAGAATTAATCACACTGTCTAACCCTCTCTGTAATACCAACATCATCTTAAGAATTAAGACCTTAAGTTTTTCTAACCTTTTTAAAGAAGCTTAATGTGACACTTAGGTATTAATCTTCTTAATATTTATCGCAATTATTTTGTTGTACATCAACTCTTAACACAGGTGGTTGTGCACTGATCTCTTTACCTTAGTGGTAGGAGTTTGAGTCTTACAAAATATATTTTATAAGCTTTATATGAGCAATTTTTTCTCTTATTGTGAGAGTAGTTATCTCTTGATTACAAGAAGATATTCGGATGGCAATTATTGATCTTGACTAAGATATTCAAATTGCATAAGTAACTCTCTTTATAGCAAGAGTAGTTGCCTTTTGATATTATGAGAAGATATTTGGATTATATAAGTAATGATTGATTATGACTAAGATATTTGGATTACATAAATAACTCTTTTTATTGTGAGAATAGTTATTTCTTGATTATAAGAAGATATTCTGATTATATAAATAATGATTAATCCTAACCAGTCCCAACAAATATTTGATCATTTAGTGTCACCTTTCCAAAATTAGAAAAAATATAAATATGCCGGTCTCAACAAATATCTGACCATTTAGTGTCACCTTTCCAAAATTTGAAAAAAAAATATATTTTTTTCTTAGTCCTTTTTGAGGTGTCTTAATGTGAATATTGGGAAGTTTGTATTTATTTATTTATTTATACCCCTAATTTATGAATTGTCAAATGATATAATACTAGTTTATTATTTTAATTATTTTATTCTAAATGAAAAAAGTAGTAATTAAAATAATAATTAAAAAGAAATAATAAAGTAATTTTTCTCAAGAGGAGATCATTTAGGCTTGTCACTCCTTCCCATCAATCGAGAGGAACAAGATGGGAGGCCGCTGGTCTTCTCCCATTATAACTCAAAAGATGGTTGCTCCCTAAATTTTATTTAGGGTTACGACTGAAATGCCAATTTGTTTATTAAAAATTTTTTTATTAGTGAAGAGTAAAATAAAAAATTAATGCTTTTAAACTTTAAGAATTTTTTTTTTTTTAATCTTAATTTAAAACTCAACTCCAAAAGCACAAGCCTAAAACCACTTGAAGGCCTAGTAATTCAAGATATAGTAGTAAAATAACAATGATGGTATTGAGATTGGTAAGAGTGTCCGGATTTATTTTTATAAAAGGCAATCATATGAAGATGTTCACAAGATGTGTAGCCTAGAATGGTACTTCTCATTTTTTTTTTTCAAGCAAAATAAAATTTTTATAAACTAACTCCTCAAGGAAAAATACAATCTACATTGACATTCTGCTAATATAGAATCTCCGAAGAAGAGAAGATCAAGAAAGCGAGCTTCTTTGTCAAACGATTTTTGGCTTTTGGAAATGGCTTAACACTTACAAGTTATAACCATTCACAGCCTTATAAAAAGCCTTAATATCTTCAACTAGAGAACTAGCTAGATTAGTACCCCTTCTTTTTTCTTTTTCTTTTTTTAAGTAGCTAGAATGGTACTTGAAAGCAAGAAACCACCCTCACAATTAGCCGACGAGAACACACACGGTAACATACCTCTAACTCATTAAGTGTCGGTTTTATATAATAAAAAAAAAAAATTGTTCGTTGGTGAAAGACTTTATTTATAACTATTGTAATTAAAAAAAATATTCAAAAAAAAAAAATACTATAATTTTCCAGTTGCTATGTGGTTTAAGACCACCTCCCACCACGCCTTGACTCCCAGATGCTTGGTTCAAGCGTACTTCCAATTGTTATGTGCGTAATTTTCCACATTGCGGGTTGTCCTCTCCTACTTTTGGGAGTAGAGATCAGAGTCGTGCTTCGAAATCGTATTTTAGTTGACCTCGACAGTACTCTAACCTCATGCCAAAAAAACAAAAAAAACAAAAAAAAAAGACAAAGCCCGGAAAAGGCAAATATTACTGCCCTTATGTCTACAGACACGAGAATGTCATTCAAATAGCAAGCCTTGCACATGAATCACACTATACAACGGACATTAAAATAAAATGTCTACAAAAGGTTTACGTATAACAAAGTAAGCCAGAAACTGAAATACTTCCAAAACAAAAGGCTATAAACACAGAAATCTTGGCAGCCCACTAAAGTTAAAAAAAACAGCCACCATCCAAGTAAGATGAGAATTCTCTCATCTTCTTGCCTTCACACAATTAAGCAGATAAGAGACGATTTAAACCAGGAGATTAAGACACTAACAACTAAATTGAAGGGGGTAAAAAAGGCACAGGCACAGATGTTCCGTCCCAAAGAATCAAATATACAGCAAGGGCAGAACAAATGGAGACATAAGAATTTACATTACAGAACGGTGTTGATATGAAGTGCTTTAAGCAGCGAAGTAGCCATTTGTTTCACCAAAACTTGGCCCCCAGAGCGCTGCCCATCTCTGCGTTCCTCAATTAAGTTCTGAAGTTTTTGTGGAAGATCATTCTCCACAATCAACTGTTTTGGCCGAGGGTGGTGCTCATAGACGGCCTATTATGACAGCAGTAAGTAATTCATTATATGATTATAGGGAACAAAATAAGGGCTTTTTGGTGCATTAATCACAATTATTATAATAAACGTACAATCAATGCAGCATTCAGGTCTGATCCCTAGTTCATCAGTAATTGAAAATATGTCATCAGCTACAAAATTCCTATTTAACTAAAACTGCCTACTTTTATGTAGGGAGCTAAATGATATCAATCCCTGAGTGAAAGAAACAGGGCTAAAACAGGTGGCCAATTTGAATGAAAAATTTACACAGCCAACAGAAAATGGATTTGCAAAAGCCCGTCCAAACATGTAGATAAGTTTCTATAACCGGGGAGATAAGCTACCTTCAGAAATCCACCCATGTCATGAAAAAGAAAATAATTTACTTATTCATCATAACGCTTGATCGATGTAGAATCCATATACAATTCTTTATTTTTGAAAACAACGAAAATTAAAACTACAAGAAAAAACTGTTTCTTTAAAGAATTTTAAATTTTATCAACAAACATTTGACTCAAAATCAGAAAACAATAAAAAGTTATTTTCTGAGTACTTAGCATTTGAGTTACATACTAAAACTACTAAATATATTTTTCAATTTTTAGGTTTGAATCCTTATCTTTGAAAACTGTTTTTCAATAGTTAAATCCAACAATCCCTTGTTTCTTTATGCAACTCCCATAAGCTAAACCTAAATCAGTGGTCTCATGGTAGAAGTTTCAACCATTAGAACCTGCTAGATATTGGGGTTAAAACTTTAATAGTTTATGGTACCACTCAACGCTCACTATCAACATTGAATAATGTTACATTACCCAAAATTTTAACAAATTTATTGTCCAAATGATGTTGCAAGCATATATGTAATTACACGTCATCGACACGCCGTCCTATAATTATGGTGGCCAAATCATTTGGGCAAAAAATTTGGATAAATTTTTGGAAAGTGTAGCATTATTCAAACAGTAAATCATCTATTTTACCTAAAATCTACAATTAATTTTGTTCTACTGGTCTTGTGAAGGATTTTTAAGGAATTCCAAAATGTTCATAAACACTATAATGGACCCTTGTAGCTTATTTCAAATTGCTCTATTTTCCCTTTCCATTGGAACTGAGTTCTATTTCATTTTAGTTACTAATTAGTACTACGCCCTAAAGACGACCTTTGTTTCCCAAACCATGACACATTTTTCGACATTATATCACTTGTACTTCAGTAAACTCACTTCTTGGAACAAGCTTCATTAATAAAAATACAGTTCAATCAATATTTTTATCGAACGAACACAAGCTGTTGTTGAAATATTTGAATACTCATATTTAAACTCATTACTAGGCTGACTGATGAGACAGATTATGAACAAGAAAAAGGGGTAAAGGAAAAAGCAAGTATACACAACTGTCCCTTACCTTAATTAGTTTGAGCAGATTAAGACGAGCTATTGCATCCTGGTGATCCAGTCTAGCTATGAGCAATGGTGTCAAACCATTAACAGCCAATGTTGTATTTATTCGTGATGATTTGCTGCATGCATGACAAAAAACATTTATGAGAATTTATCAAATCTAGAACCAGAAAGAAAATGCTATTCTGCGGCATGTGCTTTTTCCTAAACATCTGGAAAAGATGAACCAATGGAGTAGTAGAGGAGGGAGTTAGTGAGCTAGGCTGGAAGTTAGGGTTGAAAAAACAAAATTTCATAAATGAGAAAAAGGGGTGCTCTTTTCAGATAACTTTACAAGATAGCACATTTAAGGTTTCACAACATAAATTATACTATATGTTCACGAGTATATTAACATAACCAACAAAAAGATTTGACAATCACAACATGACACCCAATTGATATACTAGTATCTAATCTTACATGAAGAGTGTGCAATTCAGACCCATCTAATATGTATTTATAGAGAAGAAAAGAAAAGCACAATAGAAATAAATGGTCATAAAAGCAATTATTAGAAGTCGGCACCTTATTTGGTACCATCTTCAAGGACTAATGGATGGAGTTATATCAGCATCTTTAATTGAAAACACTTGGGAAATTTTTTTAAAGAAGGGCAAATGCTGCAGCACATACGTTATGATTTTTAAGAATGGTTCCAAGATATGCACGAAATGTGGCTCTGGGCAGCTTTGGAAAAATTTGACCAACTTCTGAACTGCATCCTTTTTCAGCAGTGCTTGTTCCACCTTGCGGTTGTCATTGTCATGAGCCAAGCAAACAGCAATTGAGTCCAATGCTGTAACTGACCAAACCTCATCCTCAAGAAGGTTCAAATACACATCCAACCCACCATGAGCTCTTAATTGTTCCCTTGAATTACGAGACGCATGAGCCATATCACACAATAGAGGCAATGCATGTGGTTTCAAGGAAGAACCCGACATGATAAAGTGCAGTAAGTGAGGAATGATTCCATTTTCAGCAGCTTGCTCCTGCCTCCTCTTATTAATCTTGCACAGATTGAATAGCGCATTCAGGACCTACAAAGCATAAAATTTAATACAAAACATCATAATCTGACAGTGGCAATAATTAAAACTCACTGAATAGACATTGAATTTATGTACATTAAACCGTTTTTAACTTAAATTTTCAAAAACCTGCAATGGAAAACAGCACAACTAAATCCAATGTGCAACATCAAATGGAATACATGTATTGACATTTGGATAACGAATGCCAACCTCACTATGTATTAGATGTACAAGAGGCCCATCTTTGAGATCAAGGTTGGGGATTAAATACTTGATTGCATCTGCCCGCTGAAGATTCTCTAGGCAATTCGGATCGGTAGACAAGTAATTAATACACTTCAGTATCTAAAAAGGACAAGAAGCAGTGAGACTACAAGACACAGAATTTACAAGATCTCAAAGATAAATGGAAAAAGAATTTTTCTTAATACCTTCAAAAGAATAGGGGGCTCTACACGATTGAACATTTGAAAAAGACGGTTAAGCAGGCTTTGGCTACACATGAAAGATTTTACAGTTGTGTCTGCTTGAGCAAACTCAAGCAGAAGGTCAGACACCTTTTCCAGGTAATCCCGAGCAACATCTGCATTAAGTGTTGATACCATGTGTGACAGCAACCCAGATGATGTTGCACTTCCGGGTCTTGCATTTAGAACTCCAGAGCCAGAAAGTACACCAGATGCTGTCTGTGATGCAATACCAGACACAGAAGCAGCTCCTTCAGTAGATGCCAGCGGCCCCACCTTCTTAGTCGGTGTTTTATGTAAAATTTTAGGTGCAGAATCCTGACTTGCACTTTCCCTTCCACGCCCAGAAACCTCTGTAAAATCGAAAGTTATCATTACTCTGAAAGGTACAAAATTAGATGTGCCTAAACAAAATGCTAAACACTACTTGGTGTTTTATGTCAAATTTTAGGTGTAGAGTCCAGACTTGCATTTTCCATCAGACGCCCTAAAAAGCTCTCAAGTAATCACTGTTCTAAAAGGTGCCAAACTGGATGTGCCTAAACAAAATGCTAAACACTAATGCTAGTAAGGTTAAAAATAACTTATAAAAACTTAATGATAAAATAATAGTTTTTCATTCTTTGACAGATATACATGCTAGAAGGGTGGAAGCTGAAAATGGTGACAAAAAGTGAAAAAACATGAACATGCTAATAAGATGAAAAGCAAAAAAATGGTGTCCAAAAGTAGAAATTCTATGCAGCACTACGACTAACAAACCATGCTAATGGGTCATTGAGCAATTTAGTTCATAGGTGTATGAAGGGTTGATGTAAAACTTGATGTTCACCAACAGCATTCTTGAAAGCCGTATAAGCAGCAAGGATGCTAAGTCAAATTCGAAAAGATATGTTCTAAAATTCAATGCCCAAATCCTCAATATTTTTATTATTTTATTTAATTTATCAAAACTAAAGGCATTTTATAGAAAAGGTATGTAACACAAGGAATCACCTGCAAATTCTGCCATAAGGAAATCTAATTCACCATTGGTTTTCTTTTCATTAGATGCATGTAGTAGGGGCAGTATACTTTCATGTTTTTCCAATCCTGGCAGTTGACGTACAAAATCCAGCTGACCAGAGAGATGCCGAGAGGGGGGTTCCTTATCCAACAAGCTTAGCAGGGGTCGAACTTGATCTGACTGACCAGATGTCGAAGTGTTAAACCCGTTTGACACACCCTCTGGCGATTTCGGAGGTCGATCTGTAGATGTCCTATTAGCAGAATTTGAGACTCTCTGCTGTCTCAGGTCAATTTCGACCCGAGAAGGATCAGCTTTCCATCGATCTAGGCTCTCTCGCTCTTTAGTCATGGCTGCTGAAGGTTCCTTGCTTGCTATATTTGTAATCTTTTCTAAGGAAGTTGAGTCTGGCAATTTTGAAGTAATTGAAGTATCCAATACTCCATTGCTAGATTGAGGTCTGTCAGTAGCCACACCAACAAATCGGGAATCTAATTGATTGACATCTGACTTTAGGGAATGCGAAGTTGAAGCCTGAGATGGTTCTTGTGTTACAGTTGACAAAGGATGATCACCCATACCATGCCTAAATTTGGGAGCATCAGGTTGATCAGATAAAGAAAAGGTTGTCTCACTTTGAACGAATATGGGATGGCTAGAATCCAATGGACCAGAACGTGGTCGTTGAGCTGACCCATCTACTGAAAATCCACCCCCAACAGAGATAGAAGCCAGTCGAGTTGCCTCATTCAAGCTATAAAGAGTGTTGATAAGCCTAAACAGTATTCCATTCTTTGCAGCTATACGACAGAAGTCATTTCTAGGGGTTGATCCCTGAAGCTTGAAGACCTGCCACATGCCGTCAATAGCTAGGTGAACCATTTCCCTGGAAATGAAGTGTGTCATCAGCACATTCTCTAATATAACAAGGAAAAGTTATAAAATGTCAACATAAGTACAGCAAAGTAAATATTATATAAATGCTTATTCAAATGGGAGAAATGGCAGGAAAAGAGGTAAGGTTAGAGGAGGAAGAGGCAGGGTGTTGTGTTTGACAAAAATAAAAAAGTTAATCAATGTCCAAAATTCTGTTCTACAGAAAAAGAAAGCAAAGTTCAAGCATAATATCAAAACCTGATGATAATGTGTTAGTAGAACATACACATGACCATATGCTGACAAGAAGTTGGCCTAATGATCGCATGAGAAAAAACCATCTAATTCCAATGCAAATTTCCACAAAATAGAACCTATTAGTTGCAACCACAATGACACAGAAACACGAGGAACCTCAAGGTTCTGGTTTTCTGACAAGGAGTCTTTGTGAAGTTTTTTTTTTTTTTTTTTTTTTTTTTTTTGGAGATCAAACACTTTGTTATTTTTATTAGAACACTTTGAAAAAAAAAATGTTGATGCATTTCAATGGAGTTCTGTTTCTCCCAACTGATAAAAAATTATCAGTGTCTTAAAGTGAATGAAATTTTTAACATTGCATGAAAAGAGAAATTTATAGTCATTTATTCACCAATATATCAATATATATATATATATATATATATTTTATAGGAAACAAATATTTTATTGATAAAAAAACAAAGAAAACAAAGAAGATACATTTATTCACCAATATTCAAGCCATCCTTTCAGAAGATTAGATTCAAATGGCAATACAAATCAATAGGGTTGCAAGCTACTAGATATCTAAACATGTCTAAACAATGTGCCTCAAAGCAGGAAGCGTAGATGTACATACTGTTCTTACAAAAGTTTCATAAAAATATTATGGAACCTTGTATGTCATTGTCTACAGCAGAAAGATATTGATAAATTATATAATTGCAGGTCAAACTTTTTAAACAGGGTTCCATCTTCATGAAAAAAGCCCAAAATCATTTTTAATTCACCACATATTCTAACAAATTTTACGTTGAGAGTGTAAATTTGCATGTTTGCTTGCACAAGCTAGCTTAGTAAAATCTCTTATTGCTATATCAGCTGTACTGGGATTGAAGTTCCTCTCACACCAGGATTTTCTTTGACATGAAGAAGGATTGAAGGAGTGGGAAGGAGGTTGGTTTAGTTACATTGTTACATAATAAAGGGAAGCACAAACCTGAACTTTGCATAGTCTGCCTCTAGAAACCACCCCAGAATAGGTATTCCACCGCAGGATATGAACATCTGCAGCGTCAAGGAGCTGCATAGAGTAACCTCACTTCATGTCCAAACCCATTATTCTAACACAAGCAAAACATGGCAATTACAACTACATAAAGTGAAAACACTACCTTGACTGGCAAAGCTGCTGCAAGAAATAACCAGCCTCCATCCGCACCTCCCGAGGACGATCAGGTCCCGCAAAGCCCATCACAACAGGGATCTATTGTATAGCTTGGAAATTAGTAAAGCACATCACATATAAACAACAGTATAGACTGTAGCCCACAAGTATTTTGGGAAGGACAGAAGAATAAAAAATTATAAATAAACATCTCAGGATATTATTACTGAAATACTACCATCAGGTAAAAGGGAGTCATCTAAAATTCAAATGTACTGAAGTAATAAACAAATTAAATCCATTTGACAATCCAGTACCAAAACACTGGTGTATTTTAATGTAAAAATTTAAGAAAAATGGAAAATTGCTATATTTTTGCCTACCATTTGGTTAAAATTATTCTTGGGAGATTTTAAAATTATTAGAACGATCACTAAATACTTAAATTTATTAAACATTAACCTTGACTATAGGAGAGAGATTGTCAACATAAAAGTAACCAAGGTGCCCCACCAGCAATTTAGGTCATATTCCAAAATGTAAACAAAAATTATTCTACAACTGCGTAACGGTTCCAAAGAAATAGAAATATTCAACGGAGGAAACTTTCTGCTTTCATGTAAGTCAGAACCCTTTTGAGATCCACCAAACTGTGAATACAATGCAATTACTCCACAACTGAACTTGTATATTGTCCGAAAACAGAATCCAAAAACTTGAATCAACAAGGTACTTACCAAACCAACAAGGCAAGCATTTTCCTGAAAATCAGAATTATCTTTTATAATTTGATTTATAAGTTGAAGCACAGCACATCTAACCTGCAGATGCAAGATATATTAATAACCTCAAAATAAGTTGCCACATTTTCTTATCCTGAGTTGGACAATATTAAAGAAACTTTAAAAACATCCATAAAGCTTCAAACGGTGGGCAGTACACGTACTCGAGGTTTTGGAACATCAAGCAATTCCATCAAAGGAAGCAAGCCATGCTGGGTAACAAAAACAATTTTCTGCTCAGGGCGCTGATGAAAAATAGCAATAAGTTTCTGACAGGCAGACACGATCACATCTTCAGATTCCTCCGGTCTTAATGACCCAACTAGCCTACTAAATTCAACAGTCTACCAAGAAAAGATGTATAAGTTTCACAAACTCTGTATTCAAAGTTAGTAGCAATACAACAAACATTTGCATTCTACTTATGCAACATTTGTCCATCCATGCAGCAGATATCAGTAAGCAACAGACTTAAAAAAATAATACAGTTGCCAAAGAGAAGCCGGTCATGCATTTAAATATTTTCAAAGAGCAATTTTAATAGAATACATTCTCAAAACAAAATGTAAGTCATGGGAAAGTAGCAAGAATAAGATGAAAAAACAAACAGAATTTGGATGTTTTAACCAAAGACATTATAATGAAATGATATCATTGACTAAGAGTTATACCAAGATATTGAAAAAACCTGGGATGTCATGATCCCTGCAATACATGTACTCTGTACCATAACCTCACATTTCTAGAGACAAAATTTTCATTTGACAGCCAGCAGCCAGCAGAAGACAATACAAACACACACCAGAAACTTTGCAAAATCATTTTCTACCAAAGCAAAGAATAGTTTGTGTGTGTGTGTGGGAGTGTGTGTATTATCATAATAGGAAAGGATATATTGAGAAAAGTAGAAAAACATGTACAAAAGTGAACCAGAGGTCCAGTAGAAGGCTGAAACTCCAGCCAGCTGAGAAAACTAAAAACACTCAGTGAAAAAGGCCAGGCCCCCCCTACTGAATTACAGCAAACCAATTATCAACTATTAGGGGAGGTACAAGTCATAAGTGATAGAGGTCCACAAAGAACCACAAAATTGAACTTTTTTGCAAATTCAAGCAAAGAATAGTAGATAAATTTATCATTCAAGGCATCAAGTTGCCAAAATTCAGGCAACCTTCTTAAAGTGAGGTAAGAAAAATGTAAAGCATCATACAATATGAATTATGATTATATCAATCAAAAGGAAACATAGGATTTGGAAGTGTAAAAATATTTGACAAGTTATTTTCCACGATGTTCAAGGAATAGGATTTGCATGTGTAGTTTCAGATGGGATCAAGCTTCCAAATTCTTCTACCTCCCCTCATTAAAGCTGACCAAGTGTAGCAATGCTATGAGAGAACGATTATTGAAACTCCCCTCCTAAGTCTCTTTAGAAGAAAGAAAACTCCAACTCAAGGAAGTATTGGAAGAGACAACTTTAGAATTGATAGATTCATGCTTAGAATGACAGAAAAAAAAAATTACATAAAGAGGAATCACACATTAAAAATAAAATCCTCCAAATATTGTTTTTACTCCCAGTTAACATGAATAAGACTCTGTGTTTGATGTAGGTAAGATACTCCATTAAAAATGTAAAATTGCCTCACAAGGATTTCTAAATGACCAGGTCTTTACTTACATATTTGTTTTCGTTACTACAAGCCATAAGCATCATTTTTTAGAATCTCCAAAATCACTTAGCAAAGAAAACTCTATTTTTTGCCTGCACGGTATCAATTCCCAATTCTCTCTTAACTTTAGACTTACATAGAGACATTACATCATTTTACATGATGAACTCTATTGCCATCATCATAACCTTCCCACCAAAAGTCTCTTACAAGCGCTTCAGTTCTCTTGGCACAAGAAATCCAGAAAAAGGAAAACATACAAATAGTATCATGAAGGAAAACATACAAATAGTATCAAGATATTCCTTCCCCCTTTACGTAAGAAAGCTCTTCCCAAATTCTTCAATTTTTCTATTACTGAGTTGTAAAAGCTTAGAGGCCCAGGTTATCCCCCAAAGGCAGACCACCCAAATACTTACAGAGCCCAACTCCCATAGAAAGAGCAAACTTCTTAGTCAAATGATTAACTTTCTTCTTTTAAGAAATGATTCAAGCTAATTAACTCTTAGAAAAATAAATCTTCTGCACAGGTAAGAGGCTAAAAGCTTTCACACAGCTGAGAGATTAGCAATTTTATTATTATCTACAAAAGAAAAGAAGGACTATCTTCCATGAATTGGAGATGAAAGGCCCCTATTTTAACCGTCCTAACCAAAATCCCTTTAATCTGTCTAGCTTCAATAGATTTCCCCATCAATCTACTTAAAGCATCAACCATCTAAGTACAAAGAAAAAGGAGATAATTGGTCTCACTGCCTTGTTCCTCCAGAGGCTCCAAATTGATAATTACTCAAACAATATCAAGACAAATATCACTTAATATATTAAAGATAGATAGATCCTACATAATAACATACATGAGTTGATTTCTCTTCCATCTTAATAAGTAGAGGTTAGGATATTTAGCATATTAAGAAACATATACATAGAAACTAAAGCATATATATATAAGGACGATTCAGAATTGCCAGAGCTTTCAATACTTATATAGCCAAAATGATCACAAGCAACAGAGGATGTTCAAACTTAACAGTGACTATAAGATCGGCAAGTCCAACAATAACAGGACACAAAAGTAAAATAGAATTAACAAGTACAATAGATCAGTGCACCTAGACTGGTTTAAAAATAATCCCTTTTGCTGAGCATCACTTACTCCAAATTTCAAACACAAGCCAAAAAATTAAGTAAAATTCTTTTCACGAAAAAGAGGAAGATAACATACAGGATGCTCATTAAACTACCACTTCATAAATCTATGACATACTACAAACTTAACCAGTCAGAAGACAATCAATATCAAACCAATGGACAGTTTTGACAGTATAAATAATTCTGATTACCTGTAAAGGAAAAAGGTTTTCTGAAGGCAATTTCTCATCGAAAACCTGTTAAACAAAAAGATAGATATATAAAATTAATAATGACAGAAAAATACTATTAAGAATCATTACAGAGGACACTAGCCATGTGAACTCAATACTTAAAACATACCAAACCATCAATGTCAATTACATCATCCTTTAGAACGCCTATCATTAAGCGAAACAAGTCTCCACCACCATTTGTCTTCCCCATGTCATTCTCCATCTGTTTCTGAGCAATTGTAGCCCTCAGTTTTGTAGCCAGGTCATTCTTCCCAGAATCATTGACACATGCATTAGTTTGATTGACATGTGAAGTGGACGCAGATGTTGAAGCTTTGGCTGTCCGATCCTCAAGGTTTCTCTCTAAAGGATGAAATAGATCATCCAAGGAAGCATCTCCAGGAGTATCGCTAAATCTACTAAGCTCATTCCCCCCTGAAGTTTCTGATGTCTTCACAGCCTTCAAAATGGATCTTACAAAAATCAATCAGATTCTCTCTCCGAATTCAAAGAACATATGCCTAGGTAGACTCTTGGATAAACCAACCATAATTTTTAAAAGAGAAAAAAGAGATAATGAGAAAGGAAAAGAAGGCAGGTAGAATCTTGGATAAACCAAACACAATTTTTAAAGGAGAAAAATAGATAATGAGAAGTAAAAAGAAGGTGCAGTAAAAGCACCCTCAATCTTTATCATTTTCTTGGCAAAACAAAACCAAGCAGAATTCAATCTGCAATCTCACTGTCCACCATATCCTCACAGGGAAAGGTGAGCCCATGAGGTAAATAGGTCATTAGACTCATTACACTCTCCACCCACTTCTTTTTCTGACCTATCGATGGTTCACTGAGGAAAACTATTCAAAACAAGCATCACACATACAGATATATAAGAAACACAAGACCAACAACTTTATTAATGCCTATGAAAAGAAAATGTTAAATCTATGAACAAAAACTGAACTCGTCCCCAAGGCAAAAGGTAATAGCATAGTTGATTAAATCTCCCATCAGGGAGCAAGAGGTCTAGGTAAAAAATTTCCCATAAACCAACCATGGAAAGGGATTCTACTTAATTTCTGTTTATGAAAGGGGTGGGGAGTGCAGAAAGAATATATAAACAAGAAGAAAAATTAACTAATATTTCATAATTAACATAAACTAACAGTATTACATAGTTTACCTTCTGAAGATTACTCTTTTGACTTCTTGGTCCTAAACCATATGATTTATTCTCAACATTGCCAGAACTTCCTCTTCCTCCATGTTTACAAGCTATATTTTTCCATCTTGATTCTGGAGATCCCACCTCACCATTGACTTCATCTTGATCACTTGTACTTGATAGCTCCTGAAGATCATTTGGCTCATTTGCAGCAACCATTTTATTAGCAGAAAGTTTTCCAGATTCAGGTTTCAGTGATGACTTGCCATGAATGGCTAAGGTGGGAACTTGATCTGATGGGAGATCATCTTCTAGATTTTCTGTTCTTTCAACAAGATTACCATTAGAGGAATGTCTCTCATCGGATTTGCTCATATGAGTAGCC
Source organism: Litchi chinensis (assembly GCA_019925255.1). Classification (NCBI taxonomy): domain Eukaryota; kingdom Viridiplantae; phylum Streptophyta; class Magnoliopsida; order Sapindales; family Sapindaceae; genus Litchi; species Litchi chinensis. The sequence continues at coordinate 20,780,609 of CM034474.1, forward strand.
TCTGGCGATAATTCTTTACCAGTACCCTGAAAATCAAAAGGGTCAAAACCACCAATGATACAATTCTATCATTCCACTGAAATTAGAGAGTAAAGAATCGTAATTTCAGTTTCCTTTCGTCAAGGGCATCCTTTAGCTGCTATTATTTAAAAAGAAGGTTAATTTGCTTCATATAAAGTCGGAACAGAAAATATCTTACAGTTTCAACTGCTTCCACTTTCTCTACTTCACCAGCACTCTGATCATCATCGTTAGAAGTTTCTGCATCAGTTGAAACATCTTCCTGTCTAGTTCTGCCCAAAAAAATATTTTCTTTGTTAGACAGCATAGAAGAACAATAGCAGGAGTTAAACACAATTTCAACCAAGTCTCAACACCAGGTCTTAAATGACCCAAGGAACAAAAAGATTCTTGATGTAAGAGAACTACACAAAAAATATTAAAACCACGCAGCAGAAAGTTGATTGAATATAAAAAGTATAAATTAATGACAAATTAATTAACACAAAACTTCTTAACTTAAAATTTGGATGTGAAAAACATTTATTATTTATAACAAATCATTTTTTTTCTTCAATTCCTATTCTATTTCTATAGAATACTCCATACCAGTTGCAGTAGACAACCCAATCAAAAACCAAATTGCTAATCAATCTAACACTGGCTACATCTATTCATTGAGGTCAGGCATTTAATAAACAACATAGCAACAAATGCCCAATGTAACAGATCTCATAGGGCCCAGAATTGACTCTACCATGACGTTCAGCTAACCAACATAAACTCAATAAACTCATTCAACCTCCACACAATAATTAATAGTTCACAGTTATTCAACACAAAACTTAAAAGCAAAAAACTAATTCTGCAAACAGAATCAGGAAAGAAGAAAAAACTAAGAACAAGAAAGATGCTGTTGGATGCACTAAATTGCAGTTTTTTTTTTTTTTAGAATCAAGACACAATAATAGATAACTTTCAGCATTTGGTGAAAACTGCTGACACTGTTAAAAAGAGAAAACACAAATTTGATCAATTCTTAAGAAAATCAAGGTCAAAATTTGAGCAGGCATCACTTATTTAAATAAAAGATGGTTAAAAAGAAGCTTTATCAGCACAGATATTTTCATATTTCGATAATTATTCATAACAGCAAACATTTATTAATTAATTTTAAACTTAAACCAAACTATGTATCCATCGTACAATTTTTTTACATGATAAATAATTCTATTGTTATAAAAAATATATATGATAAGATTAAAGAATAAAACTACAGCAGTGAAGCAGGGTCCACAACAGACAAAAAACTACCTGACTGAGGGGCAGCTCTAGGTTATACAAAACAACCAAAAACCTTCTATACCCATTCTACGCTGCCAGTATACCACATACTCAAAAACAACTATATATAAATAAAACACATCAAAAGAAGAGAAACAAAATGATTGCAACATGTGTCAATTAAAATAAAAGCCAAAAAGTGTAACATTTGTTCTGAAGTCCTGATTAAACAGCTCCTTCATCTGAACACGGCAAATAGATTAGCAGATCCACAACTCTTGGATCCCCCGACTATGGAAGCTAAAATAATTTTAAACTAAATTTAAATTATTTTTAATATTTGAAAAAAAAAAAAGAAAAAAAAAAAAAAGAAGGAAAGAACCACAACAGCTAAAGAATCTAACAAGTTCACGATTACCATATGAGGGATCTGTTAAACTAGTTACTCAGGCACTTAAATTTGAACACACTAAGACATTATTTTAATAGTACTCAAAACTATGCTATTCTATTAGTTTTCATGACAAATAGAATATAGATATTAGATAAATCTGAAGCACAAACTGCCAAATGTCATAACCAAATTCATCGATTATGAAGCCAAAAAACAATGAAAAAAGAAGATCATCTCTTCCCCTTTGCAAATTGAAGTGTTAGCAAAACTAGAAGACTAAAATCTCGTAGCAAATGTAGAGAACTTGAAAGTAACAACAATCAGCGATATGAGTAGTGCTAATGGGCAAATAGGCTAAGATTTCAAAGTCACATTCATAAGTTCAGAACCCTTTCACTTCGAATTACCAAACAATATATCACAGGAAATAAAATATACCTGATTGTTCTGCTTTGACGAAGAGAAGAATGCAGGGCACGCCTACAATTCTGTATCCATGGGTGAGAAAGCAAACTCTTTGCATCAGGCCTCTGTCTAGCATCCTGGAAATGCAGCAATATGTCATTACAAGAATGATAGAATAACAATATCATAAAACATCTGAAGGCAATCTCGGGGCTTAAGTCATCAAACACTACTAATTCCCTCTATGTTATAACTTAATTATCCTCTCATAGTTTTAGAAACTTAGGGTTTTATTGTATAGATTTAGCAATGAACATCATAATCAAGTTTTATATTCATTCCAATTCCCCAAAACAAAATCAACAAAATTTGCAAGACATCCTTATATTCATCTTCAGAATACTGTAGCAACATTACAATTATACAAATTAATGAATCTTTGCCCTCTACCTTCTTAAAGCACTGACGCAGAAAGTCAGTGATGTCAGGAGATAGGCTATCAGGTAATGGAGGATGATCATCCTGCAAATTAAAGAAGAGGGAAACGATAAACTGTTATCAATCCTCACTTTAATTACTGGAAAATGAAAATTGAACAGAAAATCAAGCAATTCTCACAAAATTAATCATTAATCCACCAGCAAGACAATATGCAGAAGATGAAATGATCCTAATTCCTAAGCAAGACAGAGACAACACTGAATAGAAAATATATGAAAAAAAAAACCCAGGATTTACAGGAAACATTGATTTTTCACTCTCATAACTGATGACAACTGTTAAGAAACTGAAGATCAAACCTGAACAATACGGAAAAGAGCTGGCATAGGCTGCAGATCATAGTAAGGAGGCACACATGTAAGAAGTTCAATCACGGTGCAGCCAACACTCCAAATGTCAGAAGCAGCAGAAACCCCTGTCATGTCTATAACCTGCAACATAATTCAGTTTCATATGATCCTGTAGACACCTTAAGAACAAAAAAACATGAGCAAGCCACTCTTTTTTTCCCTTTAAATCCAAATCTTCAATAATAGAATAATGCTACGCTTCCCAAAAATTTGTCCAAAAATTTTACTCAAATGATGTGACAGGCTGATTTTTAACTACCATATTAAATTTGTAATGATGTCATAATTACACATAAACTTACCACATCATTTTGACAATGAATTTGGGCAAATTTTTTAGTAGTGTAGCATTACTCTTAATAATATGCATTATGCACAGCATTCAATAGATAAATAAGTATTCGCTATTAAACTAAATGCAACAAATATTATTTAGACAACTTCATATTTAACAGATATGAAACTTGATAATAAAAGCCTCTACTGCCAATTAATAATTCTCCTCTAGTGGTTTTCAAACATTTTGAACCCCAAAATTCACTTTTTGGCTCAGGCTGTAGCTAATGGACAGATCAATAACGTTGAAGTCACTTAAAGGAGATTTTCAAACCTGAGTTACTCTGCCTCTTTTAATATCACGTGAATTTTGCAAAGCCCTAGCTTTCTTATGGGATATCTAGCAGGGGAGGAACATCAGAATTTTTCAGAGAGAGGAGAATAACTTAGAATGTTTATGGGACAAAATTTGGTATCAGGCATCCTTTAGCAAGTTTTTAGGACAGGGTCTAAGTTCTCTTAGTTTTTTCTTATACATAGCTTTCTTGTTTCTCCAGGAGAAACTCTTTTTGCTATTCCAGTGAACTACTAGTTTATTAACTTTGTATTTTACCTTTTGTTTTTAAATTTTTTTGTTGTTTCCTATCAAAATGCCAAAAATTTATCTATTATAATCTGTCCTGCACAAGTAGCCGAATTAGGGAACTAGCCATCTCAAATACTGGGGCTCTCAGGTAATCCTCAGTACAGATCCAATCTCAAATGGACCCAAAATGTGAAACTAGCAATTCCCGATTGTAAAAATATCTGACACATCTTAAAACAATTTTTTAGTGAGCGACATCCACCTCCACTGCTAAAATATAAGACGACATGTTTACTAATAAATATATAGAAGCATGCATTATTAAATTATCATAAATTATAGATACACAACTTATCACATCTTTTTCTCAACTAAAAAGAAAATTAATATGTAATTTTTAATCAAAAAAAAAAAAAATTATGACATCTGACCTTTATATTTTATACATATAATATTTGTTATTCGTATAGCTCCAATGAGATAAATTCCACCACTTTAATAACTATGATGTTAATTTAGGCATTCCACATTGTTTCCAGATCCTTTATCCTATCAATGCTTCATACTGTACAGTGTATAATAATTCAACATTATAGCACGTACAAAAGCACTAAAGAGGAACAAAAAATTGATGAAAGACCATGAGAGAAGTACCTCAGGGGCCATCCAGTAAGGTGTTCCAACAACTGAATGTGTGTTAACATCAGCCTCAGTTAGTTTCGTGGCAACACCAAAATCAGCAAGTTTCACAAGACCCTAAAAGCAGAGATGTGGTCAAGTATTTCAAAAACAAGTAAACAACCAATCTAGAAATTCTGAATAAAAGATGATCACACAACAAAATTAAGACCATAAAAAGTGTATAAAATTGCACATATAAGCAAGAAAATCAGAGACGAAAGATACTGAACAATTAATTTTTGCCAATACCTAAATTTTAAATTTTATGGATCTCAATGAAAAAGTATGGTGCAGTGACCTGACATATTCAAAACAAACTTTCTGTTGGATTTCATACAAAAATGTGTGTGCTTAGCATGGCTTCTTTACTAACCAAACGAGCCTTTTTTAGCCAAAACCTTTTCTGAAATGTTTTTGGATTGTTTGGTATCCAATTGGAGAGGGGGAGGGTGGGGGGTGGGTGTAGGTGTGGTGTGTTATGGTTGAGGACAGGGACGTGGGAGGGACAGGGCAAAGGGAGCACACATGGCGCAGTTACTCAAACGTGAGACATTGCCAAGCTGTAAATGCACTCTCTATCACCACGTCACATTGGGTGGTGGTCACTTAATATGTTGTTTGCAATATGCATTATGAACTAATAGATAGATGAAGAAAATAATTAAATTTCACCATAATTTGAAGTTAAGATTAAAAAAATAAATAAATAAAATAAAATTACCAACTCAAACATTTAAATAGAATAATTAAACATACAAAAACATCTAAATCAATTACAGACTACAAGCCAAACAGTCAACTCATGAAACAACATCCCAATTAAAATGAAGGAAAATATCAAAAGAGTGAAATATGTTCATTAGTGTGAATTTCAAACATAGGTATCTTAAGGAACATAATAGAAAAAACTTAAGTCTCAAAAATTTCGTGTATAAAAATTTAAAAAAATAGGGGGGGAGAGAGGGAGAGGGAGGGAGGGAGGGAGGGAGAGAGAGAGAGAGAAAAGATAGAAAAAGAACAAAAAATAATTATAAGATAGCTAAACCTATTGATGTTGTATTAGGGATGTTGCCACTAAACAGTTAGATTAGTGCTCATGTCAGATTCTAGCAGCCAAACATAACATCATGCTACAACAAAGTAATGCAAATGAATATCTATGAAACTTTTCACACTGAAAATATTGTATAGCAAGTCTGTTTAGGCAAATTATCAAATTGCTTAACCTATCAGCAAATACATTTAAATATATATGAACACTACAAAACCATGCTGCTATAAGTAACTTCTACTAAGGCCATCATACCTAGATAAAATAAAAACCAAAATATAGGGAACCTCACACTGCTTTTAAACATCTCTTTAGGAGGAGGATAGTGTAGGTGGTTGGAAACACAAGATAAAAAGTAATCGATGCCCTATATAACTGGTTGCACACTTACCTCCAAAATACTACCCTATAGGGTGGTGCTCAGCTCTCCCTTATACAGCCATGGTCCAACTCATATCTTACATAAAACAGTTACATTCAACCCCACCCACTCACATGACATCCAGGCTGCAGCTAACACAGAGAGCTCTAACCATTGGCTGTCGAAGCATCAAGTCCAAGCTCTACATCTTCGCTCGATGGGCTCTAACACTCACCCCCACCCATTCACACCCTCCCTTATAAACCCATGGACCAATCTATATCCATCTAATGTGGCATAGTGAGACGTAGCACCCTCCCTACGCAGTCAAAAACTAGCATATCTTCAACAAAACACCATTACCTTTGACTTCAACACTTGTAGTGTGACTAAGGCATTAACAACTGACGATATAAGACCAAACATGTGAGGAAATTAATTTTCATGCTCTTCTAGTTTTTTAAATCAAAATATATTACAAGTATTCCACTCACGCCACTTGTAAATTGCATATAGTCCAGATAGAGTTAAGATCATTCTATCGCTCAACAACATACAAGCTTACCAATTAGCTTCTCTACAGAATTCACCACACACTACACTACATCCAACCTCCAAGATAGCACATTGTTGTAGTCAAATTAAATAATACACGTGCAGGCCTTGAATGACTTCTTTTTTCAGCTATATAATGGAACAAGATAGAGCAATTCTGATATGACATTCAACAAAAATTACTATGTCATCAAATAATAATTATTCCTGAGATACGAAGAAATGATTTAGTAATAAGAATTAAAAGCGTGCAATTTGAGTGTATTTGACCCACCAAGGACGACTACAATTCAATTACCTCTTTCGTTGTCAATATGTTTGCACCCTTAATATCTCTATGAATAACGCCTTGTTCATGAAGATACACTAACCCTTCCAAAACCTGTCCCATAGTTAATGTCATACACAGATAAAACATAAACCCCATCACTAGCAATAAAATGCAACTACATGAGCAAACCTGAGCAATGTAAACAGCCACCAAAGATTCAGGGAAAGGCCCAAATTTATTTGGCTTAATGATATTTGCAAGTGAGCCATTCTCCACATACCTATATCAGACAAAACTACCATATAAGCATTTTAGGCATAGTTCCTCAAAGCACAATGATTAAATCTTTTCATCACAATAGATTACTTACTCAAGAATTATGTGAAGATGAGTTTTTGTTTTCGAAGATCCAAGATACTTCACAATATTTTTATGGTTCAAATTCTGCAAGCAAAAGATTATAAATCAAAACAGCATGACAAGATACAGAGAACATACATGCTTTCAAAAGGCCACTTAAAATGTCTAACTTAAGTAATGTATGCCCTAGGATAAAACCAAATGACTCTTAAACCATAGTGGCAAAATGCAACCACCATAATACACAAAGGAAGCCAATTAGCTTCATGCAGTAGGAAAAAGATAACCAGTCACCATTCACTAATAAAAGATTTCTAACAATATTAGCATATCAATGAGGACAACCCGTATAATTGAATGAAAATCCTTCAGGTGCAGCACATGCACTATGTGCATTCACCTGCTTTCGGCAAAGAATATCTCAAATTAATATATATATATATATATATATATATAAAAGAACTGCAAACAAAGGGATAACGAATACCTTCAATAAATCAATTTCTTGCTGAAACATCAACGCATGCCCCAAATAAACAGTATATGCAAGAAAACAGTAACTAATCAGCCAACACAGTAGAGACCAGAACACAATATATATTATGCAAGTATAGCATTCCTACATTTGATTTGCATAAACCTAATGTACAAACAAACATTTAAGCCGCCTTTATAATGATCTTTACAGGTAAAAAATAAACCCCAATTATGCCCCCTCCCACCTAATCGGGAGCAGAGATCCAAGCTATGCCGTAAAGTCCTATCTGAAGGTCTTGGTAATTGTAACTGTACTTGTTAATATACTTGTAATGTCAAAAAAAGGAAAAAGAAAGAAAGAAAAAACCAATTATACACTTGTAGTCAATTTCAACGTAGCTTTTTGTACTCATCATTATAATCAGTTACATAAACCTAATAAATCTAAAACTATGAGGCTGCCACCACAGACAATTAATATTAAATATCACGAAGTAAGGAAGCAAAACCGAACCATGATGATATTAAGATCTTCCTGAGCTATATTCTCGAGAGAGACTTGCTTGATCGCAACGACTACTCCGTTCTCCAAATCAAGGCCTTTGTACACTCGACCATACGCTCCTTTCCCAATCTCATCTCCAAGCATCTACATATATTTCCACATAAAAACCCTCATTAGTTAATTAATTACTCAAATATACCTCATTTTGATACACCAGCAAGACAGCAACAAGAATGCAATTCACTCAAAAAAAAAAACAGAAAGTGAAAATGCCGATTCCAAAACCCTAACAAAGAAGATGAAATCGCAGAGAAATAAATATAAATGCGAGAGAGACGGCAAATAGAGTTACGTATTTGTTGTCGAGAGTCTTGGATTTGTGGAAAGCAGACGTCGTCATCTGGCGAGACATCTCCCTCCCTCCCTGTGTGTCTGTGTGTGTGTGTGTGTGTGTGTGTATTTTCTGTGTTTTCGCGAATATGAGAATTGTGCGGTTGGGTACTTGAAGATTATATATGAACCCTAGAGAGGGTCCATTCTGTCTGATTTACAGAGAAATTCCGGCCTGTTACCAAGCCAGACCTCCGCCAACAAACACGACACCCTTAATTGCTGCCTTTTTCATTTAATTCGGCCCAATTTTGGATGATATTTACTTTTATATATATGTTATTTACTTTTTAAATAATGTTATGTCAAATGGGTCGAAGATATGTCAAAATCCATCTATCTATTTGTGTAACTTAAACGAGAGACAATTGTCTTCATGGATTATAATAGGAAGAACTTTATCTGGATCCTACATTTTTTAAAAACTTCTCATTTTTAAATATGAATCCATTTATAATTTTTATGGTCTCTTACTTTTCAAAAACTTATCAAATTAGTCCCTTTGACATCATCTTTAATAATCAATATCAAGTTAAAATAGTAAAAGACTGTTTTACCCTTAACTGTATATATACATGTTAAAATGATATGTTTACCCTCTTATCAATTTTAGAATTATAATTTGACTTAAATTCTTTGTGATAAAAATACATTTCATATATATAAATTAAAAAATTGATATAATATATATACTTTTAATTTAATTTAATTGAAAAATAATAATAAAAAACCTTGTCTCCACAAGAGAGGTCTCCCATGGAGACCAAAACCTGGTATCCACACTGAAGATCAGGTCTACAATAATGAAGACTAACCGATCTTCATCACCCAAAATCATTGTTTAAAAACTCGGCTAGTTTTGCCGAGAACTCGTTGGGTTCTCGTTGATCGACACTCCGCCGATCTAAGAAGCCCCAGAACCAAAGACCTACTTGCTGGAGGTGAATAGTCGGCCTAACTCGTCCGAACTCGACTGACTTAGTGAGTTAACTCATCACAAATTGGTCAGAATTCATTCCAAACACCATCAAAAAAATCAATTAAAATCCAATTCTCCCACCAAATAACCAACAACCATGAAGAAATAAACAACAAACAAAAGAAAAATTAAAGAAACCAATGAGTGTAACTCACAGTCTCACTCACACAGTCACACTTAGTTCCATCGGCGACCATTTGAAGGAAAAAGACAACGACGACGGCTTGAAGGAAGATGTTGACGACACGAAAAAAGAGACAAAAAAAAACTTAAATCAGTAGAGAAGAAGCCTTGAATGGTGGGCTACGCAAAGGACAGAGAAGGAGATTTCGACAACAATGAAGAAGACTGGATTTAGAGATGGCGACGACGACAGCGAAGGCAGGAGTTCGTGATCTCGAAACGATAACTGACTCGACGGGACAGCATGGTAGAGAGAGAAGAGGGATGAGAGAGGAGAAAAGAGAGAGAGAGAGAGAAATGAGAAAATGAGAGTTTGACCGGTAGGTGAGTTTTCCATAGGGTGAGGATAATTTAACCATGACCCTTGATGTTTATAAAAATGTCAGTTTATGATTTCAAACTTCAAAAATTATAATTTTACCCTTAAATGGTTCTTTTCAAGTACTTGCCGAGTTGTGGATTACTCGCCGCTCGTTGGATCGCTGGTCGAGTTCCGAGTAACGAGTTTTGAAACATTGCCCAAAATGAAGTACTTTTTAAAAATATAGGGATCAAATGGCATTATCCCATTATAATGATGAAAATGACATGATATACCTTTTAATTGGTATAATGTAAGTTTATCATGATGTTATTTGATAGAGATTCAATGTCATCTAAATATGTGCATAAACAAAAATGTCCTTCATAAGATAAAAAAATTGTCAAAATATGTCTATTTATATAATTAAAATATGAAATTATAATTATGAAAATGATATTATGTATCTTTTAATTAGTATCTTATAACTTTATCATCATATTATTGGATATAGTTTCAATGTCATCTAAATATATGCATAGACAAAAATGTCCTTCATAATATAAGAAATTTGTCGAAATATGTCTATTTATATAATTTAAATAGGAGATAATTATCCACACAAATTATAATAATGAGAATGATATGATGTATCTTTTAATTGGTATCTTGTAACTTTATCATCTTATTATTGGATAGAGTTTAATGGCACCTGAGTATGTGCATTGACAAAAATACCCTTAATGAGATAAAAAATTTGTCGAAATATGTCTATTTGTATAATTTGAATGGGAGATAATTATCCACATAAACTATAACAATGAAAACAATGCGATTTACCTTTTAATTAGTATCTTGTAATTTTATCATCATATTAATAGATAGGGTTTTAATGTCACCAGAGTATGTGCATTGACAAAAATGCCCTTAATGAGATAAAAAATTTGTCGAAATATATCTATTTGTATAATTTGAATGGCAGATAACTATTCACACAGATTATAATAACGAAAATGATATAATATACCTTTAATTGGTACCTTGTAACTTTATTATCATATTAATAGATAGAGCTTCACTATCACCCCGAGTTTGTGCATAGACAAAAATGCCTATAGTGAGATAGAAAATTTTCCTTTAAGCTTTTCTTTATCTTATTTCTTTCATATTTTTTTCTCTCATCTTTTTCTCTCTATGTTTTCTTACATTGATTCATACATTGTCTCCATACAATATCATTATTAATGAATTAATAACATTATTTTGGTGTTCATAATAGTGGTTTAATTTATTATTTATAAGAAAAAAGTGATTTCAATTGTTATTTGAATTTATAGATTTTTCTTGGATTTTTTAATTATTATTCGTGAGCTAAATATGTGAGATTGTTTAAATTAAAATTTAAAAGTTGAAAACATGAAGAAAACTGGAATCTAGAAGAAAAGCTTTACGATATGAGAGACTACAAAAATAAATAGAGAAAAAAAATAAGAAAACAACTCTCAAAAGAAGTATATAATGTTTTTTATGTTTTTTTTTTTAAAAAGTCACTCCATTGAAAAAAAAATTGTTAATTTAATGAAATCTAATACACTACAATATATTATCAAATACAAGAGGGTATTGATATTGTAGAAGCAAATCTAGTTTTAGTCAATCCAATCAAATTCTATACCATACAATACATCCAATTCTATACCATATAATATGACAGACAAAACATGGATAAATTGTATAGCTTCATGATTCTTAGACTAAAGAAAAGTATGTTGAATTGAATGCCATTGTGATAACAAAAGTCCAACAAAGTATGAGTTCTGGTTTTGCAATCTTCTTCTTTAATTTATTTTGTTTTTATCTCATAAATATTTTTTACGCATGTATAAAGCTTGGTTGAACACAATTTGAGGCTTAAGGCGAAATTATTAAACTAGACTCTTTTTTTTATTAGAATCAAAATATTGATTATTGTAATCAAATACTTATTAAATTACCATTATTCCATCTTAAAATATAAACAACTATGTGGTACACCGAACAAGGGATTGGGATTGGGTTTCTAGACCAAGTCCTCGTCTTTTGTTTGGGGCTTGAAAAGACTCTCTCAACGCGAAATAATCTCAAGCGGGGATTTTTTATTATTATAAAGCAGTAAAATTTATAAAAAGTAAAATAAAATTATAATATTGTTTAAAATTTTTTTGATATATTATCATTTAATCAGTAATATATTTATTTCATAAAAATTTTATGATTAAATATTTTTAATATTAATTTAATTTAATTTATATTATATTAATTAAGATTGAGCATGAAATGTAGACTATGATTATTTTGTCGAATCCCATACTATACCAAACAAAAGCTAATATTTTTTTAGTCTAATCTCACCTATACCGAACGTATCATAATATTAATTTAGTTTAATCTACTCCAATCTAATTTGATCCAATCCAATCTCACAACATAATTTAATCCAACCATTGCACTAAACACACTTTAAAGTATCGATGAAGTTGTAAGAATACTTTATTCTCATATAAGATTGTTCCATGTTATCAACAATTGTAATGAGATAGGATCTAAAATGTATTCCCCTTTTAGATTTTTCTTTCATTAAATCTTTAGATAAATATTAATCTGAATTCATTAAAAAAATAATTATTATCATTCAATTTGAAAGAAGAAAATACTTTTATAAAATTATATTTATTTTGATTTAAACAACTAACATTATTAGTATAAAGTTACATAAATTATGAAAGATATAATTAACAAAAAGGAAAAATAATAGTCCATCATAAAAGGTCTAGGCAAGTGAGGTCGTAGTAGGACTGGGTAAAATAACACGATCCAACCCGAACCGAATCGATTTTAGGTGTTCGGTTCCGGTCATATGAAGAGAAAAAGGGGTGTTGATAAAATTTTAATTCTATTCAAGTCTAGGTGTCTAGACCCGAACCAAAACCGAAATTGATCCATTTTCTTATTTGTATTTTTTATACAACGAAATTATGCATGTGCCCTTTAGGGTTATTCAAATTTTAAATATCCTTGAAGGACTAATGCATAAATGCAATGCCTAACCCTAAATAACCTTTTGATTTGCCATCCAAATCCCTTCCATTTCGCCTTGTCTTTTCTTCTTCGTACAAATATCATTGCGAACACCCCTGCATTTTCCTCTTTCTTTCTTCTTTTTGCAAAGAAGCCGTTAGAAGCTTAACGAAGCCCGAAGTGAGAAAGGAAGCAAAGTGAGTGATAAGGATGGAGTACAAAGGATAGAGAATGGTGTAGTGGAGAGAGGTGATAGTGCCAAGATGAGAAGAGTCATAGCCTTTTGCTGCTACTATTGTGGATGTTACTACTATTGTGGTTTATGCAAAGAAGGTGGTGGTGGCAAGAATGGCTATGAAGTGGTGGAAGAAGTGGAATCATTCTTAGGAAAAATGACGAAAAGAAGGGCAATGAATTGCTATTATTGGTGGAGGAGTCCTTGCATCACTATTTGGGTGGTGTTGCATCTATTACAATGTGACTTTTTCGTTGGGTTTTTCGTTGGTTTGCAATTGGTTGGATAAGTCTGCTTGTTAGTCGCCAAACCAAGCTTCCTAAGCCAATGAGGATTGAATTGACCAAAATTGAATTGATTGTGTTCGATTCAAGTCAATTTTAGTCCTCAAACTTTCCATGTTTGGTACTCAAGATTGAGAACCGAAAAAAAATAGCTTCGATTAGGTTCCAACAAGAACCAAATAAAACATAGAATTGCCAAGCCCTAGGCCGTACGCAATAGCTTTACTCACTTAGTCCTTTAGCCAACATTAAAATCTAGAAGTTCTAGCTTTAAATTAATTTTAGCTCGGAAACTTCTAGTTTAAAATAAAGTTGGGATCTAGAACTTTCGTATTCAAATAAATTTGGTACTAGAACTTTGATTCTAAATAATTTAGGTACCAAAACTTCTTAGTCTAATTAAATTGAGAATGTAAACTTCCAGTTCTAAAATTGAAAAACTAGAACTTCCAATTCCAATTAATTAAGATCTAAAACTTCCAAGTTTAATTAAACTAGGAATGTATAACTTCTAGTTATAATTCTTTTATACAAACTTTTATCATTAATAAGAGAGGTAGAATAAAAATCAAATAAAAACGAACAAACAAACAAACAAAATATGGGTTCAATAAACTTACTTTTGAATATGGAAGATTGAGAATCCTCATAAAACATAATCATAATATTATTTAAATCTAATAATACAGAAACAAGTCATATGAATGAAATCTCTTGCATTAGACTTGTACTATAAATTAAATTTTAAAAGCCACACTATGAAATAGACAAAGAAAGAGGAGAGAGAGAGAGAAAAAAAAAAAGGGAGAATGATGGTGCTATATATAATAAGTCTATGTGCAGTTATGCTTATGAGTTGAATTATTTTTGCCATTAAAAGATAATAATTGAATAATCATTAAAAGATAATTGTTCATCACAATTGATGTAGTGCTAAGTCCATATTATAAAAACAAAACTAAAGATAGTAAATTAGATTATATATATTTTTGAAACATTGCAGTTATTTTGGAGCTTGGGAGAGGAACATACGATTTGAACCCACATGTATATCATGGCACAGGCCCGATAGGCATAATATTGAATTAACCTCATCTTATAATGCATTGATGTATTTAAGGGCAAATTTTATATTGAACTCTAAATTTTATGACATTAATGTCACTTTTTTACTCCTGACTCTATTTTTTATTCTTCTCATTCCTAATATTTGAGAAATTCAATAAAACTAGTATTTCTATCTATCAAAGGTTGGTCAACTTCAACTAAATAAGAGTTAGTTTGGCAAATTTTATTTCATTAGATATTTGGTTGCCATGTCTATGATGAAAATGTAATTAAAAAACTGATAAAGAAATTGAAAAAAAATATATCTCCACCATCCGTCAAAGTTATGATGAATGGTGATGATTTAACAATAAAAAATTAAATTAAAAAAATTAAAAAGAAAAAAGAAAATCCTCTAATTTCGCAAAGAAGATGTCAATCTGGTTTCATCACTAAATTGATGGTCAATTTGGTGATGGAACCATAATGATGAACGATTTGGATCCCTTAAATCATTCAAACGTTTAGTTTTCCCAACCATTTAAACGATACAAAACCAAATCATTGTTGACGATCGGGTTGAACCAGATTAGCTACTGATTTTGTTTCTAGATCGATGGTGATCTAGTTCAACCAAATATTCTAGTTTTCTACCTTTTTAACTTTTGTTTTTGTTTTTTAATTTTTATTTAGTTAATTTTGATCTTAACTATCCATGTCATAAAATGATGGTAGAGATTTTTACTTTTTAATATTAATTTTTTATCTTTCTTTTATTTTTTTATTTTAATTATGTGTTATCTCCACCATCTATCCCCAAGACAGATAATAGAGATCTAATTTTTTATTTTATTTTAATCAAAATAAAAATGGAATGATTAAGGACATTTTGATTTTTATACACTTTTTATTACTTTTGACTATTAGGGGTTGTATTCAAAATGGAGTTTGATGATTTTTTTTTTTTTAATGATAATTTTGGTGGAATTCATGTATTTAATAGACATCACATTGATTTTGTTAGAATTTTTTAAGAAACTCAATGAAACCTATAAGAGAATGATAAGATTTAGTATAATTTTTTTTTTTCATAAAATTTACTTTTAAAATCTATCCTAATTTGTTCAAATTCATTATTTAAATGAAATCTGTGAGGTCAATAAGATTTAGTATACATTTTTTTCTTTATAAAATTTACTTTTAAAATCTATCCAAATTTATTCAAATTCATTATTTAAATGAAATCTGTGAGGTCAATGACTTCTTTAATACATTTACTTAATGGGTTAAAAAATGACAATGAGGAATCAGAATGATTGTTAGTATTTACTTATTTTAAAATCAATCCATAATGAGAATGAAATTATAGGTCTCACCTGAATTTGAGATTATAAATAGGATGGAAATCCTATTCCCTCCACCCCACTTGAGAATCTCATTTTCATTTCCTTTTACAAGTTGAAAAGTTTTTTATACTCCTTATTTAAAAAATGTTTATGGAGTACATAATTTTAATCAAGCAGATTTTTATAACTTGTAACCAATTCATTACAATTCCAAAATAAAATAATCATATCAATGAGAATATTGTTAATTCCAATTTTGATTTCTGCAATTGAAGCAAACAATTTATTCTGATTCCAATACAATATTTCGATTCCAAGTTATTTCGATTCCAGATCAGTCCGATTTCAAGTTATTCTGATTATGTGCAAATACATGAACTCTTAGATTTTATTGGATTTTATACAAATCTGAATTAAATACACTTAAATTTTAATAAATTATATATATAATTTTAATCAAGGGTATTTTTGTAACTTATAATTAATTCATTCCGATTCCAAATCAAAATAAACATATAAATGAGAATACTATTGATTTCGATTTTGATTCATGCATTTGAAGTAAACAACTTATTCTGATTCTGATTCCAAGTCATTCCGATTACGTACAAGTAAACACACCTTAGATTTTATTAGATTTCATACTAATTTGAAATGAATATACCTAAATTTTAATAAATTTCATATAAATCTGGATTGAGTACACCTAATTTCAATGGAATCTATTTAAATCTGGATTGAATACACTCAAACTTTTAAAATGTTTTAAATTCTAATGAATTCTAGATTGAATACAGTCCTTTAGTGTTTTTATTAGAGGGACCACTTGAAAAATTTCTCAAAAGTTAGGGTTGACAGAAACTCAAAACAAGATTCTTGAGTAAAAAAAAAATGATATTTCATCAAAAAATAAGGACTTAAAATGAAATTTGCCCAAAATTCAAAGCTAGTAGTTTGAAAAGATCCTTGGTTAATGACAGTGCAAACACAGCTAAGTTGAGCATTAATGAGGAAAATTTGTGTGACAAAGTTTTCCATAAATGCAAAGTTTTACCCTTCTGGTAAATAAATAATTGAATTTAAAGGAAAAGATAGCAAATAAAACGTAGATCAGATGTGAATGCCATACAAAATACAATTACAATATAAAAAGGGTTGTAATTGCATGCTTTTAAGTAAAAATTAAAAGAGAGAAAGTATAAAGTAATAATGCTTATGCTTTTAAGGAAATCCAATCGTCAATAATTTCCTAAATGTGGTGTCTCACCACACACACCCCGATTCCAACTCAACAATGCCAACCCATATAAAATTACCTGGAAATCCTTATTTTGTTACATTTTTAGTTATTTGTTATTTGTTATTCATTAGGGTTTCACTGGATTCTATTCTCAATAAACTTATCTAACTCTCAATTTGAGAGTAATGGTTTATTTGGCTACCATGTGGCAGCCCAACTTCATTTATTAAAAAATGGTAACATATTACAACAGGTTATAACATGTTGCCATCCAATAACTTCATCAGATTAAATATTTAATAGTTTAAAAAACTAATAACTTAATAAAAAATAATTTATAAATAAAAGTGCTCAAATTAGTAAAGTTAACAAATATTTAATATAATAATTTAAAGATAGTTTATTAAAAGTATTGTTTTAAAAGAAAACAAAAATAATAAAACATATTTAAAGTTCATAATTTAATAAAAATAATTTATAATATTTATATAAAATTTTAAAATAGTTTCTGATATTTTAAAATTATTTAACATCTTGTCGCAATTAATATGTTGAAAATATTTAGAGTTCATAAATTAAGGAGTTGATAAAAATAATTTACAATATTATGATTTTTAAAGTTTTATAGCACCCAAATGTTTGTAATGATAAAATTGTCATTAATTCAGCCTTCATCTTTTCATTTCCAGCTCCATCATCATTGTATATAATATTATATTATTTATGATAATTATTTTTATAGTTATGATCAAGCATTTTCATTTCATAACCATCATTTTGTAATTTAATTGAGAGGCTATAGAAATAAACCTTACCATTGCATTTACGTACTTTAGAATAGTTGTTGATAATGGATAAAAGTTGATGAATAAAAGATCTCCTCTTTTGGGGCTATCCTTTATTTCTTCTCTAATTCAATAACATACAAGTGCTCGAACATAGGGAGGAGAGGGTGGGAAGAAGATGATTATGGTGACACGTGCTCTAAATTTTGCTTCTAGGATTGTGAAACAACTTTATTTATCTATTTAGGAGATCAATTCCCGGACATTTGATATGTCATTTTGTGGTCTTTGCATTAAGTGTCATATTTGCCTTTTAACAGAACGCTTTTAAGTGATTTTTTTTTTTTTTTTCAGTTATCTTTCAAATTTATATTTCATGGAATGACATATGTCACGTATAAATAACTGCTCTTAAAAGTTGGAATACAAGATAAACTGGTGCATCTGTAAGTAGCCTTGAACAGGGGAAACATGTTCATAGGTGTGGTGTCCTTATTACTTTGACATCCAATCAAGCCACACTAAATCTTTATTATTATAATATTAATTAAAGAATATTATACAATAGTCATTTTGTTGGTTAGATATCAGATATCTAATTGACATAATTAACTTAAGCAATATATCACTTTTTCAACTATATAAAATAGTGCCACTTAATTTCTAATGTCTATTACTCTTTCCTTGCTATATTTATTTCTTGAGAACAATTTATTGGACAAACTCAAATCATGAGTTAAGGAAAAAAAAAAAAAACACCTGATATTTCATCAAAAAACAGGAATTAAACCTAAATTTGCACATATTTAAAGCTAGCAGTTTGCAAGGATCCTTGTATGAGCTATTCGGTTTTATAAACGGTTAATGACAGCCCAACTTTCAATGCTGTGTGACAAAGTTTTCCATAAATGCGAATTTTTACCCTTCCGGTAAATAATAATTGATATTTGAAAGGCAAAAAATAGCAAATAAAGCTGTATGTAGACATGAATGCCATACAAAATACAATTACAATATGAAAAAAGGTCAACGTCGTTGCACGGTTTTAAGGAAAAATTAAAGGAGAGAAGGTCTAAACTTTTTTCTTCATAAAATTTGCTTTTAAAATCTATTTAAATTCATTCAAATTCATTACTTAAATGAAATTTATGGGGTCAATTGATCTTTTTAATACATTTATTTGATGGATTAAGGAATGAGATAAGGAATAAAAATAATTGTTGGTGTTTACTTGCTCTAAAATCAATCCATAATAAGAATGAAATTGTGGGTTTCACTTGAATTTGAGGTTATAAGAATCTTATTCCCTCCATTCTACTTAAAAATCTCATTCTTATTCCCTTTTATAAATTAAACAGACTTTTATACTCTTTGTTTAACAAATACTTATGGAGTACATAATTTTAATCAAGGGGATTTTTGTAATAAACAATTAATTCCTTCCGATTCTAAAACAAAATAAACATATCAATAAGAATACTATTAATTTCGATTTCGATTTCTGCAATTGAAGTAAAAAATTTATTTTAATTTCGATGCAATATTCCAATTTCAAGTTATTTTAATTCCAGATCATTATGATTTTAAGTAAACACACTCTTAGATTTTATTAGATTTCATACAAATCTAAATTGAATACACTTAAATTTTAATAAATTCTATAAATAAATTTAATCAAGTGTATTTTTGCGACTTGCAATTAATTCATTCTGATTCAAAAACAGAATAAACATATCAATGAGAATACTACTGATTTTGATTTTGATTTTGATTCATGCATTTAAAGTAAGTAACTTGTTCCGATTCTGATACATTATTTCGATTCAAAATCATTCTGATTTCAAATCATTCAAATTTTAAGTCATTTCGATTATATGCAAGTACACACGCCTTTAGATTTTATTGGATTTCATACAAATCTAAATTGAATACACATAAGTTTAATAAATTATATATAAATCTAAATTAAATATATTTAAATTTTAATTAAATCTATTTAAATTTGAGTTAAATATTATCAAATATTTAAAATATTTTAAACTTTAATAAATTCTAGATTGAATACACCCTCTTAGTATTTTTATCAAAGAGACCATTTGAAAAATTTCTCAAAATTTAGGAATGATAGAAACTCAAAACGAATTCATGAGTTGAAAAAGAAAAATTGATATTTCATCAAAAAAATTGGACCCAAAATGAAATTTGCCCGAAATTCAAAGCTAGTAGTTTGAAAAGATCCTTGGTTAATGACAGTGCAAACACAGCTAAGTTGAGCATTAATGAGGAAAATTTGTGTGACAAAGTTTTCCATAAATGCAAATTTTTACCCTTTTAGTAAATAAATAATTGAATTTAAAGGAAAAGATGGCAAATAAAACTGTAGATCAGATGTGAATGCCATACAAAATACAATTACAATATAAAAAGGGTTGTAATTGTATGCTTTTAAGTACAAATTAAAAGAGAGAAAGTCTAAAGTAACAATGCATATGCTTTTAAGGAAATCCAATCGTCAATAATTTCCTAAATGTGGTGTCTCACCACACACACCCCGATTCCAACTCAACAATGCCAACCCATATAAAACAACCTGGAAATCCTTATTTTGCTACATTTTTAGTTATTTGTTATTCATTAGGGTTTCGCTGGATTTTATTCTCAGTAAACTTACCTAACTCTCAAATTGAGAGTAATGGTTTATTTGGCTACCATGTGGCAGCCGAACTTCATTTATTTAAAAATGGTAACATGTTACAACAGGTTATAACATGTAACCATCCAATAACTTCATTGAATTAAATATTTAATAGTTTAAAAAATTTATAACTTAATAAAAATTAATTTATAAATAAAAGTGCTCAAATTAGTAAAGTTAACAAATATTTAATGCAATAATTTAAAGATAGTTTATTAAAAATAATAAAACATATTTAGAGTTCATAATTAATAAAAATAATTTATAATATTTATATAAAATTTTAAAATAGTCTTTAATATATTAAAATTATTTAACATCTTGTTGCAATTAATTTAGGTGACACGTGCTCTGAAGCTGACTTCTAGGATTGTGAAGCAACTCTCTTTATCTATTCAAGAGATCAATTTCCAGACATGTGATATGTTTTGTATCAACATTTATGGTTTTTGTGTTAAATGTCAGATTTGCCTTTTAACATAATGTCTTTAAGTAAATTTTTTTTTTCCAATTATCTTTCAAATTTATATTTTATGGAGTGACATATGTTATATATAAATTGCTGCCCTTAAAAATTGTAATACTAGATAAACTGGTGCATCTGTAAGTAGCCTATGAATAGGGGAAACATTTTCTTCATAGCAGGGGGCGAACCCACCATTGGGTCGTGCCCCTCTGAAATGTTTTGAAAATTAATTAAATTCAGTATATATTTAAATATATACAT
Source organism: Litchi chinensis (assembly GCA_019925255.1). Classification (NCBI taxonomy): domain Eukaryota; kingdom Viridiplantae; phylum Streptophyta; class Magnoliopsida; order Sapindales; family Sapindaceae; genus Litchi; species Litchi chinensis. The sequence goes on from CM034474.1 coordinate 20,801,935, forward strand.
ATCTAATGCATCCCTAAGACATTGGCATGGGATGGCGCTGGTGGTTGTGCGTGCACCTTTTTCTCTCGAGGGCATGGGTTCGATTCCTTCACACCTAAAATCATTTTCTTTTTGTCGTTTTTCAGTCATTATATATATTATATAAATAAAATCCCAAAATATAGCACATACATGTGCTAACTTTGAAGGTTGTGCTTGCCTTTTATTTTAGGGAGAACCATGGTTCAATCCCCTTTTACGTTATTATTGCCCCTTTTTTTTTTTTAATTTTTTTATTCACTCCTAATCAATGCTTTGTTTCATAAATGTGTGTGCTTTTTTTTTTTTTAATTTAATTTAATTTAATTTTTTTATTATTAAATGACATAGACTATGTTTTTCTTTCTTCTATCCATCATGGTTTAATTCCTTTCTCCATTAAAATATGTTGCTTTTTATCAAATTCTTTTTCCATTACAATTCAATCGGTTTCCCCATCAAAATTTTTTTTTTTGGCTCTCTCTCTCTCCCCGCATTATTACAAGCTAATCTTCAAATGTAAAACATTTTGACTTCGCAAATTATTGTGCTCATTTCAAATTATTTGTTTTTATTGCAAACTATGTCATGTTTACACGAACTAGAAAATAAAACATATAGTGTTATTCAATCTTAATAGGTCTTGATTTACTTATGATTATTGGTGTGAATTATTGTTCTTTTACATAAAATATTTTATATGATAAAATTCATAAATAAAAATACTCATATGAATTATAGTTTTTTTTTATTTTTTATTTTTATTTTACTTTACTTTGTTATAAATCACATACATTTATTAGATAAAAGACTATAAATGTAACTTGATTATTAACTTTAATAATAAATATATATAGTTTGATTACATACATTTATTTACAATCTTATCATTATAAAGAAGACATATCTTTAAATTAAGTTTTTATTCATTTTTTAAAGTAATATGAAATTTAAACTTCTCTTACTAAGAAAAATGAAGCTAATGCATAATCAACTCACGATTGCTATACTTTAGTTATTATAATTGTATTAAAAATGTTATTTAAGAAATTTTGTTTACAATCTTCTAAGAAGTAAAACTATATATCCTCTACTGGTTATATATTTTAAATATTTTTATTTTATATAACGTCATTCTAATAATTAAAGGAAATATTATAGAAAAAATTTCATATAATTTAGTTTTATAATTATTATATAAAAGTGCCACCTCACCTACCCTCCCCTCCCCTCATGGATTTTTGGGTCGGCCACTCATAGATGTGGTGTCCTTGTTACTTTGATATCCAATCAAGCCACACTAAATCTTTAATATTATAATATTAATTAAAGAATAATACAATAGTTAGATATCAGATATCTAATTGACATAATTAACTTAAGCAATATATCACTTTTTCAACTATATAAAATAGTGCCACTTAATTTCTAATGTCTATTACTCTTTCCTTGCTAGAGTTATTTATTGAGAACAATTTATTGGAAAAACTCAAATGATGAGTTCAAAAAAAAAAACACCTAATATTTCATCAAAAAACAGGAATTAAACCTAAATTTGCCCATATTTAAAGCTAGTTGTTTGAAAGGATCCTTATATGAGCTCTTCGGTTTTATAAATGGTTAATGACAGCACAACTTTCAATTCTGTGTGACAAAGTTGTTCATAAATGCGAATTTTTACCCTTCTGGTAAATAAATAATTGATATTTGAAAGGCAAAAAATAGCAAATAAAGCTGTATGTAGATATGAATGCCATACAAAATACAATTACAATATAAAAAGTGGTCAACGTAGTTGCACGCTTTTAAGGAAAAATTAAAGGAGAGAAAGTCTAAAGTTGTAATGCATGATTTTGAGGAAATCCAATAGTCAATATATAATATTTCCAAGATAATGTTGAGCACATTCACGATAAAATCTTTTATGAAGTCTTTAGTAAAGTGTACGTAATCTTTCAATAATAATTTAATACATGATATTTTATTTTTATAAAAAATTAATATTAATATGATTTTTTAATTATAACGTTATATATGATATAATTTTTTGGATGAAAATTTGTTTGTAAATAAGTAAACACACCAATATTAATTTTTATGACAGTGAATTTCTCCACATTCACGCACCGATTCCAACTCAACAATTAATGCCAATTAATGCCAACTCATATAACATTACTTGGAAATCCTTATTCTGCTACGTTTTAGTTATTTGTTATCGTCATTAAGGTTTTTAAGTGAGGAGGGATCTGTCTGCATTGGCACATATAGCAAGAAAGCAAGAGAGAGAATCGTCAGGGCATAATGGCGGTCGAGAGAAGAAGACGTGATGATGAAGGCCAACAGAAAGGAGAAGAGGGGATGATGGTTGATGACAATAAAGCAATAATGGTGGAGGATGCATTCAAGGACACGACAGTGCCTTCATGGAGGCATCAAATAACGTTGAGGTCAATGATGACAAGCTTTGTCTTGAGCATTGTTTTCAACTTCATGGTGTGCAAGCTCAACCTAACCACTGGTGTCATCCCGTCCCTCAACGTTGCGGCTGGCTTGCTTGGCTTTGCATTTGTCAAATCGTGGACAACTCTCCTTGAAAAGTTTGGCCTTTTGAAACACCCTTTCACTAGACAAGAAAATACTGTCATCCAGACCTGTATTGTAGCCTCCTCTGGAATTGCCTTCAGCAGTACGTTTTTCATTCGTTTTTATTCGATATAATTTTTGATTTCAGATTTACATTGACAGTAGGATTTGTAACATCATCTTCTTTTCTTTGATATTGAATTACAATAATACTTATTGGGGCTATCAGAGAACTTTGTAAAATCCAAGTTTATAGACTACAATGTTATTGATATGATCGACTCATGATTTTGATTATTATAATTTTCTATATCAGATTTACACTGACAGTGACAGTAGGTTTTATAACATCATCTTCTTTTATTTGATATTGAATTACAATAATACTTATTGGGGCTATCAGAGAAATTTGTAAAATCCAAGTTTGTAGACTAAAAGGTTATTAATATGATTGAGTCATGATTTTGATTATTATAATTTTCGATTTCAGATTTACACTAACAGTAGGTTTTGTAGCATCATCTTCTTTTATTTGATATAGATTTACAATAATAATTATTCATGTTATCAGACAACTTTGTAAAATCCGAGTTGTAGACTAAAAGGTTATTAGATTATTATAATTTTCGATTTCAAATTTGCACTGACAATTGGTTTTATAACATCGTCTTCTTTTATTTGACATTGAATTACAATAATACTTATTCGGGTTATTAGGAAACTTTGTAGAATCCAAGTTGTAGACTAAAAGGTTGTTAATATGGTTGAGTCATGATTTTGATTATTATAATTTGTCTTCGAATCATATTTTACTAATTGTGTAATAAGTTTGTTGGTGCTTTGGAAATAATTAAATAATCAGGTGGCACTGCAAGTTATTTGTTGGGAATGAGTTCAAGGGTGGCAGCGCAGGCAGATGGAGGAAACACCCCAGCCAATGTCAAGAATCTACATCTTGGTTGGATGATGGGTTTTCTATTTCTTGTCAGCTTTGTTGGCTTGTTCAGTATTGTGCCCCTAAGAAAGGTTTGCTCTTACATAAAAACATGTTGATGTTTCATGAATGATTTAAGTTACTAACTAAAATTTTAATATAATTTCACAATATATAAATGGACATCTTTATATGTTTAAATTTTAATGTATGTAGTTTCGTTTTTTTCATAAACATAAGGAAGAGTGAAATGTCATGTTGCAAAACGTTACACATGTACATGTATATTGTTCCCAAAAAAAAATGCATCTTTAGATTTTTAATTTATTATTAAAATTATATCCAAAGTAGTTTTAGATTAGAAACAAGAAACTATATTTGAATTTACATGCACATTTTTTTATGATCTGTTTTCTAATAGCGGATCAAATTGTTTACTAGATGATGATTTTGAAGTACAAATTGACATATCCAAGTGGGACAGCAACTGCATACCTAATCAACAGCTTCCACACACCCAAAGGAGCAAAGCTAGCCAAAAAGCAAGTTTCTGTGTTATTTAAAAGTTTTGGATTCAGCTTTTTGTGGGCATGCTTCCAGTGGTTTTTTACTAGTAGTGATGGTTGTGGATTCAGTAGTTTTCCTACATTTGGTCTCCAAGCCTTTAAACAAAAGTGAGTGAATCCCATCTTTTTCATGCTAAAAACTGTGAAATAGCAAAATCATTATGGAGTTAAAAATAATAATCAAATTTAGTTATATTTTATTCTCTCAACAAACCCTTTACATGTGCGCAAAGCTGCTGTGGTTCATTGGTTTAAGACCACCCCTCACCCATGCCAAGTGTTGGGTTCAAAGTGTATCCCTCCCACTTGATATGTGGATAGTTTTCTCACGCTATGTGGGTTGCCCTCTCTCACTTTTGGGAGTAGTGATTTGGGCTATGTTTCAAAGTTCTATTTTAGTTAGTCTCGGCACTGCACTAACTTGATGCTAGTAAAAATAAAAAAATAAAAAAAAAAACCTCTACATGTTTTTTATTATCAATTTTCTTTAATGAATGATTAACTGATAACAAAAGTAAAATGTGACACTGCAGGTTCTATTTTGATTTCTCATCCACATATGTTGGCGTTGGAATGATTTGTCCTTACATGGTCAATGTATCCTTGCTCTTGGGAGCTACAATCTCTTGGGGATGCATGTGGCCTATTATTGGGAATAAAAAAGGTATCTGGTATAGTGCTGAGCTACCTCCAAGCAGTCTCCATGGACTGCAAGGATACAGGGTATATTTCCTCATCTACTTTAATTCTCTCTAATTTTCTTCACTCTAAATATGCTGTTCAATATGCATATAATTTTTCTGTCTTCTGGAGGAATTGAATTAAACTATAAATAATGTCAGTTTCTTGGCTCTATGCATATAATCAATTACTCACAAACGTCGTCCTATTTTTAATAAAAAGTTCAAAATCTTTCTGATTGGAAAATGCATGTCTTTGTTTTGTATACAGAGTGAATAGCATTTGATTAATAGATATCTGTGATATATATATGGACAGGTTTTTATTGCCATTGCCATGATGCTTGGGGATGGTCTTTACCATGTAATCTTCATGCTTGTCAATACTGCACATAGTCTTGTACAACACTACAAAAAGAATAGTGATCAATCCTCTGTTAACCCTGCCATCGATACCCACCAGAACACCCAGATTGAAAACTATGATGATCAAAGGCGAATTGATTATTTCTTGAAAGATCAGATCCCAAATTGGGTAGCTTGCACTGGCTATGTAGTCCTGGCAATCATAGCCACCATAGGTGTACCTTTCATTTTCCACCAACTCAAGTGGTACCACATTCTAACAGCCTTTGTGTTTGCTCCAATTTTAGCCTTCTGTAACGCCTATGGCTGCGGTCTCACTGACTGGTCCCTTGCCTCAAACTACGGCAAAATAGCCATCCTCATCTTCAGCTCTTGGGTTGGTTTGGAACATGGAGGAGTCATTGCTGGTTTAGCTTCCTGTGGTGTGATGATGAGCACTGTCTCCACAGCATCTGATCTCATGCAAGACTTCAAAACAGGATACTTAACGCTCTCATCACCCCGTTCGATGTTCTTTAGCCAAGTTATTGGAACAACAATGGGTTGTGTTATCACTCCATTGGTGTTTTGGTTCTTCTACAAAGCTTACCCTATTGGTGATCCTAAAGGAACCTATCCAGCCCCATATGGGTTGCTATATCGCGGCATTGCTCTACTTGGGGTAGAAGGGACTTCTTCTCTTCCCAGGCACTGCCTTTCATTAGCTATATTGTTTTTCTTTGCTGCCTTCCTTATTAACTTACTAAAGGAGGTCTTGCAGCGTTACGATACCAAATTCAGAATCTACAGGTTTATCCCAAGTCCAATGTGCATGGCTATTCCTTTCTATCTTGGTGGGTATTTTGCAATAGATATGTGTGTTGGCAGCTTGATTCTCTTCCTTTGGGAGTTGAAGAACAGGAGGATGGCCACTGACTTTGCACCTGCAGTTGCTTCTGGCCTCATTTGTGGTGACTCTTTGTGGTCTATACCTGCTGCAATACTCTCTCTTCTCAACTTTACGGCTCCTATTTGCATGAAGTTCCTTTCTGCGGCTACCAATGGCAAGGTTGATTCCTTTTTGAATGGAGAATAGTGCTTTCTAATTAATTCTAGTTAAATAGGGTGTGAACATTCTCTTCTTTTCATCATCATTTCTATCATGTTAGTTATGTTGGTAACAAAAATGTAAATTAAACTTTTAGTTTACATTTGAAAAATTATGGTTTGTACATGCAGTTAATTTGGTATGTTAGTAATATATTATGCTTGTTTGATATCATACATGCTTTTCTTTACATTTTCTCTTTCCTTTATTAAATTGTTTCTCATTAATATTAATTTTGATCATGCTACCAATTACAATTATCTTTTGCTTCTATTATTTTCTTTAGACCAAAAAAAAAAAAAATAAAATAAAATCTTCTCTCATTTACTTTATTTCTTGAGAAAACATCTCTAAAATGATCTTTCTTCTAAATCGTTATTTGGATTGAATTTTGTTTTTGACACTAATACTTCGTAAAGGTATTTGATTTCAAAAACTTAAAGGACTAGTTGCAATAACACACCCTATGTTATTCTGAAAAAAATAACACACCCTATATTTTTCCTTAAAAACATAATATTCAACAAATTCAATTAATTCAGTTAGTCAATATTTAATAAATATAACGACTGACTAAATAATTAAGGGTAAAGTAGTTATTTGACATGTATAAGGGGTTCGTTCTCAATACTGAACAGTGTTTAAGTCACTGAAAACTGAATAGCAACTGAAATATAAATGATATATATGTATATATATTTTACTTCTGAATGTATAATAATATTGTTTGCTTTTAAAAGTTAAAATTGTATGAAAATTAGTAATTTAACATTTAACATTTTTACTATCAATTATTATGTAATTTCATTTAATGCGATACTAACAATTACAAATAAATTATTTACAAAAACGAAAACACTTTTATGTATATATTAATAATACTTTTTTTTTACACAATATTAATAATATTTTTATTCATAATTAAATTATGACTAATTATTATAACAGAGTAAATTAAATGTATATATTTAAATAAAAATAAACAAAATGATCTTAAATTGAATTACTATTGCAATGAAAGTTTAAATTGTAAAAAAAATTTGAGGATGGGATGTTTAGGGTTTTTATTTGTCAACAATGTTTGTTATAACATTAAAGGAAATTTGTAGAATGCAAAGTTAGGACAAATTTAAAAGTATATTATTTTGAGGAGGATAAACTTGGAATAATATATTGAAAAAAAAAATACTATACTATTCAAAAATTTGTTCAAATTCATTGCTCAAATTTTATGACATGAATCCTAATAATCTTAGAAGATTAATTGAAATTCGATTTATAGTTATTAATTTGATCCGGTCCAAGTTTTAGAAACAAATGAGCATTTGGGTAAATATTTACTTGGTAGATATTTTTGAAAGAAACAAAAAAAAGATGGGGTGTAAAATATAAAAAGGCTAGTCAAAAAGTTGAGCCAATTTAGTGGTCATGCATGGAGAAAGAAAGTAAGAGATAATTGTCAATATTTTGAATAAAAATAGATTAGTGTCATTAAGTGGAACTTAGAGGCATGAAAGAAAGGGTGCATGACTGAGAATATCAGAGTTGTGAGAAATAGTAGACTGAAAAAAACAATTGAGTGTGTTAGTAAACAAAGACATGTGTTGCTGCTTGAGCATGATAAGCAATATAGAAAACAAACAAAACAATGAGATGGCAGATGAAAGAGAGATGATTGTGGCGTTATGTATATTATGTATAATTGATTAGTGAGGCGGTATTATATGATATATATAAGCTCTTATATAGAAACAAACAGAGAACCTACCTAAAAACACACGCCACAGAAACGAAACCAGACAAGCAGAAAAATTGATTGGAAGCTTAGAAGAAAAAGAAGACAAAATAGAAAAAAATTCTGGATGGGTAAATGGAATATTTGAGTGTTTGACTTATTCATATAAGTGATTTTATTTTTATTGGATTTAGATTCTAGAAAATTAGTAAATTTTTTCATAAGTTCTAAATTGAGAAATGTGCTTTTAGGATGGATTCAAGATTATCGGGAATCAAATGAGAATACATTTTAGATTCATATTTGAGCATAGGAGTTTTGTGAGTGGATTTTTTTATTTTAAATTGATCTATTTAATTATAATTATTTATATTTCAATGTTTATTATTATTAAAAATTAATGATTATACAAATAATGTTTTAATTTATGATTGAAATGAGAATTTATTATAAATTCGTATATATGTTTACGTATCGGAAATTCTAGTTGGAATTCATGTTTTCAGCTTGAAATTATTATAAGAAATGTTTAGAATGTTTATAGTAATATTATGTTATGTTTTGAGAGAGAATATTTGTTTATGATTTTGATTAAAGTATTTATTAAGAATTACATGTGTATTCAGAAAGGGACTATATGTATCTGCATATCAAAATTGTTTAAGATTTGATAATGAAAGTGAAGATGTTTTCAAAACATTAAGGTTGTCTTCTCCTTTCTAACGGTCAGACAGACTTAATATGTGTAAGTTATAAAGAGTCGCCTAACACATGTATGACAAATGTCTGGAGAGTTATAGAGTTGCTCGACACGTGTATGACCAAATGTTATCCCCCACTCTGCGTATGTATTGAGTATCTCTACCACCTACGATCAGATTCCTCTGGATACTAGTCGATTTAGATTTTCAAATTTCAAATGTTATATACTGAGTTTGATCGGTACATAAGGAGATTTATAGAAAATTAGTTTATAGAAATAAATTTGATGAAAGGAGTTTTAAAAATGATATGAGAATATTCATAAAACAAATTTAATGAGTTACTCAAACATTGTTGATTAATTAGCAAGAAATAATATATAATTTTATATAGTATATTATCATATTTTAATAGTTTTAAAGTTTAACATAACAGATTATGAATAATTTCTTATTGCTTTTAGAGAAGTATTATGTAGATTATATTTTATAAAATTATCAAAAATTATTCATACATATGTTTATAGTTTTATTATGATATAAGATTTGAATTTGGTTTTATTGTTCAGATATTAATGTGTGTTAACCATTAAGAATGATTTATTATTAGTAGTAACTTGTTATGTTTTTATTCAAAAATATTTTTAAATAAGTTATATTCACTTATTGGACGTTAGCGCTCACTCTTTTATAAAACCCATTTTTTAAGGTATCTACCATAGGTTCATGTAGATTATCATAAATCGTGAGAAGGGCCATATGATGATGAATATTTTGCATTGGTGTATATTATTTTTAACTAGCTAGATTTTTTAAATGCATTTTCAGAATACTTTTACAAGTGAAATATTTTATCTTAATATTTTATGAATATTTTATATATTCAGTTCAAGGTCCACCATGAGAATTGTAAAGATTTTCGATTTACTTAGATGAAATTTATAAAATGTGAATTTTTCTAAAATGTGTTTAGTAAATCCAGATTTCAATAAGAAAGATCTCACTTTTCATTAGATTCTCCTAAACTTGAGATAGAAGTCGGGATGAGTTTTGTCACAAATGATGTGACAAGTTTATGTGTAATTACCACATCATCAATACATAATCTCAATATTAATGTGGTAACTACAAATTAGCTTGCACATTAAGTTGAACAAAATTTTTGGATAAATTTTTGGGAAATATAACATTGTTCATATAAAAAATTATTCAGTGATTTGGTATTCATATAAAAGTAAAAAATTGTAATTTTTTTAGTAATTTTTGGATAATTTTAAATGGTTTGACCATTAAAAAAATAAAAATAACTTAATGGATCTAATTTAAACCCATTAAGTGATAAGTGTTAAAAACAAACAATCCCTAACTAAAAGAATAACATAAAACAAAGGATTTTAGTGCAGATATTACCACCCACAGATTGATTTTCACACCCAAATTATTAATATACCCATTGATTGAGTTTAATTTACAACACACTATCTCTTAGTAGAAATGATTGAGTACTTCCACTAATCCTAAGAGGTTAAGGGTTTAAATCTTACCATTGACCTCAAATACAAGGTGTAGGTAGTTTTCTATGAACTTAATCCCCCTTCCCCCACCCAAAATATTAATAATAATAATTTACATATTAGTATAAGCATGCAAAAATATGTCAATCATAACCATATACAAACAAATAAATTAAATTCCTTCAAAACAAATTTTCCTATACAAACCAAATTAATTATATTCTTTGAAAATAAACTTTCTTATATGAAAAAAATTGATTAAATTAATTTAATACAAGCTTTCTATCTTTTAGTATTAGTCTTTATTTCTCTTAAGAATAATGCTACACTTCCTAAAACTTATCCAAAAATTTTAACAAAATGATGTGAAAAATTGATTTGTAGCTAACCAAATTAATTTTTGGATGATCTATTGATAATATGGTAATTATATATAAATTTGTTACATCATTTGAGTAATACATTTGTGAATATTTTTGGCTAGTGTAGCATTACTCTTCTCTTAAACATCAATTCTTAACCCTAACCCTAAGTCCCTAACTTTACACCTTATCAAGAAGAAGAAGAAGCACCCATAGTTGAAGTTTAAGGCCATCAATTTTGCCACCAAAATAAGTCTTTATTTTGTGTTTAGGTTAGCCTTTATTTTTTAGATGAATGAAAAATAAAAATTTGGGAAAAAAAATAATGTTATGCAACTTAAAAGATTTAAGAAGTTGTTTGATATGTTTAAAGATTCATAATTTTTTTTAATAGATTTTCTTTAGAAACATTTATGGAATTTTGTTTGTTTTATTTTTAACTAAGAAAGGAAAAAGAAAATTGTTTCAAATTGTAAAGTTAAAAATAAATTATTTTACTAATTTGTGTTTGCCCTTACTTGTAATTTTATTTAGGGATAATTTTATCATATAATTTTTTTTTTTCAAAAAAATGAGTATTCGGAATTTATAATTTTTATCAAGTTTAACTCAATTTCGTTGTTGATGAGACTTGACTGATTTGATGAATATTCTTTGTTTAATTAATAAGAAATTTGCCAAGAAATTATGATTACTTTCCTTGTAGATTTCTGAGGAATTATGAAGATATTTTCAAACGAAATATGATGGTTGGTTCATTTTGGGCAATATTTTTGAGGAAAATCTCTGTCTATTTTGGAAATATGTCTTGGTCAACTAATGTTCACAATTGCAAAATGATTCAAGCTTTAGACTGGATTCGGCCAAACAAGAATCTTGGATTTTAATAGTATCGGTTAATGCTAAAAAATAGGATGTTACCTTACTATTTTTCAGTCAATTATTCGTTTTGATTTTTTGGTAAATTTTATTATCTGTTTATTTATTTTGGGCAACTGAATTTTTGGTGTTTCCTTTTTAGAATTCTTGCTGCATGTTACTTGGATAAAAGGAGACCATGTTCGTTCATGGAAGATAAGCAAGCTATAGAGAGTTTATGTATTAGTGTGAATGCTTGTAAAACTTAGAGAGCTTATTGTCTAAGTTATCTTCTAGTCTTAGGAAGTTAGTTGATGAAGTCTAGGTTTGTGTTTAGATGCTAGTTGGGATAACAAGTCATTGAGTTTTTGGGAGAAGACAAGTTTGCTATGGTTGAAGAGTTCAAACTACCATTAGCTACTATAGGCAAGGGGAGCTTATTGCAACTTGTTAGGTAAATGAGTGCACATTTTTCGTCAATTCTAGAAGGGAGTGTTAAGTTGAATAAGTCAAGAATAGGTTGTACTTTATTGAAGTTTACTAGTAAGTTGATCATGCTGGCAAGGCCTCATGAACTAGGTGAAAAACTGAATCACGTTAAAAATGTTTTGTGTTCATTTTTATTCATTCTATTTTTATAATGTTGCAACATATAGATTGCATGTTATGATATGATTGTTCTGTTATAACATTCATCATAGTGTCATAACATTTGTTTGCTTGTCATAACATTTGCAAAAATTAAGTACTATCCAGTGAACATGTTATTTTAATCATACTGTGTTGGACAATACAAAAGGCCTACCCGGAATAGTGTAATTGGATCTCAGGTTATGGGTCCGATTTTACCTAGGATATGAAACCCAACTTTATATTTGAAATTGGATAATGATGATCAATTGCTAAAACGATTGATATCAATTGAAACTACTTTGGTAGTTTATGGCAGATAAAATATGTTATTTAAAACGTAAAAGGGGACTACCGTAAAAAATATGTTATTTAAAACGTAAAAGGGGACTACCGTACATATCATGAAATCTTCTTCTTCTTCTCAAGAAGTCAGATACAAGCACAAGTTTATTTTTTTAAGCTCTTACATTATGAATAAAGTTTGCTTTCCTTTACTGTGATTGCTTATTTGACCTGTAGCATTGTTTGATTGATCCTACTATATTTGAAAAGTATGTACATTAACATCTCTCATAATTTATTTGATTTTATTACTACATTATATTATTATGTTGTTGTTTAGTTTATGAATCAAAATCAACAGTGGTTTTAGAGCCTTCATATAACAATACTCGTTTTTGTTTTGTTTTGTTTTTTTTTTTCTTGTTTAAGCTTTCTTGTATTTTAATGTTTGTGAAACTAAAATATGTATTAGAGTCTAATAAGGTATTAGAGACTTGAAATATGTATGAAAGTGAGAAAAGACACTAATTATTGAAGTTTTGGTTGACATGAATCGAATAGGAAGTTAGAAAATTTCAAAAACTCATATATTAAATAAACCCGAAACTCTTCTTTGGAAATTAATGATTTATATTCTTTTCTTTTCAATGCAATTGATACACCATTGGATAGGGCTCGAAAAAGCTTTCAAACGGTATATCATATGACCGATTTTGATGAAAATTGAGTGCGAAAAACGAATTTAATTCAAAACTTAAAAAAAATTAAAATCTAGAAATAAATTTTAAAAGGTTGAAGATAATGAATAGTAACTAGGGACACCTATCAAACTAGAAGAGGTCTAGATGAGGTGATGTGGCTAGTTGAGATAAAGCCATATAACATGATATGTGTCAGCTTCTGGAGTGTCCATGCATCATGTAATGTGGCCCAGTCAGATTAAGCCATGTGTTACATGATGTGGCAACATCTGGATTGATCATGTGTCAACAGTTTGAATGGTTGTGATGATGCCACATGTAATGTGATTTGCTAGCGTCTAGAGTGGCCATGTCTTAGGGACATGTAGGCACACCAGTTGTTGCTACGTGGCACGTTGAAGCAAAGACATGTCGGTGGGCATACGCTGCAAGTAGGATCGACATGCAGCGGTTGTTGGCACGTGGTCGCAACGGTTGCCGGCGTGTGAGGTCCATGAGCTATCGCCAATGACGGTTACCAATGAACGAAAAATTTCTTTTGAAAAAAAATTCGTTTGTTTTAAAATCCTTAACAATAAAATTTATGGAATATTCGCTTCAGTGGGAGTTGAATTACATGCCCTAAACTAATAATTTTTATTTTATTTGGTTTAGTTGTAATAAATTGTTTAACATGCTTAATGTGATAAATTGTTTTTATAGATGACCTATCATGTTAATCATTATTTTATTGATTTTGATGATGAAATCGAAAGTCATCAAGATACTAGAGAGTCCTGATGTCATTGATATTTCTAATAATCCGATAGATATTATAGTCATTTTAGATGACAAGCAGGGCATCGAGCCTTTAGATTATGTGTCTTCTGATGCTCAGGCCGGTTATAGTAATTTCAAATGATGAGGAAGGCATTGAGCCTCCAGACTATGTGCTTTCTGATGCTCTGACGATATTATAGTTATTTCATATGATGAAAAGGACATCAAGATTATTTAGATATCGAATGATGATATAGACATCGAGGTCATTGACATCTTGGACGATGAGCGAGATTTAGAGATCATTGAGATCTCTAATGATGACATGACTCGTGATGGGGACTTTTGATGATGAAGTGGTTAATATTATAGACATCTCATCAGACAGGAAGAGCCTTGATATGGATGATTTTTGGCATTATAATGACATGGACTATTTTCGATTTTATTATGCTTATCTTATTTTATTTGTAAATGTTATATTTATTTAATTTCATGACATTACTTAATTGTTGCTTTATTTATGTTAGTTAAATTGAATGCAAATATTTAATTTCATTTAATGTAATTATTTGTGCATTTAATTAAATGATTATTACATTCATTTATCAAGGTGAGTGTCCTTTGCTTAATGCTCGAATAGGACTAGATTACGCAAAATGCTTATTTATATACCATGTTTGAAATGCTTAGAAGTTGACAATAATTAAGCAACTTGACTATTTTTTTCAACTCTACTCTTTGCCTTCACATATTATATTTGTAGGTGTACATTTATTGCAAAAGAAATATGAAATAGTATAGCGTATGCTAGAATATATATCTTTTACTTTTCTCTGAATAAGATAAATTTTAGGAAATGACTTCAACATCAAAGAATATCATTACTGAGCTTAACAAGGGTGAGAAACTTAATGGTGACAACTATGAGATATGACACTGTAAAATTCAGTAAATCATTGAAAAGTAATAAGCTTTTGAGACTTTTATAAACACCATGGTACCACCCTAGTCAGGTACATCTGCTTAAGGTAGGAGAGACATGGAGGTCTATTAGACTTGGAAAAAGAAGAATAGCATTGCTCGAATCACGATCCTGAGCAACATGGATAATGACATCATTGCATGTATAAGGATTATGAGATAGCCCAGGATATGTAGATGGCCTTAAAAGACAAGTATGGTGATACTTCAACTACTGAGCTGAGGAGGCTCACTATCAAGTTTGACACCTACAAGAAGTGTCAAAATCATACATTGGGGCAGCACCTTAGAGGAATATCAAATATGATCTGTGTGCTCACATTTGTTGGGCATAACCTCATTGATGAGCAACAAGTACATGTAATGATTCAGTCTCTTTCCTCTAGTTGGGGGAACATGAAGATTAACATGATTTATAATGATAACATCAAAACTTTTGATAATATTTTACGTCATGTTGAGTTAGAAGATGAGCGCTTGGAAGCGGTTAAGGCTTCCGGTCAGCTTTACATGGTTGAGTCCATCAAGTGTAAAGGCTTAAGCCTTAAGCGCAAGAGATGGAAGAATAACTTTAAGAAAGAGAAAGGTAATCCTAACTTTAAGAAAGAGAAAGGCAATAGACCATGTAGCTAAATATCAAACATCGTTTGTGAAGTATCGTCGAATCAATTATGGAACAAGATGGATCTATGTGGGAAATAATTCATGTGTTGAAGTGAAGAGAAATAGCACATGCAAGCTTGTATTGTATGGTAGCCAGATATTTTATCTCCATGATGTACTTTTTGCTCAAGATATTCAACGAAATTCGGTTTCTGTTCAAGCATTATTTAGGATATGCTTTGAATTTTTATGGTGATTGTATGGATATTATGTTGGATTCTGTTCAAGTAGGTACTAGTTATAAGTTAGATAGTTTTATTGTACCAAATATTGAGACAAATGATTTTATTTATTATTGGAACTTAGAGTTATTGTTAGTGTTGAAAGATTCGTATAGCACTAATTTAGGAGAATATTTCCTTTGTAGTCTATTCCTAACATATTTAGATGATTGGTTGACTAATTAGTTAGATTGATTGATTGAGTAAAATTAGTGATTAATTAGTAGGTGATTGATTGATTATTTGTATTAATAGAAAAGTTTCTGTTCTTTGTCCTATAATATTAGGTTATAAATAGCCTAACCCATTTCTATTGCAATCAAGTTGTTCTCTCGATACAATTCAATATTTTTTTACATAGTATCAGAGCAGGTTGCTCAAGTTCTTTGGAAAAGCTATTAGCTATCTGGTTTCTTGTTTGTTTTTTCGCCTTCATTGTTAGGTTTCTTGTTTGTTTTCTTGCCTTCATTGCCCTATAACTGACCTTTCATTGTCAGTGTTTCAATATCCACTTACAAAAGCTTTGTTTTAATGACCTAGCTTCCAAATTCGACCAGCTATCTAACATGTCTACTACCACCAAAAGCGATATTTCCTCCCTATCAAAAAATAGCATAATCCAATTTAATGATGAAGAATGACAACCCCATACAAGTAAGGGAGATTTGTAAAATACTTGGACAACTTACAAATTAAATGGAAAGAGTAATTTGAACCGGCCTCAGACATTTCTAAAGGGTGAAAGAAAGTTAAGCCATCTTTTGGGACTGGGTACTTGTTCATTAGTGCAAACAGGTGAAAGTTCTCATTCTACATGTTTCAATATTTCAGATAGAATCTCAAATAAATCAAGTTCTTGGATCCTTGATTTAGTGGCTGTTGATCATATGACATTTTCCTCAAATTTATTTATTTCATCTACACCTTGTTCTAGTAATAAAAAGATCTCAGTTGCTGATGTTCATTAACTACTATAGTTGGTTTAGGAGATGTAAAACTTTGTCCAGAAATCAGTCTAAAACAGGTTTTACATGTTCCTAAACTAGTATCCAATCTAATTTAAATTAAAAAACTCACTCAAGATTTAAATTGTTTTGTGACCTTTCTTCCCAACTCATTGTAAGTTTCATGATCAAACTTCAAGGAAGAGGATTGGACTTGCTAAGGAGAAGAATGGCTTGTATTACATTAGACATCTTAGTTATCTGGTAATTCTAAGAACAATATGCTCCATTCCTACCTATCTGAAAGACCAAGAAATAAAGATTTAGTTTGGCTTGATCATTACAAATTTGGATGTCATTCTTCCTCAGTTTTAAAAATTATGTTTCCTAGTTTATTTAAAAGATTAGATGTGGATGATTTCAATTGTGATACATGCCAGTTTGCAAAACATTGATGTGTATCCTTTCCAATTAGTAATAAAAGATGTTTCAGTCCATTTTCTCTTATTCACAGTGTGATACATGGGGTTCTTCAAAATTTTCAAATATTATTAGGGCAAGGTGGTTTATATCTTTTATTAATGATTGTACCAGAGTCTTTTAGATAATTTTATTAAAACAAAATATGATATGTTTGAAGTTTTTCTTAAATTTTATCGTATGATTCAAAATCTGTTTGGAATTAAAATTAACAGAATTAGGACAGATAATACTAAAGATTATTTTAATGGTTTATTATCTTCCTATTTTTTTTAAAAAAAGGTATTATTCATAGGTCTTTCTATGTTTATACACCCCAACAAAATACGGTGATAGAAAGAAAAAATATTCATTTGTTGTCAACTTCCAGGGCATTGTTTTTCCAAAATAATGTGCCCAATTTCTATTGGGGGGAAGCATTATTAATTGCTGCCCATATTATAAATAGAATACCTTCTAGAGTTTTATGCTTTTAAACCCCTGTTTTTATTCTTTCATAATTTTTTCCCGAGTTTAACACATCTAACAATCTTGTTCCCAAGATTTTTGGATGTATAGCTTTTGTTCATAATCAGAGTCCTAGTAAAAGTAAATTCGATCTAAGGGCAATAAAATGTGAGTTTTTAGGGTATTCTTCAACTCAAAAGGGTTACAAATGTTATCATCCTATTTCTAAGCGGTTTTTTGTGTTAGTAGATGGGGTTTTTCATAAAAAATTTTCTTTTTATCAAAAACTTTATCTTCATGGGGATAGGTTGAATAAAAATAAGGATTGTTTAGATAATTGTTTGAATAATTCAGCTGTTGAAAATAATTTTGAAATTGATTTTTATCCTTTGTTATTGATTCAAATTCTGAAAACAATCGTCCAAATCTATCTGCAGCCCTTAGCCAGTGAACAACCCCCATATCAAACTCAACCTCTCCCACTTATCCAAATGGAATTTATTTAAATCAAACTCCTGGAAAATCTCAAGAGATAGAAGTTGAGTTGGATAAGGAAGACACTGAATGTGATAAGAAACAGCCCTTATATCAAACACAAAGTCCCTAAAATTTAGGTCGATACCTTATTCAAATTCAGACAACATAATCTATCTAAATCCAGACAATATATCTAGTTTAAGTCAACCTAAACATCTCACCAAAAGCAACCAGACCAGCCTTCAAATAAAGTCATGGTTGAACCAAAATAGCTCACAAAAACCTACCAAGATCTGCTTCTAAACAGCTCTGAACAGTTAGTTCTTAGTCCCACTAGATTTTTGCAGGTTTACTTAAGAAAAAAGAACCTGAATTATGATCCGATGTAGGTCCAAAAATATGACCTAAGTGATGATTCTAAGACAAAGGAACCCGAGATTGTACAAAAAGGCCATTGTATCCACTCTCTAAACTTATTTCATATAGCAGGCTCTCTCCGATTCATTAGGTTTTTTTAACCAACCTAAACACTATACCCATTCCTTCTACTTTATCTGAGGCACTATTTGATTGAAATTGGAGACAAGCTGTGGAAGTAGAGATGACTACATTGGAGAAAAATAATACATGGGAACTAATAGAGCTGCCATAAGAGAAGAAAGCAGTAGGTTATAAATGGGTATTTATGCTCAAAAGTTAGATGGGTCACTAGAAAGGTATAAGACAAGGTTAGTTGCAAAGGGATATGCACAAACATATGGGGTGGACTATTAGGAAACATTTGCACTAATGGCAAAGATGAAAGGTGCTATCTTTGGTAGCCAATTTTAGATGGCCTCGTCAACAATTTGATGTGAAGAATGTCTTTCTTCACAAAGACCTAGAAGGGGAGATATATATGTAGATTCCACTTGGATATGGAAGTAAATTGAAAGCAGGAATTGTCTATCAACAGAAAAAAGACATTGTATGGGCCAAAGCAATTACCTAGGGCTTAGTTTGGGAGGTTTGCAAAAGTACTTATGACAACCGGTTATAAATAGAGTTAGGGTGATCATACCTTATTCATTACACATTCGAATTCAAGGAGAGTTACTATGTTGATGATATAATAGTAACTAGGAGTGATAGAGGAAGTTGTGAAACAATGTATGAGAAAGGAATTCGAGGTCAAAGATCTTGGGAGGCTAAAGTATTTCTTAGGGATTGAAGTAGCTCACTCACAACGGGAGATTTTCTTGTCATAGAATAAATATGTGTTTGATCTTTTGAAGGAAATAGGGCAGCTTAATTATAAACCAATATTTACTCCAAGGATTGTGAATCATAAATAAGGTAAAGCTACAGATAAAGTAATGGTTAATAGGGAGATGTATCAAAAACAAGTTGGCAAACTTATATCTCTCTCACATACTAGGTCGAATATTGCCTATGCGTTAATATGGTGAGTCAATTCATGCATAGTCCTGAAGAGGTCCATTTATAGGTTCTCTACTGAATTTTACATTACTTAAAGGGTTGACTTGGAAAGGGAACTTTATTTAAAATAAATTATGGGCTATCATTGGAATTTTACAGAGACGTTGACTATGCTGGGTTAATAATGGGCAAAACGTCAACAATTGGGTATTGTACTTTCCTCGGTGGTAATTTAGTCACATGGAGAAGTGAAAAACATAATGTAGTAGCACGATCAAGTTCTAAGGCTGAATTTTGAGTAATGGCACAGGAAATCTGTGAATTGTTATGACTAAAAATTGTTCTAAGTGATTTGAGAGTCGAATGGGAAGAACCTATGAGGTTATACTGTGACAACAAATTAGCCATCAATATTACTCATAATCCTATGCAACATGACAAGACTGAACACATTGAAGTAGATAGGCACTTCATAAAAGAGAAGCTAGAGAGTGGACTAATTTGTACACCTTATGTCTCAACTAAGTGACAACTTGCAAATGTTTTGACTAAAGGTTTACCGGGCACAATGTTTCAAGAAATTACATCCAAGTTGGGAATGACAGATGTCCATTCACCTACTTGAGGGGGAGTGTTGGAAGTTAGAGCTATTGTTAGTGTTGGAAGATTAGTATAGCATTAATTTAGGAGAATAGTTTCTTTGTAGTCTATTCCTAATTAGTTAGATGATTGGTTGACTAATTAGTTATATTGATTGATTGAGTAAAATTAGTGATTAATTAGTAGGTGATCGATTGATTGGTTTCTATTCTTTGTACTATGATATTAGGTTATAAATAGCCTAACCCATTTCCATTGTAATCAAGTTGGTCTCACAATAAAATTTAATATTTTTCCATAATTAAGATGGTGTTTGTTTTCCTCTAATTGCTTCTTACGATGTTGTAAATGTTGATGCAAATATTTGGCATGCTAGATTGGGTTATATAGGTCATGATAAGATGAATAAATTGGCTAGAGAAAGATTATTAGACCCATTTAAAAAAATAGATTTATCTATTTGTGAAAATTGTCAAGCTAGAAAAGCAACTAGAAAACCATTTGGAAAATGAACTTGAGTAGACCATCCGTTACAATTAATTCATTTTGACATCTATGGTCTGATGAATGTTAGAGTAAGGCATGATGCCTTATATTTTATTACATTCATTGATGCTTTCACACATTTTGGTCAAGTTTATTTGATTTCTCACAAATCTAAAGTATTGGACTGCTTTAAATTATATATAAATTTGGTGGAGAATCAATTGAACAGAAAAATTAAAGTTTTGAGAACCGATTATGGACTTGAATAACTCTCTGAACAATTCAAAGAACTGTGCAATGAAAGAGACACAGGTAGACAATTAACAATTCTTAGAACTCTGTAGCAAAATGGTGTTGCAAAGAGAAGGAATAGAACCTTGTTGGAAATGGTTCGGTCTATGATAGCACAAGCAAATCTCCCAATATCTTATTGGGGAGATGCATTATTGATAGCCATATACATAACCAAGTTCCCACAAAATTAGTCACTTCGACATCTTATAAGTTATGGACGGGTAAAAAACTTAACCTAACTCACTTGCAACCTTGGGGATGCGCAGGTTATATACATTATTTATTTAATAAATATGGAAAACTGGGTGAAAGAGTTAAAAGATGTATCTTTATTAGATACTCTGGGCACTTTATATGATATGTACTCATTGGAGAACATATAGATGAAGGAGTGACTGAATTAGAATAATGAGATGTTAATATTTTTGAGAATGAATTTCATAGCAATGGTGAGCTTGATAAAAATGTTCGATTTTATGAATTGGATGATCAAGAAAACGGTATGCATCAAAATGTTCTTATAAAGGTAGTTAAAAATTTAATGGGACCTTTGATCCCTAATGGGAGCAATGTGATGGATTCATCATCTTACAGAAGCAATCATAAGATAATTTCATGTCGTCGATTCTAGATTAAAGGGGAAGTGTCTATGATGGCTTCACATAATAGCGATAAGCCAAGAAATGTGAAAGTGGCTCTAAACTTATCTGCTAAAGAGTTATGAATAAAAGTCATGCAAGAAGAAATGGAGTTAACGAAAAACAACCATATTTGGGACTTGGTTGATTTACCACCTAATCAAAGAGCTATTGGAAATAAATGTGTCTTACAAATGAAACAAAAGACAACTAACACCGTAGAAAGATATAAGACATGATTGGTCATTGAAGGTTATACTCAATAAGAGGGTATAGATTATGAAGAAACTTTCTTACCTGTGGTGACATTTACTTCCATATGGATATAAAGACGACATTTCTCAATGAAGAATTGGAGGAAGAGATTTATATGGAACAACCTGAAAATTTCATTTTTAAAGGCCAAGAGCACGAAGTACGTAGGCTCGACAATCCATATGTGGATTAAAACAATCTTTCAGATAATGGTACATTTATTTCCATTAAGCTGTCATGTCTTATGATTTTACAATGATAGAAGAGGACAATTGTATGTACATCAAACAATGTAATGATAAATTTGTAACATTATCCTTATATGTGGACAACATTTTATTACCTGAGAAAGAAAAAGAGTTTGTAATAACCATAAAAAGGTTATTGTCTTCAAATTTTGAAATGAAAAATATGGGTGAGACTACCTAGATATTAGGGGTTAAAATCACTGGAGACTGTTCCAGAAAACTTCTTGCTCTGTATCAGAGACTAATGTAAGGAAGATTCTTGAACGTTTTAATATCACTAATTGCAAGCCGATAGATACTCTCATATCAAAAGGACAAACTTTTAGCCTTAACATGTGTCTTACGACTCCACAAAAACGTGAAAAGATGCAAAAAGTTCCTTATTCTGGTGTTGTTCAAAGTCTTATTTATGTTATGATGTGTACAAGACCAGATATCTATTATGCTATTAGACTTGCAAACATATACTTTTCAAATCCAAGACAAAAACATTGGATTGCTATCTTAGCGTATCTCAAGAGTATTGCAGATTACTCCATTTGTTATCAAGGAGATGATCTTCATTTAGTCGGTTATAAGGATGCCGATTGGGAAGGTGATTTAGATGAATATAAATCTACCTCAGATTATACATTTTTGCTTAGTTATTGTGCCATCTCATAATGTAGTAAGAAGCAAACATGCATGGTCTTGTCAACAATGAAAGTCGAATTTATGGCATGTTTGATGGCAATACAAGAAGTAGTTTGACTTAAGAGATTCTTAGAAGATTTTAAGATCACTATCAGTGCAGTTAGTAGCTATCCATTATGATAGTTGAGCTGCAATTGCATATACAAAAGATTTTAAGTTTCATAACAAATCCAAACATATAGAGACGAAATATAATTTTGTGAGGGATATTATAATGAAGAAGGAAGTGGAAATTCAATATATTTCTACGCACATGATGATTATAGATTTGTTGACTAAAGTAATGACTAGAGATATATACAAGTCATATGCTAAGTCCTTAGGATTGCATATATTGTAATGTTATTTGTATATATTACATTGTTTGAACTAATTTATTCTTTTATTTATGAATATAAATATCGGTTCGGTTTGAATCTTCAATTTTAGACTAGCATACACATTTCATATGAGAACTCGTTAAACTTATTTCATTAGGTACAGACTAAAATTCTTACACGTTCTGTCACCTTGGTTGTTTAGAAAAACAAGCTAAGATGAAACACATATGTTATTGAAAATTATAAGTGATATGATTTTCTTGGAGCTCGAATATATGATTTTGTCACTTTGACCTGGTGAAGATGTGGTTTTTTGCATATAAATAAACTATAAAAACCAATCAATGACAATTACCCCACTGTCATTGAAACCTAATTAAGACGAATGTGAGATCTTAGTATGACACTTTGAAAAGTAAGCAATTGAGAACTCAGGCTGAACGTTGAAATTGCGTTTGAAGTTAGATTCATACAATGAAATAGTTATTAGACATATGCATTCTTTATTTAAAATGAAATTCACTATAACACATGATTCATATCATGTGTGCTAGAGTGATCAATATGAAAAATGAGAGAACGAATCCTTGTTTCCTCAGTGTGTAAGTTCTATTGGAATTGTAAAAGCTCAAAATCGTATCCTTAAAGACCATTGGCTTTGCCTTGAAGTCACAGAATCATATCTTTCTATGGTCATGAGAATCTGACCTATGTGGTATGTCCATTGATGTAAGGAGCAAACATGACATTAGAGTTGATGGTGTACGTGACAAGGATGTCCGTCCCAAGGATAAATTGAGCATACTCGATGGACCAATCACAAGAGCAAGGTCAAAGAATTTAAAAACGTCATTTCAAGGCTTTGCGCAACATTTTATTGACTTGGAGCTGAGGGCACATAATAAAGCTTATGGTAGACCTTCGATGGTGGCCTACGATGGACAGTTAAGTGGAGTCAAGGGGTCGACCCAATATCTCAACCTAACTAGCACATAGGGGCCTGATTTTAAAGTCTAGAATTTATATTATTTTAGCCCATTATGTAAAAAAATATGTCATGTGCCATGCATGTGATTTCATTAATGAGGTGTTATGTTTACATTGTTTTGAGCTTATTATTTAAATTTGATGAGTAAGCCTTATAATTAAGCCCATTAGGGCATCTTTAGGGTTTCTTTGTGAACTACAAACACTATAAATAGGTGTTTATGTCTCCTTTATGAACAGTTACGGGATTTACAAATAACAAACTATTTTCTCCTAAGTTCTTCATTGAACTCTTATCCAACTTGTCAAGTGTTAATCTAACCTTTGTGGTGTTCAATTCTACTTTTGAATGTCTTGGTTTTTGTTTGCAATACAACAATAGGTCAATATTTCACACATTTGAATCTTGTTTTATGAATCGGGGTTCTTGGTCCAAATCTGGTTTTGAGGGTTTCAAGACTTGATCTTGGGGTTTCTGCATCATTTGGTATAAGAGCTTTAGCTCAAATAGGTTCTATTCTATCCTATTTATGCTAAGTTATCTTGTTTATTATAGTTTTGTTTTTTCTTTCCATTTGCTTTGCTAATCTAAGTTCTGCAATCTGTGAAACCAAGGGCTATCATTTTTTTTTTGTTGAATTGGTGATATTAAAAAAAAAAAAAAGAAAAAAAAAAGAGAAAAAAAGACATAAGGAAAAAAAAATCAAAGAGCAAAAAGAAAAAAAAAAATGCAAAACCTTGACAATCGTTTATGGCTACTATAATTAAGTAGTTGAATTTGTGTTCTTTTTGCTTCACATGTTCATTTGGTATTAATTTTAGTCTAAGTATTCATTGAATTGCACTTTGCAAATTGTGTTTGGAATTAAGGTTGTTAAGGTTTGTTTATTGTCTAATTAACCTTAAATTTTGGGATTTATTATTGTTCTTCATTTCTATTGCTTTGAGAATATTAGAACGTTAATTGAACCATCCATTATACGAATTTCGTACATATCTTTCCTTGTTCTTCTTCTTGTCAATTTGTTTACGTATTTCTTCCTATCTTGTCTAAATTCATTCTAAATCCTTTAAATTTCATTGTTGTTCGTTTTCCTTGGTTTTTTCTTCATTTGGCTGTTGTCTTAATAACAATTGAATTGCTACAAGTTGGTGACTCTTTGTTTGTATTGGAGATTAGTTCCTTAAAGAACTAAAGGAGAAATAAAGAGTGGAAAAAAAAAAAAAAAAAGAGGCTAGGGTTGTGAGTGCAATAAGAGTGACAGAAAAGGTCATAGAAAAAAAGTGAAACACAGTAGATTGGAGTGACATTCAATTAAGCATAAACACGTGAGAGAGTGCTTGGTGAGGTCATTTTTTTTATTACTAATATTTTCTTGCAGGTTTATAAGCATGTCTAATCACGAAAGTAAAAGCGCCAATTCGAATATGAATTTTACAATTCGGGCAATGCAACAACAATTTGAACGAATGAATCTTATTTTTGGTGAAATAAGGGACCAGATGGATAGGCAAGATGCTGCCATAGCTAATTTGTGTGGGGAGCCACCTATGCAAGCTCAAAATAGTAGAAGACATGTGAGGCGAGGTGTTTTCCCACCTGACATGAATTTGATGATGAGATATCCGAGGATGTTGAAGATCAAGAAGAACAGGTTGCATATGATGGTAGATGTATGCCTCGATGTGGAAGGCAAAAAAAGAAGAGCACAAAGAAATCATAGAGGTCAGAATCGACAAGATGGTAAGAGAAATTATAGAGGTCAGAATCGACAAGATGACAACATCAGTAGTATCAAGATGAAGATACTGTCCTTTCAAGGCAAAAATGATCTTGATGTGTACCTTAAATGGGAGCGTAAGGTGGTAATAGTCTTTGAATGCCACAATTATTCGGAAGAAAAGAAGGTGAAGCTTGCTGCAGTTGAATTCACTGATTATGCACTTGTGTGGTGGGATCAATTATTGTTGACTAGGAGGAGAAATCGTGAAAGACTTATTGATACTTGGGATGAGATGAAAGTTATCATGAGGAGACGATTTGTTCCTAGTCAGTACTATCGAGAGCTTTATCAGCGTTTGCAAGGTCTTACACAAGGTTTTAAAAATGTGGAGGATTACCATAAAGAGATGGAGATGGCTATGACTATGGCTATGATTCGAGCAAACATTGAAGGGGGATATAGGCTACTATGGCTAGATTTTTAAGTGGGTTGAATTGAGATATCACCAATATAGTTGAATTGCAACCTATGTGGAGTTAAAAGATATGGTGCACATGGCAATGAAAGTGGAAAAACAATTAAAACGTAAAGGGACAACAAGAGTTGGGTTTAATGCAAGTTCAGGTTCAAGTTCTAATTAGAGTTCCAATTTGGGAAAGAAATGTGATAAGGCTGTTTCGAAGCCTAAGAAAGATGAAAACAAGCATAAAAGCCATGGGGACATCAAAGAGAAAGGTAAAAACATTTCTCATCCTCAAAGAAATAAAGATATTAAATGTTTTAAGCGTTTGAGGATGAGACATATTACTTCTCAATGCTCCAATAAAAGGGCAATGATTTTGCGTGACCATGAGGATATAGAGACTGAGGATGATGAGAGTGATTTTATACCACCTTTAGATAATGCTAATGATGTAGAGTATGCTGTGGAGGGTCATGCTTTGGTTATAAGGCCTGCATTGAATACTCAAGTGAAAAAGAATGATGGTGATGAGGTTCAAAGAGATAATATCTTTCACACTAGATGTCTTATCCATGATAAAACATATAGTATGATCATTGATGGTAATAGTTGTACGAATGTAGCTAGTACCACTTTAGTGGAGAAATTAAATTTGCCTACCTTGAAACATCCTAGGCCATACAAATTGCAATAATTAAACGAGTGCGGAGAAGTTAAGCTGAATAGGTAGGTACTAGTTTCGTTTTCCATTAGAAGGTATAAGGATGAGGTGTTGTTCAATGTGGTGCCTATGTATACTGGTCATTTGTTGCTTGGTAGGTCTTGACAATTTGATAGACGTGTCTTTCATGATGGGTACAAAAACAGATACATGCTTAAGAAAGATGGGAGAAAGATTACACTTGCTCCTTTAACTCCAATGTAAGTGTATGAGGATCAATCAAGGATTAAGAGAGCTCTTAATGAGAAAAATAAAGAGAGTCCAATTGAAAAGAAAGAGAACACATCTCAAAAGAAGAGAAAAGAGAATGAGAGCAGATTGAGTTTGAGTGAAAATAAAGAGTGTCTTATTGGAGAGAAAGAGAGTACAGTCCAAAATGAGGGGAAAGAGAGAGAGAGAGCAAAGTGAGCTTGTATGCGAAAGAAGGAGATGTTAAGAGTGTCTTTTTTGCAAACAAGCCAATACTTGTACTCTTGTACAAAAAGGCTTATTTAAATGATTTTAACCTTAACACTTCTTTGTCTTGTGCTACCATTGCTCTTTTACAGGAATTTGAGGATGTCTTTCCTGAAGAGATACCGAAGAGGTTACCACCAATTAAGGGGATAGAACATCAAATTGATTTGTTGCCCGGAGCTGCTATTCCAAACCGACCAGCCTATAAAAGTAATCCTGAGAGACAAAGGAACTTCAAAGGCAAGTTGAAGAGCTTTTGACGAAGGGACATGTTCATAAAAGCATGAGTCCGTGCTCCGTTCTTGTTTTATTGGTGCCAAAGAAGGACGAAACATGACGGATGTGTGTAGATTGTCGATCTATCAATAAAATAACGGTAAAGTATCGACATCTCATTCCTCGATTAGATGATATGCTTGATGAACTACATGGATTGGATTCACTATCTTTTTTAAAATTGATCTTAAACGTGGTTATTACCAAATTAGAATGAAAGAAGGAGATGAGTGGAAAACTGCTTTTAAAACAAAACATGGTTTATATGAGTGGTTGGCTATGCTTTTTGGTTTAACTAATGCACTTAGTATGTTTATGCGTCTTATGAACCATATATTGCGTGCATTTATAGGCAAATTTTTGGTTGTCTATTTTGATGATATTTTAGTGTACAACAAGAGCTTACATGATAATATTAGTTATTTGAGATGTGTGTTTGAAGCTTTGAGACGTGAAAAATTATATGCTAACTTGAAGAAGTGCACTTTTTGCATAGATAGAGTTGTATTTCTTGGTCTTGTCGTTAGTGCTAAGGGCGTGGAAGTTGATGAAGAAAATGTGAAGGCCATCAAAGATTAGCCCACGCCAACAACAACAGAACTGAGGAGCTTTCATGGCGTAGCTAGTTTTTATTGGAGGTTTGTGAAAGATTTCAGCACCATTGTCGCGTCTTTAACTGAGATCATCAAGAAGAGTGTAGGATTTAAGTGGGGTAAAGTGCAAGAAATTGCATTCAACACGTTGAAAGAAAAGTTAGTTTTGCTCCTTTGCTTCTTTTACCAGATTTTTCTAAAATATTTGAAATCGAATGTGATGCTTCTGGTACTGGTATAGGTGTTGATCTTATGCAAGACAAACGATCCATTGCTTACTTTAGTGAAAAACTCAATGGGGTTGCCTTGAATTATTCCACATATGACAAAGAGCTCTATGCTTTGGTAAGAGCATTAGAAACATGACAACATTATTTATGGCTAAAGGAATTCGTGATCCATACTGATCATGAGTCTTTGAAGCACTTGAATGGGCAAAGTAAGCTAAATCGACATCATGCAAAATGGGTGGAATTCATTGAAACTTTTCCTTATGTCATTTAGTATAAGCAAGGTAAAAAGAATGTGGTAGCCGATGCATTTTCTAGGAGGTATGCCTTAATCACAACTTTGAGTTCTAAACTTTTAGGATTTGAACAAGTTAAAGATATGTATGCTACCGATTCTGATTCTACTAATATGTATAATGCATGTGAGTATAAAGCTTTTCAAAAGTTCTATAGGCATGATGAATTCTTGTTTAGAGAAGGTAAATTGTGCATGCTTACATGTTCTTTGAGGGAATTGCTTGTGCGTGAGGCACATAGTGGAGGTTTAATGGGTCATTTTGGTGTGGCTAAGATATTAGACATATTGTATGAACATTTCTTTTAGCTTAATATGCGTAGAGATGTAAAAAGAATATGTTCTAAATGCATTTCATGTAAACAAGTTAAATCTACGGTCTTACCGCATGAATTGTATATTCCTTTACCTATTCCTACGGACCCTTGGATTGATATTTCAATGGATTTTGTTTTGGGTTTACCATGGACAAAAAAGTGTAGAGATAGTATATTTGTTGTTGTGGATAGATTTAGTAAGATGGCACATTTTATTGAATGTCACGAGACTGATGATGCAACAAATATTGCTAACTTGTTCTCTAGGGAGGTTGTGCGTTTGCATGGTGTTTATAAGACAATTGTTTCTGATAGGGATGTTAAGTTCTTAAGCCATTTTTGGAAAGTTTTGTGGGGTAAGTTAGGAACTAAGTTGCTTTATTCTATAACTTATCATCCACAAACTGATGGACAAACAGAGGTAATGAATAGAACTTTAGAAAACTTATTACGTGCTGTTGTTGGTAAAAATTTGAAAACTTGGGAAGATTGTTTGCCATTTGTTGAGTTTGCATATAATAGGAGTTTGCATTCTTCTATTGGTTGTTCACCATTTGAAATTGTGTATGATTTTAATCCTTTAACTGTGTTAGATTTGATGCCTTTACATTTGAATGAAATTACAAGCTTAGATGGTCAGAAGAAGGCTGAATTGGTTAAAACGATTCATGAGAAAGCGCGGTAGCACATAGAAAAAAAGAACAAGACCTATGCCCAACAAGCTAATAAGGGGCGTAAACTTGTGACTTTCGAACCTGGAGATTGGGCTTGGATGCACTTGAGAAATGATAGATTTCCTACACAAAGGAAGTCTAAGTTTGATCCTCGAGGCGATGATCCTTTCCAAGTTTTAGAGAAGATCAATGATAATGCCTACAAGATTGATTTACCTGGTGAGTATAGTGTTTCTGTTGCATTCAATGTTGCTAACCTATCTCCTTTTGACATGGATGTAGATTCGAAGACGAATCTTTTTGAAGAGGAAAGGAATGCTGTGAGCAGCAAACATGTCATTGAAGTTGATGGTGCACGTGACAAGGATGCCCGTCCCAAGGATGAATTGAGCATACCCGATGGACCAATCACAAGAGCAAGGTCAAAGAGGTTAAAAATGACATTTCAAGGTTTTGTGCAATATTTTATTGACTTAGAGCTGAGGACGCGTGATAAGGCTTATGGTGGACCGTCGATGGTGGCCTACGGTGGACTGTCCAGTGGAGTCAAGGGGCATACCCAATATGTCAACCTAACTGGCACATATGGGCTTGACTTTAATGTCTAAAATTTATTTTATTTTAGCCCATTATGTAAAAAAAAAAAAAAAATGTCATGTGCCATGTATGTGATTTCATTAATGAGATGTTATGTTTATATTGTTTTGAGTTTGTTATTTAAATTTGATGAGTAGACCTTATAATTAAACCCATTAGAGCATTTTTAGGGTTTTTTTTGTGAACTACAAACACTATAAATAGGTGTTTGTGCCTCCTTTATGAATAGTTACGTGATTTGCAAATAATAAATTATTTTCTTCTAAGTTCTTTATTGAACTTTTATCCAACTTATTAAGAGTTAATCTAACCTTTGTAGTGTTCAATTCTACTCTTGAATGTCTTGATTTTTGTTTGCAATACAACAACAGGTCAAGATTTCACACATTTGAATATTGTTTTAGGAATCGGGGTTCTTGGTCCAAATCTGGTTTTTGGGGTTTCAAGACTTGATCTTGAGGTTTCCGCATCATCCATGGTGGTAGTTGTCTTTGTAGACCAAAGGATAAAAGTCGAATGAGAAGATTGGATATTTCTTTCATTAAATAGTGTATTCACCGGTCGACCAATTATGATTAAAATTGTGATTACAATTGTGAACACATAGAATTACTAAAGTCAAGTGTAGCTTCTTTATCAATTACAAGAGGGATTAAGCATACTTATGTTGATGAAACTCTGAAATTGAATCTAGGATATATATGAACAATGTGTGATGTTCCATTATTGAAATATCAAACTATGAGCTCTAAGATTAACAATTGTTCACGAGTCACACGATATATTTACCTGGATGAATATTTTAGAATAAATCTGTGTTCAAATGTTTACATTCCTTTATAAACATTGTCCCATTCTGTGCGAGTGGGAGATGTTGAAAAATACAAAAGGACCACCCAGAATGATGTAATTGGGCCTTGGATTATAGGTTGGGTTTTACCCATGATTTGAAACCCAACATTCAATTTGAAATTGGATAACGATCATCAACTACCAAAGCAATTGGTATCAATTGAAATTGCTTTGGCAGTTTATGGTAGGTAAAATGCGTTATTTAAAACGTAAAAGGGGGTTGCCATATATATCATGAAATTTTCTTCTTCTTCTCAAGAAGTTAGATACAAACACAAGTTTATTTTATTAGGTTCTTACATTGTGAATAGAGTTTTCTTTCCTTTATTGTGATTGCTTACCTGACCTGTAGCATTGTTTGATTGATCTTACTATATTTGAAAAATATGAATGTCACATAAATCCTAAAACATGATGTCTATCCTAGATCTTTATGAATCAAAGTCCCTCAATTGGTTTTTATGCAATTAATTGTTGTAAACTAAGAATATGTTCGTTCGATGTGCAATTTATATTCTTATAACAAAATTCCAATGAACATGCTCCTAAGATAGTCAATCAAAAAAACAAAATACATAGAATGCAATTAAACATATACATAATGATTTCATCATGCAAAAACACTAAACTTCATTGATAAAAATAAAAGAATTGAATTCATATTTCGGGCTTCAATTCTACCCTAGCTAACAATAAATTCAGCCACTCATGGCTTTAATAAAACACATGAATAAAAATAAAATAAAATAAAGGTAGAGAGAAGAGAAAAAACTCCATGTCCAGCTCTTTGCTCTAGCTAAAAATCCTTGCAAAAATCTCTCCATTCTGTAGAAAGTTGGCTCTTTATAATGCTCATATGCCTCACTTCCTAGTTTGATCAAAACTCTATCCTCTTTTGATTCGGATGAAACTTTGTTATCTCTATCTCTTATTGATCAAATCCCATCCTAATCCACTTGACTAGTTGATTTGGGACATTACAACACGTAAGAAGTTTATTAGGATTACAAAAAGAAAAGTTTTGATTAATTTGAAACTATTTCGCAGTTGTCAGGTCCGTCGAGTTTCATCACCACCTACTATCACCACCTACAACTTGGCTCCATCTCGCGACACTAGGTGGTGATACTCTCTATCTCAAAATGACCATCTTCAATTGCCACCTTCAACTTCGTCCTTCCTCATGAGGTATCAAGGCAATGGCTTCTGCCTGAGAATGGCGACCTAAGATCGCAACCAACATCTAACGATTGTATCTCGTGATGCATTCTAATTTCCTTATGCTGAAATTTACTCCAAAAATCCTCCATT
Organism: Litchi chinensis; assembly: GCA_019925255.1. Lineage (NCBI taxonomy): Eukaryota > Viridiplantae > Streptophyta > Magnoliopsida > Sapindales > Sapindaceae > Litchi > Litchi chinensis. Next base: position 20,834,382 of record CM034474.1, read on the forward strand.
TCCATTTCTTTCTTCTCATATCCTAAACCTAAACACCACAAACATAAAACCAAAAAAAAAAAAAAAAACAATTCTATACGAAAACATAACATAAATACTAGATATAATGGGCACTACATATTAACAATTATCGACCTAAAAGCATGTATCCACAACAGGGTGTGAATACTCCTTCATGGCCCTATGCTCCATCTGCACCAACAAAATCCTACAAAACAAAAATTAAAAATGATAACAAATAAAAGCACAAAATTAATCTATACATTATATACACAAAATACAATCATCCTATTAACAATTATACAGGCGATACAATCACACTAAAACTCAACGTGGTAGCTGTATAACCTCCCCGACAATGATGCCAACAATTATGATGCTGATTTTTGTGTTTTTAAATCCCCTAATAAAATTTATTCACCATACACCCCGTTACAGTATAGTAGACCTGAAAGCACTACATATTAACAATTATCGACCTGAAAGCATGTATCCACAACAGGGTGTGAATACTCCTTCATGGCCCTATGCTCCATCTGCACCAACAAAATCCTACAAAACAAAAATTAAAAATGATAACAAATAAAAGCACAAAATTAATCTATACATTATATACACAAAATACAATCATCCTATTAACAATTATACAAGCAATACAATCACACTAAAACTCAACGTGATAGCCGTATAACCTCCCCGACAATGATGCCAAAAATTTTGATGCTGATTTTTGTGTTTTTAAATCCCCTAATAAAATTTATTCACCATACACCCCGTTACAATATAGTAGATATAGGATTATCACACAGAGAGGTCGCACACTTTCTACGTTGACTTCTAATGTGATAACTACAGAAAATTAAAAGAGAATTGTTGAATTGGAAAACAATTAAAATTACTAAAAACTAATGAACAAGAATAACCACTAGCTAGGCAAATTCAAGAAACAATATCAATTGATAGCCAATGTTAGGTCACTAGTATTATGCAACTTTGATAATGAAGGCCTCAACTCAATTGTTTCAATTGCAAGCTTAGCTGGTGAGAATACTCCAATTGGTCATAAGAGCATACTCACTTCAATTAGCACACAGTCATGTACAATTAAATACCAACAAAAATCACAATTACAAATCAATACTAAATCTATCCATTCAGTTGCAAATAAATTCCAAACCCCTAATTAAACACATTTATTTTAGTCAAGTCATGCATTCAATCAGAAAACCTATCGATTCATCAATAACTCAATCATAAATGGTTATGCTAACTAAGCTATTGCTCATTCGGGTTATTAACATGTAACAAGACATCTCTAGTAAACATATAACAACCAATTAAAATATTCAATAAACATACGAATGAATAACAATTGAATTTCATATAAAAAATATTCAAAGTTTACATAACAACGGTTCCTAACAAGCAAATCAGTAACACAATTAAATCAAGAAAAAAAATAAGATAAACAAAAGAAGAAAACACCCATAAGCACAATCGAATGGTCTTTTGATGATGTTCAATAGTCTCCTTGGTCAAGACTCTGTATTCTTCCTAAATCCTTGTTGAAAACTTACTCGAATCAATGAAAAATTGATGAAAATATGTTCTGAGTGTTTCTTGAAGAGAGTGGAGGCTAGGGTTTTCTTCCTCCTCTCTTCTGGAGGTACATGGCTTGGTTTATATACGTATTAACCCTAAAAATAGTCAAAGATGGAATTGCCCTTGAAATCTTCACGAAAATAAGTTTCTGGTATGCAATGCCTCCTGCGGCGCCATTTGTAAGTGGCAATACAAGCTACAGCTAGTCACAACAAGTTGTTTTGATTTTCTGTTGCTTTCTATTACGAGGCGCCATGTGTGGCGCTGTCTACAAGTGGCACCCAAAACCGAATTGTTCCTCTTCATCCAAACTTGTCTCAAATCAACCTTGCAACTTCTGAAACATGCTCAAACACCTCTAAACCAGTTTAATTTGTATTGGAAACACATCGTTTCTTGTATGAACACCTAACGACATTAATGAACTTGAAACGTTCGCATATGGTGTTAAAAACAACTAAAATCTTGAGAATTAAACTAAATGAATAGGAATTAGGGGTCATAAAATAGGTTCAAAAATATCTTTGTCAACGACTCATATTAATGAGATGTGATGGTTGCAAGTGTTGGATGACAGCTATCAATCACTAACACAACTTGAAGAAAACGAAATAACTTGGCTTCCATCGCGACCAGAAATGACCAATCGCATTAGAAGCTGAGAACTAATGTTGGGCCTAAAAATAGCACAAAGGTCTTATGCCGAATTGAAGCCCTCTAAACCCAAGAAGAATATAAGCTCAGCAAGACAGAACAGTTATGAAAACCAAAACAGTTTGTCATGCCAACAAAGCGTCATGAAAGGAAAAAAAAAAAAAAAAACCAAAGTTACAAGTAGCAAGGCAGCTAGAGATGGGAAGCTCGCTCCTATAGTAGCTTGAATGGCGGGTTATCAAGAAACTTCCTTATTCCAACAAAATCCATAAAACTAGAAAAATACTTCAACTAGAAAATTTCCATAATAGCAGTTTGATTTGCTATCTATTTATTTAGTGTCGATTGATGTAAAATAGGAAAAATATATTAGCATTTCTTATATTTTAGTAACTCAATTTTATGTAAACAATGAACCTTAACACTATTAAATAGGCTCTTCATGCATGAAAAAGGGAATTTGAGCTTCGGTTACACAAGTTGAAACCCTAATTCTCTCTCAAGCAATATCATAACCGTAGATATAGGCTTCAAACTTACAATTGAATCATGTTAAAAATCTTGTATCATTTTCTCTTTCATCCTTAACTACTTAGTCTCTATTTCGCATCACCCCTTCAATCTCATTCAATTCACTCAATTTACATTAAATTGGGTGGAAATTGTAAAAAATACCCATTTAAAAAGGGTAAAATTTGTTTTTACCCAGTATTTTTAAAAAAATTATTTTTAACCCCTCAAACAAATATATTGCTTGGTATACCCAAATTGTCCAAAATACCCCTGGACATTTTTACAAAAAAACCCTGAACAGTTTAAAATTTATGAAAAACCGAATGGTGAAATTACGATTAAGTCCCCACATATATATACGTGACAACCGATGGACTACAGCCACAGTTCATCGATTTCTCACTCAAAACCAATCGATTTTTACGGAACCCAAACCCGATCGCGACCCGATCTTCCCCGTAACTTTTCTGGCCATTACCTCGACGTTTTCGACCTTCCCCGAGCAGCTCCTACCGTCGGCGAACCTGTAGAAAGTGTGAATGTTAGATTTTGATATGTTTGTTGTATGTTTTGATTGAGATTTGGGATTTTGAGATGTTTTGTTGTGTTATGGATGTTAGTTTAGGATGATTAAGTTTAGAATAGGTTGGATTTAGTGTGTTTGGTCGTGTTTGTGTTGAAAATGGTCGATTCCCACGAGAGAAGAGGTGTCGGGATTGGATCGGTTTTTGAGATCGGTTTTCCATGATCGGTTTTTGAGATCGGTTTTGAGATCGAGATCGGTTTTCCACGATCGGTTTTCCACCATCGATTATTCATTTCGATTTTTCGCGATTGGTTTTCCACAATCGGTTATTCATTTCGGTTTTTCACGATCGGTTTTCGAGATGCAAAACCGATCGTGGAAAACCGATTACGGATAACCGATCATGGAAAACCGAAATGAATAACAGATGGTGAAAAACCGAAGTGGAAAACCGATCTCAAAAACCGATGGATTTCATTAACCGGTTTTTCTGATGCATTCAAAAACCGATCAATTTCATTAACCGGTTTTTCAAATGCCTTCAAAAACCGATTCAGTTCAAAAACCGATTCTACTACTGATGATTTCTTTGTTGTTTTTCTTTCCTACAGATGGATTTCGACTATAAATATAGTTCACACACAATTGACAAACATACGAGCGGGAACACACACATTGGTCAAAGATTGGTTAATAAGATAATTGCCGTTATTAATAGAAGAAAGCTATACGATCGGTTCATAGCAGAATGTCCGTTCGGACATATTTTGAGGGTAACTAATCATACGGCTGCTGGTTCTGTGATTTTGTGGGTGCTTGCTAGAGAGATAAATGTAGCGGATGCACGCCGTGATGAGAGGTGGTTTGAAATTGGGGAGAGAAGCTATAGGTTTGGGAAACAAGAGTTTCTATTGGTGACCGGACTTCCTTTTGGGGGCATCGACCGTAAAATCTTCGAAATAGCTCCAAATGATCCAAATGGTCTCCTAGGGCGAATGTTTAATGGAGTGTCGCCGGAGGTGAGGGAGTTGGTCACATTTCTTGAGGCAAGAAGTGATAGAGGGGAGGGAGACCGTGCAGGGCAGGATCCGATAGATGATGAAGATCTTTTAAAGTTGGCGAATGTAGGAATTGCTTTCCATCTCTTTATGGGATTGGATGATAGAGCTAGCATTTATCCATTTATGTGGGTCCTCATTGAGAGTACAGAGAGATGGAAGACATTCCCTTGGGGCACATTATGCTATAGTGTCTTGTTACACTGTCTCGACAAGACACTTAATGAAGAGCGGGTCAGAAATCCACCAAAGACCATTAATATTTATGGCTATGTGTTAGCATTTCAGGTACGACAAGGCACTTTCAATATTTATTGCTTCCTTCTATTACATTAACTAGATATGGTTATATGTATGTTTTAATCAATTTTGCATTATATATTATCTGACCATTACTAACTATATGTATGTTTTTTGTTTAATCATTGTTACATTATAGTGGTGGTTAGTGGAGTTGTTCCCAGTGTTACGGGAGAAGATATCAAAAAAGACCCGGAACCCGAAAAGCGATCTACCAAGATGTATGAGACGATCACTGAAGAGAACACCCACAAATATACACAGCCTAGATGATTTCCCCCTCGTAAGCAACAAACATAACCTAAATTTGTGTCAATTATTTGTTTGTTATAACTATCGTTATTTATATTAAATATATAATTGTAGTATAACTAAATATATTGATATAATGCAGATAGTTGGCATTCGGTAAACCTTGGAGCCTACTGACGCCGAGAGGGAGATGGATTATTGGAAATCGTTTAATCCGAATCATATAGTTCATGATGAAGTACATAAATATGGCGGCGGGGGGAGTGATGATGATGATGATGATGATGACGACGATGATGATGACCATGATGATGGTGTAGGGGATGAGGCTGAGATAGAGGTTGATGATGAGGTGGAGATAGAGGTTGATGATGAGGTGGAGGGAGAGGATGATGATGAGGTGGAGGGTGACGATCAGCCACTTAAAGACGTCCGAAACGTGCAATTCGAATCAGAGGATACCTTATCAGAGTTGCGGACAAAGAAGGCACATGATGTACAGCACGTAGATTATAAGGTACAAATATTCTATTTATATAATAAAATTATTCAATAAATTTCAATTGTAGTAAATGCAAAAGATGTGGACATGTTATGTAGTAGTACGGAGTGTGAAAAAGAGACGGAGTCTCTTAATATGATAGACGAAGTGTAATTTGTTTAAATTTGCAGGTTGTATTTTCTTGGATACTCAAAAAACAGGGGAGACTCTGTCAAATTTTTTTTAAAATTAAGGGTAGTATGTAAAATGATATATATTTATGATTCTATGAAACAGGTGAAGCGGTTGTTTGAGTTTATTGTGGATTTACAGAAGACAACCCATAAGAAGTTAAGTAAAATGGATAGGAGGCAAAAGGCAACCTTTCAGATGGTAAGGGAGATAGATAGTAGGTTGAGACGGGTGGAAGAGCATTTACATATTCCCAGGCCTCCGGTTGCTAGGCATGATCCAGACGACGACGACGACGATGATGATGATGATGGTGGGAGCTTTCACATGTATTACCCATCACCACCACCACCACCACCACATCAGGACGAGGGTGTCCATCAGTTGCCTATTGATGTAGGCCAGTTAGCCATCCATGAGGAGGAGGAGGGTGATCATCAGCCACCTCTGCAGTCACCCCATCAGGAGGAGGAGCAGGGTGACCAGCAGCCACCTCCTCGGTCACCCCATCAGGAGAAGGAGCAGGGTGACCAGCAGTCACCCCAGCAGGAGGAGGAGCAGGGTGACCAGCAGCCACCTCATCGGTCACCCCAGCAGGAGGAGGAGCAGGGTGATCATCAACCACCTCATCGGTCACCCTAGCAGGAGGAGGAGCAGGGTGACCAGCAGCCACCTTATCAGTCACCCCAGTAGGAGGAGCAGCAGGGTGACGAGCAGCCACCTCAGCAGTCACCCCAGCAGGAGGAGGAGCAGGGTGACCACTCCCATACGGACTTTGGAGGTGTATCTGCTGCAGACACTGAGCGTGAGCATGACCAGGTAGACTTTATATCCCTATTGTGTTGCATTCTGAATGATAAATATTTCCTTGAATATTATACATGTTTTTAATTTACTTACAGTTGCAAGATGAAAGCATGCACGAGCTGGGCAAACGAAAGACAAAGCCAGCAGCACCTCTACGGACACCGTACACGGATCCAGGGCCAGGGAAAAAGAAAAAGAAAGTGGTCCAACAGCAAGGGGAGGAGGTGGCAAAGTATATAGACACCGTAGAAGTGGTCTATAATGAATATAAAACTGCAACCACATTGGATCTCATGTATATTTAGACAAAAAAAAAAACGTTTCTAATTTTTGTATCTTTATTGTTAATGTAAGAAAATATATAATAATGTTTACTACTTTTTTTTGAATTGTAGGCGTTCGATTGATCGTTGTGGGTGGTCTGTGATACCAACCACATTGGTCACACTCGAGAATGTGGACGAGTGGTTGACTAATGAGCACATCGATTCTTATTTGATGTGCCTAAGAAAAAAAGGGTGGAATGAGATGGAAGATCATACATACGCTGTCCATGGCAGTTCTTTGTTTGTAAGTATTTACATTTAAGTTAGTTATGCATTTATAATTTCATATTACGTTCGGTTGATTGGTTTTAACATGTTTAATTTTTATCATACAGGCAATGATGACAGCGCATTATAGGGTGCATTACACCAGCAAACAAAGAACATTTGATCCAATTACAGCTGATGTACCCCCATAGTGGCTTGCATACGGTCGTGGGCTTATAGACGCAGCAGTCCCGTGGTGGAAGATTGATAGTGTAAGTGTAGTTCGAACGTTAATATTTATTATATGAATATCCCTTCTAGTCCTATAATACTAACGTTTTGAAATGCAGGTGTTGCTACCGTGTAGCTTGAATCAACAACACTGGGTCCTTTGTGATGTGCGCATTAGAGAGGAAAGAATCATAATGTATGATCCCTTGGCAAATGTTGACATAGCCTATCGACAAGAGCCACTTGAGCCGCTGGTATGTTTGATGCCTATTTTATTGCGGTTCCTGGGATTTTATGAGCAGACACAGTACCTATGCCACCCGTGGATGTCCGGTGGAAAGTTCAGCGTCTTGGACGAGCAGCTGTGCCTCAGCAACCTGATGGGTGAGTAAGTTTATATATATTAATGATATTTAATATTTAATTATCTTTATGTTAATATATTAACATAAACATAAATTAATATAATGTTAATATATGGTTATGATTAACATTAATATATAATTATAGCTTAATTATTATATATAGTTTATATATTATGATATTTAATTATGTTAATGTTAATATATGTTTATATTATTATCTTGATGTATATAGTTTATATATCATGATATATACAGGACCAGTTGCGGAGCATATGTGGCCATGTACGTACGTGACCTTGTGCAGCGGAGAACGAGTACATGGAAATCAAGAAAACATGAGACCGTGGCAGATGTCATCGCACTAAGGTCCGAGATGGCCAGAGACATATATATGTGCTCAAAGCCTATGTATAAAGTTAATAATTTTGGAAAATGGTTTGTAGACACTGATGGAGAAGTGGTATATAAATAAATTTAATTATTCTTTTATTAGTATTCATTATTTATTTGATGGTATTGCATTCTATATTTTTAAATTGCCAACAAAACATTATAATTAAACATTATAGTTAATAATATAATGTTAATATAATGTTAATATAATATAAAATGTTAATATAATGTTAATATAATATAAAATGTTAATATAACATTATATTAACATTAGATTATTAACATATATTAACATTATGTTAACTATAATATATTAACATTATATTAACATATAATATAATGTAATATTATATTAATATTAATATATGTTAATAATCTAATGTTAATATAATGTTAATAAAATATTAATATAATGTTAATATATGTTAATAATCTAATGTTAATATAATATAAAATGTTAATATAATGTTAATCTAATGTTAATATAATGTTAATATAATATAAAATGTTAATATAACATTATATTAACATTAGATTATTAACATATATTAACATTATGTTAACTATAATATATTAACATTATATTAACATATAATATAATGTTAATAAAATATTAACATAATGTTAATATATGTTAATAAGCTAATGTTAATATAATGTTAATATTATATTAATATAATGTTAATATATATATATATGTTAATAATCTAATGTTAATATAATGTTAATATAATGTTAATATATATTAATATAATGTTAATATATGTTATTAATATAATGTTAATATATGTTAATATATTAATACTATGTTATTGTTAACCTATTAACATACCATTAACATTATATTAATAATGTGAATATATATTAAGACTAACATATAACATTATGTTAACATTATATTAACATTAGATTATTAACATATATTAACATATATTAACATTATATTAATATAATATTAACATTATATTAACATTATATTAACATTAGATTAACATTATATTAACATTATTAACATTATATTAATATAATATTAACATTATATTAACATTAGATTAACATTAGATTATTAACATATATTAACATTATATTAATATTATGTTAATATATATTCACATTATTAATATAATGTTAATGGTATGTTAATAGGTTAACAATAACATAGTATTAATATATTAACATATATTAACATTATGTTAATAACATATATTAACATTATATTAATATAATATTAACATTATATTAATATTAGATTATTAACATATTATTAACATTATATTAATATAATATTAACATTATATTAACATTATATTAACATTAGATTATTAACATATATTAACATTATATTAATATAATATTAACATTATATTAACATTAGATTAACATTAGATTATTAACATTATATTAATATTATGTTAATATATATTCACATTATTAATATAATGTTAATGGTATGTTAATAGGTTAACAATAACATAGTATTAATATATTAACATATATTAACATTATGTTAATAACATATATTAACATTATATTAATATAATATTAACATTATATTAACATTAGATTATTAACATATATTAACATATATTAACATAATATTAACATTATATTAACATTAGATTATTAACATATATTAACATTATATTAATATTATGTTAATATATATTCACATTATTAATATAATGTTAATGGTATGTTAATAGGTTAACAATAACATAGTATTAATATATTAACATATATTAACATTATGTTAATAACATATATTAACATTATATTAATATAATATTAACATTATATTAACATTATATTAACATTAGATTATTAACATATATTAACATATATTAACATTATATTAACATTAGATTATTAACATATATTAACATTATATTAATATTATGTTAATATATATTCACATTATTAATATAATGTTAATGGTATGTTAATAGGTTAACAATAACATAGTATTAATATATTAACATATATTAACATTATATTAATAAAATATATTAACATTATATTAATGTTATATTAACATTAGATTAACATTATATTAATAACATATCTTAACATTATATTAATATTATATTAACATTATATTAACATTAGATTTTAAAATAATGATATAGTTTGTAATAACATGATATATTAAGATAACACATATTATAGTAAAGGTATATTTAGTAATTATTACTAATATCATATGAATATTAATAAATGATAAAATTAATATATAATGATTTTAAAATAAAATGATCATACAAACAGAAATAAAATCAACTCAAGAAAAAACCGGTTTTTAAGAGTACATGAAAAACCGATACCGGTTTTTGAACACCCCTTAAAAACCGATCCACACTTGGCGTGCTGGAATAAGTGGTGGCAGTGGATCGGTCTTTGAGGAGAGATGGAAAACCGATACCGGTTTTTCAGAGTTACTAAAAAACCGATCGATATAACCTTACATTAGGGAACGAAAGGCAACTTGATCGGTTTTTCACCATATCTGAAAAATCGATACCGGTTTTCCAGACTCCGTGAAAAACCGATTTTAATGGTTCCGAGATGACATGAAATGAGCCAAAAACAGTAGACATAGAGACATAATTTATACAGCAGTATTAATAAATAATTGAGTAATTAATATAAAAATGTTTACATAAAACATGCATAAACAAAATGGCAACCAATTGCTAATCATCATTTCTGTCAGTAGCCATTTCTGGATCGGGAGTAGGAAACCGTAATACACATCGACGTTGGTTGTGTCTAGTCTCATGACACAAGCGACATCTTCGAGAGCGTGACTCATTTTCAGTAGCATTTGAACTCGTTCCAACATCCGCATCCACTTCTGCGCTTGTCCCTTCACTAATAGAAGTTGGCGGGTTAGGGCAACGAAGACGGTTGTGTCCCCTTTGACCACATTTTCCACACTTTTTTCGACGAGGATCTTCCCCAGCTGAAGGAATCCGAACCTCCTTCGGCCTACCTGCTTGTCTTTTACCTTTCGGTGGTAATACAACCATACTTCTAACTTCCGCTGAAACATTCCAACTGGCCAATTTAGGGACGGGATTAATCGGACGTGCATATGCAGCTTTTAGCCACTCCACGCTATAGTACTGACTGCAAAGTGTATCACAACTGACGCCCTTGAACCTGACATGTATCAACAATTAATATATGTTATGCTATGGCATAAAATGCTAAGAAAAACACTGTGTAATTACCATACCTGGCCACAGCACATGCATGAACACATGACAACTGATCAAGGTTCCACTGCTTACACATACATGTGTGCTGTTGAATGTCAACCATCGCATCTCTTTGCTATAATGTATGACACTGTAATGATACGGTTCTGCAATGGGATATACGCTACCTTCCGTGGATAAATCTTTTGCCAACATGATACGAAAATATGCTGCGGTAGTAACATACGTTGTGAGCTTCTCAGCAGCAACACGTCTATTATTAAATCATCTCTGCAATACATTTCTTACATATTCATGTGCAGTTGTTATTAGCAAACGACGTGCTTGCATCATGCAATTGTTAAGCGACTCTGCAATGTTGGTAGTCATCATTTCATATCTTCTTCTTGGACAATGTACTCGTGACCACCTGCTCACTCCAGCCTTAACCAAAGCTCCATGTGTGGTCGGATGCAATGCACGCATTTCTTCCAATATTCCGTTGCATTCATCGGGCACATAACAGTATGCTGCATTGTAAAATGCATTTTTCACATCCGAACGCTTTTTATACTGTTGCTTAAGGTTTTGCCACAAATGGAAAAAACATAACACATGTGGGACTTCAGGAAAAGCTACTTTCATCCCATTCGATATGCTCTTATGATGATCCGATACGATCACCAACTCGTCTAACACCCCGATTGCTCTTCTCAACCTTTTTAGGAACCAAGTCCACGAATTGTCTGACTCTCCGTCAGCAAATCCAAAGGCGATGGGATAAATCATCTCCGACCCATCTTTGCATGCAGCAAAAAAAATCACCCTTTATATTCACCTTTCAAATGAGTGGCATCAATAGCAACAACCGGTCTCATGTAAGACCGAAAACCCTCAATAGAAGCTCCAAGTGCAACGAAGGAATACAAGAACCGGTTGTTTTCATCTGTCTTAATTGCTGTCATTGTGCCGGGGTTTGAAAGTTTTAACATCTCGAAGTAGGACGGAAGCTGTTGATATGATTCATCCGCTTGACCATATGCTAGTTTCTTTGCATATTGTAAAGCCTTCCAAGCTTTACTATATAAGATTTGCACTCCATATTGCTCTAGCATTTCTCCAACCAAACGATTAGGTGTATAAATATCTCTTCCCACCTTTCCTGCATACAATTTTCCGATCACAATAGCCTTCACACTCTTCATATGTGATTCCATGGCTGTCTGACGACACGTGTGTTCCGCTACATAATTCAACACAAACCACATTGAACAACCCTTTCTGCATCTTGCACGAACACTAAAGCTACAAGTTTTATCTTTACAACCGGCTTCAAATCGCTCCGTGTCCGAACGTCTAACCCGATATTCAAACTTAGCTTTCAGAGCATATTCGCCAATAGCTATAGTCATTTCTTCTTTACTAGTAAAGAATGCTCCTTTATACAACGTACCATGTTGGTAGACGGTTGACGTAGCGCTTGAAGTAGCTTCAATGTCCCCCAATTCTACACCAGGAACAATCCAGTATGGTTGTGAAGGATTGTTCTGAAATTGTAAACCTGAAAATCTTATTTCTGGAAACTCTTCTTCTTCTGCGACATCATCAAATCGAGTTTCCTCTTCATCACTATCTCCGGTTTGCTCTTCATCACTATCTTGTATTCCATCACCATTATCATCTGTGTCTTCATCTTCATCATCAATACCATAATTCGTATAGTCATCATTAACGTCACGAATGGGACTTTCAACCGATGTAAATGGGGTGATAGAAGTATCAACTTGATTGCTCCCAATGCCTGAAGTGAGATAAAAATGACTTTCAACCATATGTGAATTTACTAGTCTATCCATATTTGCCTCGTCATGTCTTATGCCTAGAATTGAATCAGTGACAAATGGACGAACGGTACGCCTACTAACCCCAGCTCCAAAATCTCTGGCAATCTTATCGATATAAATCTCTTTAACATCAATATTTTTTATCGCCATCAAACCAACAACACCAAGATCGGACATGATACGTATCTTTTTAACCTGACCATTTGTTGTACTTTGTAGTAAATAATATATACGGATTTCCCACATTCTTCTATCAATAGCAGCCTCTCTGTATATAACATCCACCAATGATGAAAAACTACTATTTTTGTGGACCCCACACATGATCGACTCCCCGCCAATGTAATTACATCCATTCCACTCTCCGTCAAAGTTGATTACAACGGTCTCTTGAGCCATTCCTGCAATATTCAAATCAAATGATAATTAAATCTCATTTCAATAGGGTAATATTACAAAATATAATTATATCGAATCATATTCAATACATAGCAACACAAACATATAAAAAAATCATTAAAAAGGTGTTAAATTCGGTTTTCCAGTGAAGTTATCGGTTTTTCATTCTCTCAAAAAACCTTAATTCGGTTTCGGTTTTTCAGCCACTGGAAAATCGGGATTGGTTTTTCAGCCCGGTTTTTCAGGTCGATCGGTTTTTCAACCACTGAAAAACCAGTTTTTCAGTGGACTGAAAAACCGGGGAAAATCGGATCGATTTTTCAGTAACCGGGGCTCTGAAAAACCGATCCCACAGAGTAGAAAACCGATTATCGGTCACGAAAAACCGATTTCGTCGCAGATTTTGCAGATTTCGTCGCAGATTTCATAAACATTTAGATCTCACAACCAAATCATTCTTATAGTCTTTTAGCTAGCAATATGAACAAAACAACCTAAAAACCAACCAAAAAACTCATACATTACCTTTCAAACTCAAATGGAAGAAGAATCTTCAAAACCTTCAATGGATCCAAAAACTTCAATGGTTGAAGAAGCTCGAATGACTAATCCCCTCAATAAATTGTTTTTCAGCTGCAATGGATCTCAAAAATCTTCCTAATTTTCGTAATTTTCAGCTGTAATGGAGAAGGAAGATGGAAAGGGAGATTATTGGTAGGAGAAGGAATAAGGTTATTTTCGTAATTTCATATTTGGGTATTTTAGTCATTTTAACTTAAGGGTATTTTGGTAATTTCATATTTGGGTATTTTAGTGATTTTAACTTAAGGGTATTTTGGTAATCTTGGGTATACAATGGAAATAGTTTGTTTGGGAGGTTAAAATCAATTTTTTTTAAATAGCTGGGTAAAAATAAATTTTTTTTTTTTTATTTGGATAAAACCATTAAATCTCCCTTAAATTGGATGTCGGCCGATTTTATTAGTCAACAGATATCATTAGTAAATTTTCGTCAAAATCATACCAGACAATCATTCAATCGAATAGACAAAAGCTACACACGTCCAATTATTTCAATTCCACTAATTGCGATTTTCTTAGTCAAACAATTTGATCCTTTTTATCTGATGCTTTAAACCGTTGTTTGTATCAGTTAAATACCGTCTAATCACATAAAGGTGACCTTTAATTAAATCAATCAAAACTGCACTTAATTCAAACTAAAATAGCTCCTAAACTTCACTTTTCACTACTTCAATAGTGCACTTAAATATTACAACGAAATCTAACAAACCAGCTACTATTAAATCACTTTAATATCATTCAACACTTCATAATAGTCGAACTCTAATAAAAATTTCAAAAGATAACTTGTTAAAACTAATCTTTATGACAAAGAAAGAACTATATCTTTCTTTTTTGTTGTCACAAGTCAATTCAGCTGCTATACATCACATTAAAAATTTGTTTTGAAAGCACTACAACATACCAATCTGATACCATCGTGTGGGCAAATCCCTCCCGCATGGGAGCTATTTTCTAGATCACGCCACCAGTGTTTTGTCTCACTTGATCCTAACAGATCTCGTCTGCATGGGAGTTACTTTCTGGACTGCGTCACTAATATCCCATCTCGCTTGATATCTCATTTAGATTACTTCTCATAGTTCATAAGACTTAAGATTTAGCGTTTACAGTTTAACTGATTTATTAGAAAGTAGTTTTTACTAGTGTTTATTTTGTGAATGAATTTAAATGATAACATCCATGTTTTCATTATGATTAAATTCATGAATAGATCTGGTAACTATCACTGCTAACATCGAGCCTACACTTTATGTTTGCATTGATTAAAACATTGGTGAACTATATATACAAAGTCATGTTCACACCATCCAAACATAGTCGATTCTATGTCACCAGGATTCCTAGTTAAATAAGTGATCTTATAAAAACTAGAATTCTATCTTATCTGAAATCTTTTATTTTAAAATACATTCTTTGAAAAATCTTTTTGAGTTTAGACAAATTATAGTTTGAATTTAATTAAATTAAAAGGAATTAAATTTAGTCTATGCATGGAAATCCACCCCTCTTAGAATTCTTATTCTCGTTTCTTTTTAAATATTAAAAAAGACTTTTGTTACCCTATTTAAAAACGAAAAAGAAAAAACAAAATTTTTAATTAAAAAATGTGAGAAAACCCTATTTTATAGTTATCAATGGTGAAGTAGATAACATTAAATTGTAATTAAAAAATCATTATTATTATTTAAAAAAATAATTTAATAAGCATAATATTATTATATAAAAATAATATTTCTTGATGACAAAAAAATACATAATTTTCTTTCAAAAATGCTAAAGGAATACTTATTTTCAATCAAGGGTATTTTTGTAACTTGTAAATAATCCATTCTAATTTTAGGTTAAGTAAACATTTTAAAAGAAATATTGTCGATTTTGATAATCATTCCTACAATTGAAATAAACAACTTATTCTGATTCTGATGCATTAATCCAATTCCAAGTTAATTCAATTTCATATCATTCTAATTTTAAATCATTTTGATTACATGCAAGTAAACACATCATTAAAGCATATTGAGAAAACAACTTATTCTGATTCTAATACATTAATCAAATTCCAGATCATTCCAATTTCAAACCATTCAGATTACGTGCAAGTAAACACACCATTAAAGTGTATTGAGAACACACACACATATGTGTGTGTACGTGCGTGTGCATGTAAGCGTGTGTGTGTTCAAATAAAACTACTCACACTTTTGACAAAGGTAAGACTTAAACCTTTAACCTCTTATAATCAAGAAAAGTGTTTAACTACTCTTACTAAGAGATAATTTTATTTTCTTTAATATTTATAAAAGTTATATATTCATTAAGTGAATGTATTACTTAAGTGTCTAAGCACGTTCGTAATAGCTTAGAATATTTTATTTCTCATCAAACTAATCTAAGTTATTTATTCTCTTTCATTTTCCATATGGTAGTTGGAATAATTATTAAACTAGGAATACCACTTGACTGAACTACCTTATAGAGCCTATAAATAGGTCTGTTAGGCTAAACGCCATGCTAGCTGAAATCTGGATTAATTGATTGTTTTGTTTAGAATTCCGAATTAATTGCAAATTGATGGCAACACCATATGGATTATCGATTCTCTTGGACAAATTAACCCTAGAACTTGATCAGTTGTTATTTAAATGAATTCAGCACGTAATATTAGATTGTTAATTTCACCTAGTATTCACTCTCATTGATTTTAATCCTTTAATTTATTGACTTAATTTGGGTTTTGATATTCTTCTTCCCACAACCCTATTTTCTTTTGTTCATTTAATTCTTTTCTTAAGTTAGTGTTAAATTTTGCTAGATTAAAATTAATTAATTAGATTTTGTAATTCTCAGTGGTAACAACATTCGTGCTTGCTCACTAAACAAGCCTCTATGATTCGTATACTTGTGAGTAATGAAGAATTCAACTACATCAATTGCCCAATAATTTTTCTCCAAAAAAAAAAAAAAAAGAAAAACCCAATAATTGTGGAAAATTTGAGTTATTTTATATGTTGATTCTCTTTGAAAATGAATTCTCATGTCATGAAATTGAAAGGAGTTTGAGATCACATGATAAGTATTTGCCTATCACAATGAATTCAATTCAAAACTAATACCATAAGTGAGTATAAAAAATGTATGGTTAATTTGGTTATGTATTTGCCTAAATATGGTTAATTTACTTAGATATATTTATATATGATATTAATTTTAATTTCTTACTACAGATCCGTCTTTCATAAAATAGTTGAACATTTTTCTTAAACCTTAGTAACAGATATTCAAGTTCCACGTTTGCTAATTTAATCACAAAGTGTAATGAAACCTGCCTTATCCCCTATAGTGTAAGTTGTATTCCAATTCATGCTTACGATAGTTAATCTTGTTAGATCCCACCAAATCCCTGACTCCATTGGTGTTAGATTTTAATTGAAAAAAAAAATTATTCTTTATTAATTACATATCTGTATATACTTCCACATACATTTTTCAGTTTAAAGTCGCAAATGCGGACGATGTCTTTCGATCTCCTTCACCCTCGCAATCCAACAGCTTCCCAAAATTATCTGAAAAAAGGAAGGCGGCAACGCCTCCTACTATCCATCAAGGATGCCGCTGGCGATCTATTTTGGAGGAGGTTGTGCCTCCTCCGCTGCAAACGAGGCCATGCCTCTGCGCCATTAAGAAAAGAGGCAGTGCAACCTCATCTGACAAGGCTGGCGCCTCCTTAGAGGGATCAATCCTCTCCAACCGGTCAAGTGACTCCCGCAACCGGGTATCTCAGAGATCAACCAAAGGATGTTCTGATTTTATTTTTCATTTTTAAATTAGTTAACTAATTTATTTAAATTTATTAATCAAACATTTAAATATATTTTTAAACATAAAACTCAAAAAATAATCATATTACTCATTCCGATAATGTTTAATAATCATATTAAACTTAAAAATAATTATATCAGTCAGTCTGATAATGTTTGATAACAAACACTATACATAGATGGTCAGTGGCACTGTTTATAAGCCCACTACCCCTGTGCCTTCCCCACTTGAAGATATTCTCTCATAAAAAAATATATCGGTTATCTCCCCATCTTGTGTGGACCTTCTCACTCACCTATGTGTGAGATACTCCTTGCCGTGTGAGACCTATTCCTTGGATAATATCATAGAGTCAAACCTCGTTTGGTCTCCACAGATTCAAAAAAAAAAAAAAAAAAAAAGCCATACAGTAATACAGTACCACTAATCTCTTGCAATACAAGCCTATACAATAAAAGTATTTGTAGTTTCTCATAAAGTAACAATCAATTAGAAGCCGGAAAAAGAAAAAAAAAAAAAAAAAAATGCACCTACGCAACTTTTTAAAATTCAGAAACAAGAAAACGAAAAATCAAATATCGACTGTAAAAGAAAGCATTTCTGTTTTTGCATTTATATATGCCAAATTTCGATATCTAATTGTCAGTACCAAGACTGAACACAGAGAGCTTAATCAAACGAGAGCACAAGGCGGCGGACTGCGTATAACACAAAAGAAGATAACTGCTCTTCTAAATTATCAAATAACAGCTTATGATGGAAAATTGTGAAATTACATAATGTCAGCACTTATGATATACATGGCATGACTTATGCCTGTAAATTAACAATAAAAATTATTGTACAAACACCTAGACTACAAATGACCTATCTTATGATTGAGACTTGAGAGAATCGAATGGATGTAAACGAGTTCTATTAAAAAAACTACAATGAACTTTTTATCCAAAAATAAGTTAATAAAGCAGCCATACCCTAATATATTAGCCTCAAAAGCCAAAAGGTGCTTTTCTCCTGCTTCCGCCTTCTCCATACTGTTCATTCCACTTCCTCAACTCATTCATGCTTGACGCATCATAAGCAACAGATGGCCCAACCTAGACATCAGAATTACACATTAATATGAGAGTCTTACATCTTCAAAGCTAATAACACTGATGCGATAAAACAAAAAACATAACCAATAATGAAGGTGAATTTGGGAGTGTGTTTGTAGAAAGCATTTGAGTAGAAGCACACCGCAAACACGTTTAAAATTTAATGACAAAGAACTTGTCAAGTGCTTTTTAAGAAAGAAACCCCTATGCTTTTCTGAGCCAGGAAATACTTGTTTGAAAAATGCATTTCAACTGTTGTTTACAACAAATACTACACAAACACTACAAAATTGACTCGATCATTTTCTAAAACGTCAAAATCAATCCCAAAGAGTGACCCAAACTCATCCACGAATTTCTCTTAAATATACATAGGCATGAACTCTGATTTCCAGTCTAATTAACATTTCAGCAGTTAATATATATGTATATATTGTTTACACCAACTCCAATGGATCTCATTCAGTCAGGATCAAAAGTTGAAAATAAATACAAGAGCATGCTGCACAAGATCAAGAAACTCAGTTATATATACATAATGTTTACACCAACTCCAAAGGATCTCATTCAGTCAGGACCAAAAGTTGAAAATAAATACAAAAGCTTGTTGCACAAGATCATGAAACTCAGTTTAAGGACAAGTAGCACACGTCTAGTACGAATCTACGACATGTAACCCTTACACAAAACTAGAATAAAAGCAATATATATCAACAAAATTCTACCGTGGATTTCGACTGAATAAAATCCTCCACAGTAAGTGGCCTCAAAACCGGTGATGGATCACTTTTGACTCCCTGTACAAAAATGTGACTGAATATCAGAGGTCAAGCAGAATGAAATGGCATAAAAAATGTAGATACAAAAGGTAAATAAATAAATATGAATTTTAATTCCAACAAATAATAAATAAATAAACAAAAATTGTGAGGCTGCAGCAACTTGGGTTATAAGCACATCATGGTGCAAATTTAACAACCAGATGCAGGAGTTGGTCTAGCCCAACAGTGGCAGCGCATGGCATTAGACATTCGGCCACCCATTCTCTCTAATTTACTGCCAAAGCCAGACTATAAACTAACTATTGAGCCTACAAGATTCAAGGCAACAAATGTTTTGACTGGAAACAGAGAAGTTACTAAATTAGTGAACCAAAAGGTTCATCAGAGGAACCTTACAACCCACATAAAGAGAGTAAACCACATGGGATAATAAACTGTTAGCATTTTCCACAGAACTTTTTAAATCAGAATTGCACCCACCACAAACAATTAAAATAGCTCTGACTACAGATCTATCACACAAAACAATCAGTATTGACCATCTTTATTATGATGGTTATTTGTGATCAAATGAACTGAATAAACTAATTTGTATACCATGCTTTCTTTCTATATTTCTACAGCTTACTGAATGCACAACTCATAATTTCAATTTTTCCACAATGAAGCCAAATGTAAAGTACAGTCTATATGCAGAAACAGTTTAAATATTTGAAGAATTCTTCTTAAATTATATAAAGTAAGACAGATGTAAAGTACAAAGACAAACACCTGCTTTTCTTTCTCTAGAAGTTCTTGGACGGGTCTATACGCAGCAGCAATACAGAGGTTCTGAAGAGCAAAAGCACAATAAAGTGTGAGAAATAAAATACACATATCAAATTGACCGTAAATGTCAGAGACTCAGAGTACTACCTTCAAATCACTACCAGAATATCCCTCAGTTGCGTTTGCAAGTTCATGATATTGGAAATCAGGTCCTATATTTTCTTGTGCAAGAAATATTTTTAAAATCTTCATACGATTCTCAGCATCTGGCAGGTCCACATATATCCTAAACAACAGTCAATAAAAATATAAGCAAACTAATAAAACTACGTATATCAGTAGATAAGGCTACAATGTAACTCAAGCATGCAGAAGCTAAGGGAACTGATAACACAAGACATTGACAACCTGACAATTTTCTACAACACTTGTAGCAATAAAAATATTTTTACACAGCAATATTACCTTCTTGGTAAGCGGCGAATGACAGCATCATCAAGATCAAATGGCCTATTTGTGGCACCAAGGATGAGGATTCTTTGGCTCTCTTTTGACCTCAATCCATCCCACGCTGCCATGAACTCATTTCTCATTCTTCTAGTTGCCTCATGCTCAAAGGCACCACCACGAGCACCAAGCAAGCTATCCACCTATAGAAACAGTACAAGCTTTGTTGTAGGCAGTATGCTAAGATAATGAAAGCACGAAAATAACAGACTTAAGCGATGAATCCACATTGGTGTCATTGTACCAGTGAAAGAAAGTATATATTCTTCTATTTTGTGACTAACATCGCCAAAGTCCTTAGGACAAATATAACAATTTACAAAATTATTTCACAACTTCATTATCTCAACATAATTAACAGGCATGGAACAACGGAAGAGTGTGTACATGTATTTTATTTCAACACTTCTTTTTAGAACATTATTATCAATGTTTGTTACGAACACATTTTCTGATTTTCAAAATGTCTAATTGTTTCTGTATATGCTGAATAACTCCTAACAATGAAAATAATACATGAACTGGCACACCATTTGATTTCTTGGACTTCTAAATTGAGTTACCAAGTACAGGGTGTGAGAATAAGAAAAATGTGTTCATCTAATGATCTGGTGCGCTGGACAATACGCTAATGCACATATGAATAAGGCAGTGGTTTCACAGTGGTCAGCAATTTGTCTGAGCTATTTTCCTAAGCACAAAAATGTGGGAAAATAGAAAATCTGTTTCTAGATCTAGTTACATTGTAGTGAGTTTGTAAAAGACTTCATTCAGTATCCAGTATAGCGTTCTCAACATCATATTAAAGCAACTCCAGCATACCATCCTCACTATCAAACTAAAGCAACTCCAGCATACCATCCTCAATATCATACTAAAACAACTGTTTTGGTCAATGAAGCGTCCAAATGCAAAGGACTGTTGTTTATTTCTCATTATGTTTGGTTGGAAGGCAGCTGTTTATTGATTGAATTTTTTCTATTTTGTATTTTTCCTTTTGTTTTGTTCGTTGTTTTGGTGGACTACTGGTTCATTTTTGTACTCCGTTTCTCGTTTTCTATCGGGGGGAAAAAAGGTGTATAGGTCCTCACATTTGATGCCTATAACACAGAAACCTTAAGAGTTGTCCTTCTAAGATACCCTAGGCTTTTTCTAACTAGCATTTTTCCTATTTTATCAAATTATTGATAGAAAGAGAGAGAAGAGAGAGAGAGCTAAAGCAAAAAAAAAAAAAATTTCCAAACTGGTTATTTCATGGAAACAATAAACATAGCTTTCCATATAAAAAAAAGTGCCTTCTCCTTAGTATAATTTGCATTACTGTTCTCAGGATATTCTTGACCAATTCCAGAAATTAGGTTTAAATATATTCAAATGAACACAAGCTTAATATGCCACATTGTTACAGAGAATCTTACCTCATCAACGAATATTATGACAGGGGCCAGCTTGCCGGCAAAAGAGAACAGTGCCTTAGTAAGCTTTTCGGCATCACCAAACCACTACATTGCCATCAAAAAACAAAATAACAATCTTCATTTTATAGCAGAAACTTAACAAATATTCCATGATGCAAACATTAATATTTCCCAACTGCACTTATGTAATATTAACAAACTAGTCATCTACATTTATTTTGCCCCTTCAGCCCAACAAAAGCATACATTTCTTTCAGAAAAATATGTAAGCATATATCATAAACAAAGAAATGTGTGTTCCTACAACCATAAAACACACAGCATAACCATGACCAAGCTCAAATTTTTATGTAAAAACCGGTTCACAAGACACCATTCTTTCAACAAGCATTTCTTCGAAGACGTCTTTGTTTGTAAGTTCAGAAGATGAAGGACCAGGAAGCAGAAACATGAGCTTTATGACAAGCATGCCTTTCTGAATTTTACTCAAATGACAAATGTTTGGTTAACATAACACTATATAAAAGGAGTGATGCTACAATCCCTAAATATTGGCTCAAATTCTTGCCCAATGACGCAAGGTGATTTGTAGTTGCCATGTAGATCATGGGATATGCAGCTAATGCAGTACAAATCACCTTGCCACAACATCTGTACACTAGACTTTGGATAAATGCTTGGGCAATGTAGCACTTATCATAAATAAAAATTAAAAGTGGAACATGTATAACAGAAAAAGGATTTACAAAAAAGGAGAACATGAAATCCTATGGAAGAGAACAGATATTAAAAATGGGTGTCAATCTTGCCATCCAAAATTTTAATTTTTACACCCAATTTTATGAACACCGCCCACCTTTAAATTTAAAAATTTTGACATTTGTGATGATTACCCATAAATAACACTAATAACCTTTTAAAAATAAGTATTAATTTATACATAAATGACTTAACTACCCACCAAGATTATTAATACACCCAATAAATACACCATCCTTTTTGCCTTGATTAAATTTTTCCTTTTAACAAAGTCTTCTTGTTATACATTTTTACAGACTAGTGTTTGAGTATATTTGAACTTAACAACTTTTTTCTAATTATTTTTTCCTTCTTAAGATTGTATGATTTTTAGTTTTTAGTTTTTTTTTTTTCCCCTTTTCAGGTTAACTGAACACCTAGATGTGAGAATGAGCAAAAGTGTGATAGCGTGACACCAGAGTTGCAGCCTCACAACAATTACATTAAGTGGAAACTAAATTACTCTACCATGTTGGATACACACAGACTAAAGCCATTTCAAGGTTTCCCTTTTCAGCAGGGATGGTAGAAGCAGTGAAGGGCTGTACTTTGGGTTCACAAACTCAGCTGACTTCTCTGTATATTTTGCGAGTTTCACTGGCAACCATTTGAAAGATTTCACCAAGTTCAGATTTTCCACCAGAGCTTCTGCATCCTTTCCCAAGCTTGTTAGTTGTTATTACACAACACTGTAATACATGTTTGATGTCTAGTTGCGTTGCTAAGTAAACAACAAAGACTTATTAACAGTCTAAACTTAGAAATTGAGCAAGACTAAAACCTCCTCAATTTGGACAACAGTCTAGTGTTTATATTGTCCTTACTAGTCATGTTATTTAAGAATATTTTTGTAATTAAAATTTTTAATAGAACATGGGTGTAGAAATCAAATTTTGGGTGACGATATCAACACCCATAAAAGATTTAACAATAGAGAATTAATAAAATTGCCATTCCTCATTCAGCTTCTATTCACTTCTATGCAACAGGTCTTTGATTTTGGTACTGTTTGGGTAACCCAGTTAAGCCTGTTTGACAACTTTGGTAAACTAGGAGTCTAAAATGGAGAGTGGCTTCATTACATAAAAGTGGAGTTTTGGAGCCAAAGGAAAGATAATGCTCTTAAGTGTAAGAATTTTAGTCCATTAAGTTTCATATTATTTTTCTTGATCATTTTTGTTTAAAAGTAGTATTTTATCTTTTACTACTTCATTTTTATAACTTCTTCATGCCTTCAGCTTAAGATAACTAAAATTCATAAAACGTTTACACTGGTAGACAACAGAGGCATGTCATTTTCGCAACCAACCATCTTGCAGAGACATTTTTGTCAAATCTCTGCTTAACAAGAGAAACATAACTCATAACATGAAATAGAAGTGGAAAATGGTTAATTAAATTAGAAAGTGTAGGCTTAGAATTGATTCAAGTCCTAGTAACTAGAAAAACAGCACCATACCTTTGAAGTAAGAGTTGAACCAGTTATGCTGATAAAATTTGCACCTGCTTCTGTTGCAAGTGCCTTGGCGAGAAGGGTTTTCCCAGTTCCAGGAGGCCCAAAAAGTAGTATTCCTTTGCAAGGCTAAAAAACAATTTACAGAGTCACACACAGGAACGGCACAAAACAAAAGTTTTAACTTTTCATCAACACAGTTGTATAGACATATTTGTTAGTACCCTTAACAAATTGCCACGAGAAAATAGATCCGGTCTCCTCATTGGAAGAATCACAAGTTCATTCAAAGCCTTCTTCACCTCATCAAGAGCACCTATATCGTCAAATTTTACACCAATTTCACCAGAAGGTACCACCGCTGAAACAAAATTGGTCTCATATTCATCTTTTGCAAGGTTCTGCCAAACATTATATCAGTCAGTGGTGACAAGAATATACAAGGTTTTCACAATCTGCATAGTATCAAAAGAACAGAACACAGAAATGCATACCTTCAAATTCTGGGAGGGCTTTCGGGATAAAGTTTCTTGCTCCTTCAGTCTCAGAATTGCAATTTCAAGGCTTCACATGGAAAGAACAGCAATCAACTTCAAGCAAATTAAAAATATTTAATAAGACAAATGTTAAGAATATTAAAATAATACCTTTCACGAGGCAGGTACAATCGCTCCCCTTTAATGGAAGGAAGTGAGCAAGATGACAAGTAATGATTCTTTGCCCAGCCAATAACTTTCTCAGCTTCTGCACATGATTAAGAGTGTGATGAAACTACTATGCAACTGCATAAAGAATGCATCACTAATAACTAATTACTTGTGCAGCCAGTTAGCGAGGCAGAGGTCTCGAACAAACACAAAGGAAACAGCATATATTATTTCCAGAACTTAGAAAGAGTATTATATACAACATATGGAATATAAAGTATCTGTATGATGTGCGTTACAAAATCGTTTTGGGTACAAATTTTATAATTAAAAAATATATATGTTTCTTTATAAATGACAAAAGTGTGAATTTAGTTGTACTTAGCAGACCCATACAGCAGGATACAGCCGCAATGCGGTCACCTCTTAAAAATTATCCTGTTATTTGCCTGGTAACCAGTCCAGGATCATAACAAACATCAGATGAACATATCACTTTATCCATCATGCCCTGAATTGAATTAGCATCATTCAACCTCCCCAACTTACTAATGACTAATTAGTTAATTGAAGATTTTCTCCTTAAAACTTTTTGCCACATAAATTCCCTTTTTTTCCGCATTTCTACTCAAGCTAGAATTAAGAAAATGCCAGCAGGTAACATCTACGTAAGACCTCCTTTATGTATATATTGAGATTAACAAATTTAGCAATTTTTATATGCAAAAATGTTAGTCAAAAATACAAATAGAAGCTATGGAAAATGAATAACTGAAACACATGAATAGAAGCTCTTTTGGCAGCATGAGTCTAGACACAAAAAAAAAAAAAAAAAAAAAAAAAAAAGAAGAAAGAAATTTGAATATGTAAAATGGCCTTAAAATCGCCGAGAGCAAGCAAAGTCCAAGAGATCATTACTAACGTCCTATTTTAATTCATCACAAAAACACTACTAGCCAGATTCATCAACAGATGCAACAAAAATGTTATAAAGAACCCAGTCAATAAGTGACTTAACATTTTGCTCTCAAAATACTGAAAACTGGGGAAAACAATATCTGGCATAATCCTGTCGCTAAGCACACCATATGGTTGAGTATATTGATCCAGAAATTTGAAAACCTCAAAGAATCTTGATGTAGGACAAGTTTGCAATTCCTCATTAGTTTGGGAATCTTTATCCTCAGTAGTTTAGGATTATTAATTCATTTAGTTTAGATTTAATCTTTAAGTTAAGATTCCTATTTCTATAAGGGTTAGGACTAGAACTATTATAAATAGGCTTATGTTGTTTATGTTTTATAAGTTATTCAATATTGTTTTCGGTAATTAAATTTGTGAGTTTTCTATCGTTAGTTGAATTTATTCGTTTCGTTTCAAAACAAATCTTCCGCTGCACCAAATCGATAAGCAGAATTCAATTTTTGTCCACCCAGCATTACCACCGACGCAGCCTGACACCCCTCATTAGTAAGTAAAATTCTGAACAGCGAAGACTAAAACTTTGGTCGTGAAATTTTTTTGATCAAGGAAAGAAGGAACCAGAATAATTGTTTACTATCTAACCAGGGCATTCACATATTTAAATACGTGCTACAGTTTCCAGTATCTTACTCCACTTAGTCAGTATCACACCATCGGTTTTCACATGCAACAGGTCCAAACACGACAGCTCATGTTCCTCAAGCACCTGCAAGAACAATTACATCCACAGTCATTTCAAAGATCAAAGAAGTTCAAAACAATTTTATAAGCAATCCCTATCACCAGAATTGATGGATTTTTCACTATATATTTTATTAGAAATTTTCAGAAACACCCTTCAAAAATTTTACTTTTTCAAATTTAGATAAAAACCCATATAGAAGGTTTTTAATACACAATTAGGGGTTTTTTTAATTAAATTTTGAAACTATAAGGTGATTTAAGTAACAATAAGAGGTTTTCATTTAAATTCAAAACTAGAGGATATTTAGAAAAGGGGTCAAACCTCGGAGGTGGGTTTGCAATTTTCCCTTGTATTATATATGTGAAATGTACAAACAAGATTCCCCTGAATTGTTGTAGAAAAGAACTTTGAATCTAACATTATACCTTATGTAATTCATTTATATTGCTCCTGTATATCACAATTTTTCTGTCCTCTTCAACCTGCTTATTAAATGTCCTAAGTAGATCTTCCTCCTGCACAAGAGGGAAACTATACTATGTCAAAAACCTTTCTATTTAAAACCATTTCATAAATATTAAGAAATTGTTTAGAGAGGCATTACCTTGGGTGGATGAATACTTAAGACATTAGTGAAGAGCTTATACATTTCATTATCATCAGATCTCTTAGTTCCCTTAAGTCCCTCAGTCAGACGCTTCAGAGGAAGAGGCTGAAAAATATAAATTATCAAAAATCAATGCGCACTATAAACAATAAAACTAATAATGATAAGCCTGCCAATACATCTATATTCACAATTGATAACAACTATCCAGCATGAAAGCCTATAAATAATGAAAATATGATTAATCTGCTAATGGGCAATCAATTGTAAGAACAAATTCTGTAATGTTGCCACCACTCCTATTGAACTACAGCCTACTGCCAACTTCCCTCTAAAAAATTTAAACAGCCAACTAAGGACAGCTAACACGAAACACCAAGTTTAAATTATTTCAAGATAATATTCACAACAACGAAGCACTGAATCATGGCCTTTGTGTGATAATGTCCACATTAGTTTTCACATATCCTGTAAATAAACAGAGTTTGAATACCATACTTAGAAGAAAGACAAACAATTAAACAGTCATATGAACCTTGCAGTGACATTAAATCAACTGAGGCCACATTACCACAGAAACAAGCCTTACAAATAAAGAATATATTACTTCATTGCTAATGAACATCTAATATCCAGCCTCTACTTTCACAATTAAGCAAATAGTGAGATGATTTTCTAGACCAGATAATACTTCTCAAATGAGTGAGCAATACCTCATGAATTACATCTGATGTTACCAGTTTAATGATGAAAAACATCACAGTATAACAAATAGCAAGTGCAAACACAATATGATAATTAATTATCCTTCCATTGCTACAAAGTCTCTAACAATTCACTTGTTTACAACTTTGAACTCCTCTCTAACAACATTCAACAGTTCCCTTAATCTCCCATTGTTCTTCTTATGAGCCAAAAGATCAACATACCTAGAGATGTGAGAGTGGAAAAATCTAATTAAGAAGGATTTGACATGAAACACTGAAATATATTTGCAGACCAATGCCAAAAGACGAGGTAACAGCTTTAATACAAACTCTGCTTCAGATACAAACATCTCCAAGAAACTTGATTTTATACACAAACCAGTAAGTTTAAAGATTCAATTGGTAATCAAGAGCACAACTAATGCTGTTGCCTTCCAATGAAGAAAATACTTCAGTACTTTAATTAAAAATCAGAATACTGGCATATTATTTCAATTCCTATTGAGCCACTTGCTGAAGAAAGGAAATAGCAACATATTATAAAATAATTAAGCTTTAAATTGTCATGAATCTCTCAACAAGTATCAAGGAATTATATGACCACAGAAGCAATGAGATTTGGAACAGTTAAAACCATAATAAGGATTAAGGCACATTCCTCAAACTAATAAAACTCAGCTTTCACAAGCTACTACCAACCTCCACAAAACTTCAAAACTAATTAAACAAAGTGTGAACGAGAAAATGGAAACGCAAAGGATAGCAAATGAAGAGCCAAGCACATATTATATCTGAATAGAAGAGGCTCAGTCAAATGAAAGAAATTTTCAACATTTCTGAAAAAATTACCAGCTTTGCAAAGCGACCAAAATTCGGCAGTATCATTGTCTGTTGACCATCATATTAACAGAAGCAAAAAGAAATTGTTAATAGAAAATTATAGGGTAAAATTAAGTGAATGCAGTGGACTTTAAAATTTTTGTCCATGAGCATTTATTACTGGATATCACACTAGTGAAAGCTTACAAATTTCTCTTTCTCCCTTGAACCAGTTTCACCTTTGTTTTGCCCACAAATCAAAACGACTGGGCCTGATAATTGGTCAAACATTTCTTGCACCTTACGGACAAAATCCTTACATTTAGACCTGGGAACTGCACTGGACAACCACTGGGAAGAGTCCGGAAAATAGACAATGAGAGGTTGCATGGAATGCAAGACCTGTAAACAAAACAAAATCACACATCAAGACTCCAGGATTTGTGATATGATGGAGTAGACTGTAAAAGAAGCATGGGGAGGAGGCAAAGGAAGAGTCAATGACAGAGAACTGTGATTAATTCTGCATGCAGAACTGTAAAGAACAAGTTTATACCATAAAAGTACCTCACACAATGCCTCCATTGCAATATAGCAATCCTCTGCCTGTATATCAAGATCATGCTCAATGTCCTTAACTGTAAATGAACAAAATGTCTCAATTAGCTTACATCTAAATGAACGAAATTAGAATCTTAACACTCAAAATAGATTTATCAATACTGAATGACATGAACAGCGGAAAAAAAAAGTTTATAGCAGTAGAAACTCTCCTATTAATCAGAAGATTAAGCACGAAAAACATGCACAAAAATATTTTATTACATCAATTCAAAATATTAAAAGAAAAATAAAAATCAAACATAAAACATATTTTGTCAACCTGATAGCATCTATTAGTTTGTCAAATCTTGATAATAAATGCAAGATATCATTTGTATATTAAAATTAAATTTGTAAATTTGTAAATGATAATCTTTTTCTGGAAAAATAAAAAATTATTGAGAGAGATTTTAAGAGTCGTATTAACATGTGTCGTGAAGAGGTGAAAATGTATATAACAAGTTCATATTTATCTTATTAAGACAAGGGCGAATGTGTATTGATGTATTGAAAGAATAAAATCCAGTTATGTAGCTAAGTTCTTAAATCCTTAATGCCCTCAAGTGATAAAGAGGATAACTAAGTTATTAACTTAGTATCTTGGAAAAATTTTAGGTCCGCCACTAGTTGAGAATTGTTGTCTTCAATCCCAAACTAGAAAGTCAATCTAAAATCAACATATCTAAGTGCCCCCATAACATAAATTTCTAGGTTTGTCACTAGTTGAGAATTGTTGTCTTTAATTCCAAACTTGAAAGTCAACCTAAAATCAAAATATCATCACCAAAGTCAGAGGTACTTTCACACTTAAAACCCATTGTTTTTACTTATAAACTATTTTAAACCATTCCAATTGAAAATATGATCTAGAGTTATGTATGATGGTTTTTTAGAGTTTTTCCTTTAGTTCATAAGGCTCTTTACATCTTTTTGCATTGTAAATAGACTAGATTTAAAAGAACTAAAAAAGGGATTATTTTTAACACAATGCTCCCAGAAGGACTATTCTTCAATAGAGCCCTAATATAATTCCTTATTAAATTAGAACATTACCATCTATCCAATAAACGGGTGGTTTAGCAAGCTCAGTCACTTTATCATCCTTCTCTCCTTCATTCACTTTATTGTCACCAGCTATATCCAAAATAACAGCAACTCGATCTCCATTCACCTCATACACCTCACCACGTTGCCCATTGGATAAAGGCCTACAAAAACATAAAGTTTGATGAAAATATTACTCGAAGACAATGTTAAGGAAGGATGCACTTAAATTAAAGCATTGAATATCATTCGAAAGCTTGAACATTTGGTGTTCTGAAAACCTCTTCTTGTTATATCAAAGATTAAATCCCTAAGTTGACTACACAATCACTGAAGATTAAACGCAAGAATATAAACATTGGTAAGTGATTAAAAGAATTTTTGGGGATTAAATATACCAGAAGTTTACTAAATATGTAACAAAATCCAATAAAATTTAAAAAGAAACAGAATAATGATAATCATTATCAATTATTGGCCAAGAAATATATCAATAGGTGAACATGAACATAAGTCGGTCAAGTAAGAAAAGTGCACAGCTTGACAACTTAATACTTCATTATATTATGTTTCTATTACCAAATCAAGCTGATAATATAAAATCTTCATCAAAATATCACTATGCACTTATTCCTGAGCCATCACTGTCTTCACCTATTCTTCATTCAATGTGGCCAGAACACGAACTGTTACTATGAACATTATAACAGATTTTCTAACATCTTACAGTGAAAGAACATAGCACCATCACTTCTGTTCCCATAGTACTAAAATAGTGATATAACATTAACAGAGACAGTCCAATGACCCTGCAGATGGTGCCCATATCATGCTACAGCAGCTACACCAAATCTAGCATGTAACACCACTACCAGAGTTATTATCCAGTACCATACACAATATATATATTGCCAATCATTAACAACTCCACTAGCATCACTCACGTTACTAACCAGATTTGTGGCCTGGGATGACAGCTGCCCCTTGGGCAAATTTAGTCAAGTAACAATGTAAATTAACCACTTGTGCCCTGATACTCACTAAACACATTGCTTGGTTTTAGCGGGATATGTACAACACGATCCTAGAAATTACGAAGAGGTAATGAGTACCAACTTCTAGTACATATTTCATTTCCTAGGAAAAGCATTTAAAACTTATTACCAGTTTTAAATTTTGATCTAGTACATGGATACCAATACTTACATGTGACCAAATACACATCTTTAACTATTATCTAGTATGTCACAAAGGTAAACACGATCTTCCGAAAACTAAAATTCCAGAGAGATGCTATACGTTTGGCCAGAGTGCAGAGCAAGTTTCTGCAGCTTGCTGCTGTTCAATTGAACCGTGAAGGTTTATTTCAAAACAAGTTTAGAAAAACACTAATAAGAACATCTTGGATAAGCAGATTAAAATACAAAGTAGAAGGTGCTAAAGGCTGAATGGGGACAGTATATCCACTCCAAATGAAAATTAGTGAAACAACAAAACAATTAATATTACAAATAGTTACCAGGCAGTGGATTTTAGACTCTTAAAGACGACAATGTGCTGAAAACCTGAGAACGTACACAGATTTAAAAGAATATAACTTCAACAAATTAAGTTTGCTGAAAAAAGATGAGAATCAACTTTTGACGTATCAAAAGAGCAAGGGTCAAAAAGAAAAGCATTTTTGGTTAGAAAAGTATATAAACTCATCCACCAAGAAAGAAAAAAATTTCATCACTAAACAACTGACTAAAGCTACAAAGAAACAAAGAACCAATTTTTATCTGTATAAGGAAATTGAAGCACCAAGACATGCAGTAACAAGACAATGCCAAGATGACAGGCACTTATAAATTTTCCTACCCTACCACTAGGACGACTTACCAACCCACCTGCCAGGAATAACGGTATAAGCATTTTTCGGACCATCAGATGTAAGTATCTTCCCCAAACTGATCCTGTGATGCATTATATAAGTCAATATATAGTATGACTAATTCGTCAAAGTTCACGGGTGGATGAGTTTATGATAAAAGGTCCATAAAAGAATTAAAAAATGAAAAAAGACAAAAAGCAACCCTCGCAGCAGCAAGCTTGTCCACCATCACAATGTGTTTAGAATACATCCAATTGCTAGTCAATATCTACATTCCAACATCAACAAAAATTCCTAGAGTCCTACATGTAACCAATGATGTATTCTTCTGAAAAGGGAAAAAATCAAATAAACTTACACAAATATAGTTGTATAAAAAAATTCCTAAAGACCAGACGGAACAAAAAAAATACTAAAATAATGCTGTATGATGTAAGATTAAAATACATCAGCAGACATCTAACTCACGTGGACTTTGAGCGATAAAGTTTTTGCTCTTGACAAGAAAACTAAATCACCAACTTGTAATAGGTGAAGGTAAAACTAGAAGAGGTAAAAGCTTTTCGCCATTGATCTAAATTAAGGCACACAAAGTCATAGAATTGAAAAATTAATCGGCATGAACAATGATAAGTTAAAAGTGAAACCACATATGCATCCAAAATTCAATAGTTTTGAATTTTAAACAACCACAATCTTCTAACTGCCATATGAACTTAAGAGAGTTTACGTCCTCTCAACAAGGCAACAAACTTCTAATTACATAAACAATGTGCACTTTCATGGTTCACACCACAAAGGCAGTGGTGTCATAAAGTAAAACCCTATATCACACTTAAATTCTAAGAGTACTTCATATACATTAAAAGATTGTTGTAAAACAGACATTTGAAAAAGAAGAAATTGAAAAAGGTAAATTTGCTTCTAAACAGCATACACTATTAAAGAAGACAGAACAGCACCTCATAAACAATTCAACCTAATTCCCATAGCATATATGTACTTTCAAATTATTTACTAGAAGGTATCAGGAATTCAACCTTTGTAATCCTCTAAATTTATCTTATTTTTTTCCGCTGTTACTATCACTTTTCGTTTATGGATAACATGTGGACACCAAAGCATAATCTGTCACAAGTTCCCTACAGGGTTTGACCTGTGAGAAGATGTGAACCAATTATTACGTTAATGTCATTCAACATTAATACACACAGCCCTCCACCATAACCTTCTTGTTTCCTGATGGATCCCATACATTCAGTGGGTTTTCATGACCCAAGATTTGGGTATCTCCTAATCATAACCACAATGGTCCAGCAAACCAAATGAAAAAGAGGTTGGCATAAACAGTAGCATAACACACCGTGGACTGAAAGGACAGAAATTCCAGCCTCACAATACATAACTAGAATTAAATAGTTTAATGTACACCGAAACTAGTACAACCATGAGGTGAGAATCTTGCACAAACTGTTTTCTCACAAAGGATATCTCTCTCATCTACACGAACATACACTACCAACCAAAATAATATACTATAGAATTCTATGTGCTTGTTTTATTTCCTTCGCGCTTTCATGGTTGATCTTGTGCATGTGTATTACATTAGCTTCCTAGATCTATCATAACACATCAATCACAACATGCATATCCAATTTTTACAGCATATGTAGAAACTAACTTGCATCATTTTGAAGATATCAGTAATCGCATTTGTTCCTCATACCATCTCCAACTTCCAACTCAAATGCAACAGAAACTGCAATTCAGTAAACTAATTGGTTCACAACAAGCATTCTATTCTTTTGGATTTTCTGAATAACCTCCCAAAATAACAATATGCAAAAGGTTCAGTCAATTCCAAATCAGAGGTCCAGTGTCCATACAACTCCTCAAAGTAAATGCCAACAAGCTATATCATAAATACGCAAGATTGTACACAAAAGTTAACTTACTACCTGTTGTCAGCCTCAATGTTTACAGAGGGCCCAACATATTTTACTCGATCCCCTACAAAGATACGACAAAGAACAAATTAACCACATATATGAAGTATGAAACAGAGAAGTTTACACTAAATGAATTGTATTCACATAAACGCATAAGCAAGATATGTCAAATCCAAAGCAAAACCAGTATGATCAAGTACTGTTGAACATGATCTAAAACATACAACCAGTTCCAACAGAACCAAGAAACTACAAACACAAAAGAAACACTTTCACTTCCATTACAATTCCAATTTTATATTGCCACAAACTAGGAGGGTGTGCCAAAAAGCCATTAAGAAACCGTTAACCAAATCAAAATAAACCCGACCAACCAGATTAGTTTTTTTTTTATTTAGTCTTTTGGATCCAAATTATAGTTCCTTTTAAAAAATTTTGCTTGTAACTCAAAATTGCAAAGAGAACCAACAATCAGACACAATTACTAATACCTTATGCCTTGTTTAGTATGCTGTATTAGATTGAAATTTGAATTGGGTAAGATTGGATTGGATGGGATTGGTATGGATTGTATTGAATATAGTACTATCATGAGTTCAGTGTGTTGAAATTAATTTACTGTTGTAATTAGTTAAACTAGGTGAATAAAGAGGTTATTGGTAGATTGGTACCTAATCTCAATTGTTAGTTTAGCTAAGATTTATCTTATAGTTTAGATAGGCTAGAGATGATTCCTTGTTTCAAGGAGATAGAACTTACCTGCTGTTTCTAACTTATAGATCTACCAACTTTCTCATTGTAGAAAGTTAAGGAAATAAAGTCAGGAATTATTTCTCTCAAAAATCTTCATGGTTCAGAGCTTTTGTCTCAGTACTTCTGAATGACGAAATACGGGATGGCCACCCCGCGTTCCTCAGAAGTTTCTTCCAGTTCAGAACTGAATCCTTCAAATAATAACGGAAGGAGTTCTGAAAATCCATATCTACCACATCTTCCCATTACAAGTCATAAACTTAATGGGAACAATTAGCTTCAATGGTCATAATCCATCCTGATGTTCATTAGCGGTAAAGAAAAGGATGATTATCTGACTGGAACCACTTCATCTCCTTCGAGTGATGATCTTACATACAAGAAGTGGAAATCGGAAAACAATATAGTCATGTCATGGCTTATTAACTCCATGAATAATGACTTTGGGAGAATTTTCTGTTGTATGTGACTATAAATCAGATTTGGGAGGCAGCCAAGGAGACTTATTCAAACAGGGATAACATTCCTGAAATGTTTGGGATTGAAAGTACCTTGCATGATTGGTGGCAACGTGAATGGACTGTGACACAATACTACAACACTCTTACTTGATATTGGCAGCAGTTGGACATGTTTGAAAAACATTATTGGAAGTATCCTGAAAAAAGTTTGAAGCACAAGGAGATTTAGAACAGAAGCAAATATTTAAGTTCTTGTGTAGGTTGAACCAGAACCTTCATAAGGTTTGAGGCAGAGTACTGAACATAAAACCTCTTCCTGAAATCCAAGAGGTGTTTTCTGAAGTTAGGAGAGAGGAAAGTAGGAAACAGGTGACAATGGGAGATCAATCCAAGCCCGACAGCACCAGTACTTCAGATGGTTTGGCCTTAGCAGTTCGAGGGAACCAGAATCAGACTGATGACCATCGGCAAAGGAAAGGATGGCCCTAGTCTAATTAAAGGCCAGGCCACACAAGAGAGACTTGCAGGAAATTGCATGGTAAACCAGCAGATTGGAAACCCAACTAGGGGTGAGCATCTCTAACCCAACCTGACAGGTCCAATCCAACCCGACCAAATTTTTATTGGATTAGGTCGGGTTAAATCTTAAAAAAAATATATGATAAGTTGGGTTGGGTCGAGTTGAAAATTAAGGGGTAGGGTTGGGTTGGGTTGGGTTAGGTTGGGTTGAAAAATTTTCAACCCAACCCAACTCAAACCCGACAAACACCTATCCCTAATTCTAAATCCAAGATTTTCGTCTCCATCTAGAATAACACTTGCTAGGGATAAGGATTAAGGACAATCTTTATGGTGAATTGAATAATTTATTTATAATTATTGAATTTTTATTTGCACTCATTTTATGTGTAATTAAATTACTAAAACTATGAAAGTTATCAACTAGACCTTTTATACCTTTGTAGTGAATTAAATCCAACTCGATCAACCCCTTGGGTTGGGTTGGGCTAAAAAATCTATTGGGTTGGGCACGTTGGGTTGAGAGATTTCCAACTCAACCCAATCCAAACAAGAAAACGCCCACCCCTAAACCCAACAAACCCCAAACTAGTCAAGAAAGCCGTGGTAATCACGCTTCAGTTGGTGATCTGCCTAAACCAATCGAACCTAATCCTTCAAATAAAGACCTGTTTGAACTGTTGCAGAAGTTCATCACTCAAAATAACTCATATTCATTTGTAATAGGGTCAGGTTATGTGGCTCAAAAAGGTAATTTTCTTTATGCCTTAAATGCTAAAAGTAGGAATGGTAATGCATGGAGGGCGTCGAATCATATGACTCGAGATCCGAATGTATTTCATACGTATAAGTCATGTCATGAGAATTTTAATGCTAGAATTACAGATGGTTTGATTTCTAAAGTGGCAAAAACAGGTTTCGTTTTTCAAAGACTCTTAACATTTCACTCTATGTTGTTGGTTCCAAACATGGATTGTAATTTACTATCTATCAGTAAACTTTCAAAAGATTTGAATTGTGTGACTAAGTTTTGTCCTACTTATTGTGAATTTCAGAACTTGGACTCTGGAAGGACAATTGGCAGTGCTGAGATGAGTTTAGGACTCTACCTACTGAGAGTTGGAAACTTTCCTATAAGACAATCTTGAAGAACCAGTTGTTTAGAGTCTTAAGAGTTCAATCTAGTAATCATCTTAGCAATGTTCGTAAATATGGCTGTATCAAGCCACATATACGCTGATACGACCGTATCAACTGTTGGACGAACAGATACGAGCGTATCTCGACTGTATGTGATTTTTTCCATATAATGCGTACTGGTACGGTCATACCGTACGAATCCGAATCCGTATTTGATTGAGGGGCAAAAAGTAAAAAAAAAAAAAACTATAAAATGTTGACTATCCTAATAAACCCTCCCATTTTCTCCCGATCGGCCGCATCCCTCCCAAACTCTGTCCTCACCAATGCCAAAAGCTTCCATTTCTAGCGACATCCCATCCCTCCCAAACTTTGTCCTCACTAGCGCCAAAAGCTTTCATTTCCGACATCCCATCCCTCTCAAACTCTATCGTCACCGGTGCCAAAAGCTTCCATTTCCGGCGACAGAGAAACTTTCAAGTGGGTTTAGGTTGTCTCTCTCTCTCTTTTCTGGCGAGTATTTTTCTCTTGAATTATTCTCTCTCTCTTCTCTTCAACTCATTTTTTCTCCCTTCTCTTGAACTGATCTTTGGTTTTCTCTCTTCTCTTCAAGTCTATTTTTGAAACTCGACAAATGCTTTGTCTATTTTGAAAAACTCGACAGCCTCTCTTTTAAGCTTCAAGTTCATATTTACATTTTACTCAAAAGGCATTAGTCTTGTGGTTGTGAACTTGTGATTTGTGAATTGTAATAGCTAGTAATAAAAAAGATCTGATGTGAAAATATGGTGTTAAGATTAAAGTAGATGGGAAAAAGTATATGCGGTGTACTTTATGTGATAAAGTAATAAAAGGGGGAGTGTATAGGATGAAAGAACACCTTTTTTTTTTTTATAGGAAACAAAACTTCATTAAAAAAAAAACTAAGCAAATACAACATTGAACCAGAGGCCCACAAACAGAACAACCAAAAACTAAAACATAAAAACTCAATGAACAACCACCCTCCAGTCAAGAAGAATGAGAAATAACGAATAGTATTTGAAATCTTCACAAGAAGATGCCCAAAGAGAAGCTAAATAATAAGTTTTATCCCCTAAAAAATTTGCCTCCTCTTCAACATCCTCAAAGATTCTTTTGTTTCTCTCTTCCCAAATAACCCATAAAATAGCAAACACTCCACAATACCACAAAATACTAGCTTTTTTTCCCCCTCTGAGAATTAAAAATTCTTCCAAAAGAAAAGAACGAAAAGAATCAGGAGCAACCCACATCAGGCCTACTGAAGAAAACAATCTACTCCATAATTTATCAACCAACAAACAATGAAGAAAGAGATGATCCAAATTTTCCTCAGAACTCTTGCATAAGATACACCAAGAGGGAGAAAGATAAGACTTAGGATGAAAGAACACCTTACGGGTATTAAAGGGAATGTTGCACCATGTACAACTGTTCCATCGAACATTAGGGATAACATCAAAAGTTATATGAAGAATTCAAAGAAAGTGAAAAGATTTAATAAGTTAGTTAGGGAGGAAAAAATTGATAAATGTATGACATTGAATAGTCAATCTAAGTCTAAGGAAGGGTCGGGTAGTGGTAAGATGACTCAGAGTCGGAAAGAGATTAAGGGACCTATAGATAGATTTCTCAATAGTGTGGAAGATGATCAAATTGAAGAATTAGGGAGAACTAGAAAAGGAGGAACTAATAAGGAGTTACATGATCGAACATGCGATGAGATAGGCTTATTCTTCTTTGAGAATGACATCACATTTTATGTTGTTGATAATCCATCTTTTATGGCAATGATTCGGGCAGTTGGGCGCTATGGGATAGATTTGAAACCATCAAATAACTATTAGTTAAAGACTTCCATATTGAGAAGGGAGGAACAAAACACCGAAACTATTGTAGCTGAAGTAAAGAAAACATGGGCAAAAACAAAAGTGTCGATATTGTTAGATGAGTGGAAAGATACGAGGGGGAGATAGCTAATCAAGTTCCTTGTAAACAATTCATATGATATAGTTTTCCTTCATTCAGGTGATGTTAGTGATGTAGTGAAAGATGTGGCATTGTTGTTCCATTTACTTGATGATGTGGTTGAAGAGATTGGAAAGGATATTGTTGTTCAGGTGGTGATAGATAATACTTTCAACTATAAGAAAGCTGGGGAAATGTCGATAAAAAAGAGTAAACGGTTGTGGTAGACACTCTGTGCAGTTCATTGCATAGATTTAATTCTTGAAAAACTTAGAGAACTACTCTAACACAAATATGTATTGAGAAAAGCGAAAAAGGTACTATAATAGTCATAGTATTACTATTTCTTACTATATTTTCTTCAACTTTACTTAACTCATATTTTAATTAAAAAATTTATGTCCTATATTAGTCACTAACTTCATTTACAATCATGAATGAGTATTGGCGTTAATGAGAAAGTTTACAAATAAAGAATTGGTCCACCTGCTCCTACAAGGTT
Organism: Litchi chinensis; assembly: GCA_019925255.1. Lineage (NCBI taxonomy): Eukaryota > Viridiplantae > Streptophyta > Magnoliopsida > Sapindales > Sapindaceae > Litchi > Litchi chinensis. The sequence goes on from CM034474.1 coordinate 20,874,241, forward strand.
TGCTACTGTATATTTGACATTGCAATGTATAGCCTAACTGCGGCAACCTTTGCAGCATATGTTTACTTCATCGAAGTGGGAGGGATGTTCATATGCAAAAAAACCAGAAGGAAGTCAAGAAAATCATACTGACGGATTTGACTTTCTGGGAAGGTATCTTTTATGCATTGAAGACAACTAGACCTCTTGTTCATATGTTGAGGATAGCGGATTCAGAAAAAGTGCCCGTAAAGGGATTTATTTAAAGAGCAATGGATACGGCTACAGAGGAGATAGCCAAAAACTTGAGCGGTGATGCTGAAGCTTATAGTGAGATTTGGAAGATAATTGATGACAAATGAAAGTTCCAAATGCACCATCATTTGCACGCAACTGCCTACTTTCTGAATCCTTAATATCAATATTCACAAGAAATGACCGATTATGAGATTAAGTCAAAATTCAAGTTTTAAGAACTGACAATGCTAAGGAATATTTTAACTCAGTGTCAAATGATTTTTTGTCAAGTAAAGGGATTATTCGCTGAATTTCATTTGTGGAGAACCAAAACAACCACACCCCCCCCCCCCCCCCCAAAAAAAAAAACAAAACACAAAAAAACAAAATGGTATTTCAAAGAGGAAAAATCGATACCTTTAATAGGCAGCCAAATCCCTACTGTTTGCAAATAATGTGCAAAAATTTTTTAGGGAGAAGCTGTTCTCACAACAGCTTATTTCATTAACAGGTTACCTTCTGAGATGCTTAATTTTCAAACACCATGTCAAGTTATTCAAAAACACATTCCTCGTAACCGAGTTATTACATATCTTCCCACTAAAGTGTTAGGGAGTACTACATTTGTTCACATTCATTCCCAATTTAGGAGTAAACTTGACCCTAAATCTATAAAATGTATTTTTATTGGTTATCTACATAACAGAAGGGATACAAGTACTACTCTTCACGTACTAAACGCTTCTATAGATCTATGGATGTAATTCTTTTAGAAGCCTAGCCATTTTATTCCTCCGAACCAGGAGAAGATAAGGTTCAGCCATTTGAAATTGATTCACAATTGTCATCCAATAAGGAAACCTACCCTTATCTGTTTGTTGAGACTACTAGGAATCTAGAGTTCCAACGAAACATGCTACCTAATAACTCTAGGACTCTCCAGCATGAGTCGGTCAATCAACAATCCAACGCGGAGTCAAACACTAAGCAACCAAATCAGCAAGATTGAAAAACAACCGAACATGCATCAAACATTACCACATACCCGAATCCTACTCAAACTCGACTAGAAGGCTCTAAGATTATTGTCTATAATCGGAAGAAGAAAACTCAAGCAAAGGAAAGAATTCAAACACATATTTAGTCCTACCAAGAGACCGAACCTGTTGTTCAAGGACTTGACCAAGACTCACAAAGTGAAGTTGAAGTTGTATCAGACAAGCAAGAAACCAAACATGAACAAAGTAGTAATAGAGAAGTTGATTTACCAATTGCACTAAGGAAAGGCACGAGAGATTGCAGGAACTGGACTCTACCTTATAAGTAATTTTGTCTCCTACGAAAAGCTATCATCGAGGTTCAAAGCTTTTAGTGCTAATGTTTCAACTATCCAGGTTCTAAGCACTATCAAGAAGCACTCAAAATACCAAAACGGAAAACAACCATTAATGAAGAATTGGGGGCTTTACAGAAGAATGGAACCTAGGAAATTTCAAAGCTGCCAGTAGGGAAAAATCCAATAGGATGTAAATGGATTTCCATAGTAAAATACAAGTCAGATGGGAGCGTAGAAAGGTTCAAGGCGCAGCTAGTTGCTAAGGGTTTCACTCAGTTCTACCAGATTGATTATCAAGATACCTTTGTCCAAGTAGCAAAGCTGAATACAATCGAGGTTCTATTGTCTTTAGTAGCAAACTTAAACTAGCCTCTCCATCAAACTAAGTCAAAAACACTTTCCTAAATGATGACCTTGAAGCAAGGTTCAAAAGTACATAATGTAGTGAGGTGCAGTGGGGTCACCTCATCGTGAGGCTAGGTGGGTGCCTTGAGGCAATCAAGGCAAACGCCTCAACTCAAAAATGATATTAAAAATTAAATAATTAAAAAGATAAAAGTTAATAATTGTAAAGGTCTTTTCTACTTATTGTTCAAACCAAAATGTTTGATTTGATATTTTATCAAAAATTAAGGGGTTGTTTATATATATATATATATATATAAAAATATATATATCTATGAGTAGAAAGAGAGACCCTAAAACAGAAGCTTATAGCAGCAGCCACCGCCATCCTTCCACCCTTATCTACGTTGCCATATCCAACACGGATGACCCACCAAAAAGCATCCTTTCATGCCGGCAAGCCACCAAAAAGCTTCAAACATCGTCAGATACTTGTCTGGAGAGAGGGGCTGATGGTTTATGAGAGAGAAAGCTTGGGGCTGCTAGTTTTGAGAGAGAGAAAGTTTGGGGCCACTGGTTTAGAGAGAGAGAGAGATCTTGGTTGAAGAAGGAAGGAGAAGAAGTTGTGTGCAAATCTGAAATTTTTGGTGTTAATTTGAAATTTTTTTTTTTTATAAATTCCTTAGACCCAACCCGACCCGACTCGCCTCAGGCCAACTCGGCCAAATCAGCAGTCGACACGGTTCAGATCTGAGGAGACGGCTTGTTTGATTCGGCATTGAGGCACCTGCACGGAAGCGGCACCTTAGCCCATACTTTAAGACAATGCTTAGAATAAGAGGTGTACATGGAAATTCCTCCAACACTGGAAGAAAAGTCAAACATCAACAAAGTCTGTAGACTCAAAAAGTCACTCTATGGACTAAAACAACCTCCTAGGGCCTGGTTTGACAAATTCACAACAGATGTAAAGAGGTTTGGGTATACACACTGTTAATCCAATCACACTTTGTTTGTAAAACACCTAGGTCATGGAAAAATTATTGTTCTAATAGTCTATGTAGACAACATTGTGCTTACAGGTGATTGCGAAGATGAAATTCAAAGGCTGAAGAAGTACCTGGCCAAAGAATTTGAAATTAAGATTTAGGGAGTCTGAAGTAATTCCGTGGCATGGAAATCACATGGTCAAGGAGAGGCATATCAGTTTCTCAAATAAAATATACTTTAGATCTTCTGAGAGAAACTTGAATGCTTGGATGTAAACTAGCAGAGACCCTTATGGATCATACCACGAAATTCAGAAATTGGGGACATTAAAGCACAGTACACGGGTTGACAAAGGCAGGTTCCAATGGCTGGTTGGTAAGCTAATCTATCCCTCCCACACAAGGTCGGACATCTCCTCTGTGAGTTCTATTAGTCCATTTATGAACAATCCAACAGAGATGCAAATGAATGGAGTGTATCAAATTTTGAGGTACCAAAATATGTCACCAGGTTAGGGGCAGTTTTTGAGGAAAGGAACATACAGAAGCTTGGAGATTTTTGTGAATGCAGATTGGGTTGGTTCTGCTATTGACTGCAGGTCAACTACTAGATATTGCACTTATCTATGGGGTAATCTAGTGATATGGAGGAGCAAAAAACAGTCAGTTGAAACGAGAAGCAGTGCAAAGGTAGAACTGAGAGCAATTGCACATGGCCTGTGTGAAGAAATTCAGCTGAAACAAATATTAGAAGAGTTGAAGGTGAATGAAGGGTCCCACAAAGCTGTTCTGTGACAATCAAGCTGCCATCAACATGGCAAAGGATCCAGTTCATCATGATTGGACAGAACGCATCGAAAAGGTCAACATTTCATCAAAGAAAAATTAGAAGAGGAATCTGTCAAACTAATCTACATTCCTACAGCAAACCAAACAGCAAATATACTCACTAAAGCTCTACCGAGAATTAATTTCGAAAACATGAACTCCAAGGTGGGTATGATCAACACCTATGACCCAGCTTTGGGGAGTGCTGAAATTAATTTACTGCTGTAATTAATTAAACTAGGTGAAGAATGAGGTTACTGATAGATTGGTACCTAATCTCAGTTGTTAGTCTAGCTAAGATTTATCTTATAGTTTAAATAGGTTAGAGATGATTCCTTGTTTCAAGGAGATAAAAGTTATCTGCATTTCTAATGTATAATCTACCAACTTTCTCATTGTAGAGAGTTACGGAAATAAAGTCAGGAATTATTTCTCTCAAAAATCTTCATGGTGCAACATGGGATTGAATAGTAATAGATCTGGAAATATTGAATTAAATTAGCTTCTGCATTAAATATAAATATTTAAATAAATTAACAAAACAAAACTATTAAAAATATTTTTGAAAAAAATAATTATAATTAGTTAATTACTTCTAATAAAAATATTTACAGCATTTTTAAAATAAAATAAACAATTTTATAAAGTCTCTTTAAATTCCTCAAAAAAAAAAAAAAGTTCACACCTAAAAAATAAAAAAAAATATAAAGTAAAATCATAACTGATATTTGTGGGGTTTATTGTGAACACATCAGTATGATGGGTTTCAATTACTGATGTGTTTTAAATCCAACATAACCACAAAGATGGATTTGAGTTCAAATGCAGTGTTTTAAGTCCAATACCCCCCTCAATACAGTGGAAGAGAAAAACACCAGGCTATAGTCGATCTAAGGAAGTAAAACAAGGTAAAATATCCCATTCCATATCTTTACATGTCTGAGACAACTCAGAATCAAAACACGACCAAGTTATTTTTCAAAGTTCTATCACCAATTGAAATAAGATAAAAATTCAAAAATAAAAAATAAAGATCCCCCTTCTACAGAGCTACAATGTGTATGAACACTAAAATCTAGAAATAAAAGGTCCATATTAAAAAGAAAAAAGACAAAATCTTTTCTTGAAACTCATTAAAAAAAAATTTTTTATATTTGTCATTTGAAAGGGAATAGTGAGGAAGAGCAAAAACGGCAATAATACATCAATTTTCTTTAAGTTACCTTTTTTTAGCGGTTGTTTAGATTTATCAGAAGAATCGGCGGCCTCAGACTTCATAGACTCTGAGGAACTCCCAACTTCTCCAGCAAACCTCTGCTACAAAAGTAAGTCAAGATCAGAAAAAGAGGCTATAATTAAACATCTCAGAGACTAAATTTTCCTCCATATTAAAAATGATCAGAGAGACCAACTATCAATATGTGAAGTTAAACATCTCACAAATTACAAAAATCAGATCAACATACAGAAATAAACACTCAAAGCACCTTGAACTTACAAACTCCTGCATCTTTAGCACCAAGGACACTTTCAAGATGGACTTGGCTTGACCTATGGCTTTTTATTAACACAATGTGGCTAGAAAAACTTCCAAAAGAATCCAAGTCTGATCTACGATAGACATTCAGTTGTATGTGATGCCACTATAAAATATCAATATGTGCTCCTAAACATTACACAAATTTCCATGATACGAACACCTGGACCTAAATGATTGTCATGTTTTTGACATGTCATGTCAAAACAGATATTAATAAAAACATTCCCCATGTTCAAGTCAAGTCAAAATGAATCGTGGATTAGGAAGAGAGGAGAAGACGAAAGGATGGCAAGCAGGCGTCAATGAGTGACGGTAAGAATGATATCTCATTCATTTAAACTTTTTCCTTGATGTTTCTAAGGAATGTATGTACATACTTTAACAAGCAATGACACATACATACATTTGAGATTTGAACAAATCCTTCAAGCAGTTCTTGTAGACCAGCCTTCTCAATGATCTTGGACAATTAGACCATACACCAGAGAGTTGACAAGCATATTCTATCAATCATGATTTACAACCAGACTCTCCAAAGTATACATAACCATATGGCCTCATAAATCACATGTGAAATCTGTTGAATAAGAAAATAAGACCTAAGTGAGTCTTTGACTATCTGCATAAAGGCCCTAGTTGTTCCATCTTGCAATTTTTATCATATGTGACACAATTTTCCCATATAGTTAGTACAACAATTGAAAATAAAAACCATATCATAATGGCACTAAGAAAAAATTCACTGTTCTTTAATTCTTGAATAAAAAAAACTTAAAGATGAGAAGAATTGTCTCACTGAATTGGCAAATTGTAACATAATATTCACCAAAAAGATCTTTGAAGTGTAAGATCACAAAAAGAACAATCAGCATCCAAGATCTAGTTCTGATTTACAAGTATCTGTGTGAGAGCGTAACTGAGATGTTCTGTGCATGTGATTTATTCATTAGAAACTGATCAATCCATTATTTCATCTAACTAAAGAGATATGAAATTGCAGTGCATGAGGCATGAGCCCTAAGCTTCCAATGATAAATCAAAATGAGCATATTCAAGTCACATTCTATGCTCCAAGTAGAATAAGAACTCAAACATCCCATATTCAAGGAAAATAATCACCGCTGTACGTCCTATAAATTTCTTCCTCTCTATGACAAACCATACCTTCTCAAATTCTTCAAGGTTGTAGGGAACAAGCTTCTTAAGGGCTTCTACAGCAGTAGCCTCCATATCAACTTCGTCATCATCACTGCCATCTGTTCTAGCCTCGTTACTGCTTGTCCACTCTTCATTACTTGCATCATTCCCATCCTCAACCTCCGACTCAGAAGTACACTCCTCTGATTCCAAGTTATCCTCATCTGATTCGCCATCTGATGAGCAATCATCACCAAAATCCTGCACCAAAACAGGAAATGACCAAATTTGACCTTTGAGCATCACATGTTAAAGGGACAAAAAGACCATTTTAACATATCTAAAGTACTCAAATCTTACATAAGGAGCGAGTATACTGCTGTCAAGCACCAGCAGGGGGACCTCTAAACCTTGAGCAAGAGCTCTAACTAATCTCTCTCGATAAAGTTCAGTGCCTATGAATGGCATCACCATTGAAGCAATTAACTCAAAAAGTAAGCAATGTAATTCAAAAGCACAAATATGGACATGCAAAATTATAATTGGATGGGTCAGTGACCCACCTGGGACACTTTGCAGCAATATTCTCCCACTTGAAGATGTCAAACGAGCACCATAAGTAGCAGTGACCTTCTTGTGTTTCAAATGGGAAGCAGTACATTCGATGAGAAGATTTTTGGAGTGTTCGCTATTAAAGAAAATAAATAAACAAAAGAATAAATTAAAATTAGCTTGATATCCTAAATTCCAATATATATGAATATCTGAGGAACAACAGTGATTGATTATTACTGAATGTAGTATGGAAATGTCTCCCAAGAAATGTTTATTTTCTCCCACGGAACAACCCTCCTTAAAAACTCATTTTTAAACTGTTCACGTCTAGTCAAGAAAGGTGATTCCCTCCTTTTACTCTCAATAGAGAGTTTCTCATTATGTAGCCATTCCTTCTGTTCTTGTTCTCCAAGTTGAGCATGTGAATCGCAGTGCCTCACATTTTCCCTAACCTTTTCACGCCGAATTTTCCCCTTATCTCCCTTATCAATGTTTGGTCCATCATTCAAGGCTTTATGACTATTCTCACTCGCATTCCTTCCATCACCTTCAGAACTGTACGCTCGTAACTGAATACTGTTCAAACACAAACTAGACCTCACTTGCGAAGCTGTATAACTACTACTGCCTCCAGGCGCAACAACACTCCCCCGAGATGCAAATGAATATGAAAAGTATCTTCTTATCGAACAATCATGTGATGATGAGTGGTTTCTCAACGATGAAGCTCGAGAACAGGCATGAGCCAAGCAGTTTGGCCTAAACAAATATTTATTCAGCTGAAAAACAGCAGAACCCCATCTCTGATTCCCACCCTTTATTCTCCTTGCATACATTGCAACTTGTTATTCAAAACTCCCAACCAACACTGCACAGTTTTAATAGGTTATTATTAAACTTGCCAAGAAGAAACAAAAAAAAAAAAAAAAAAAACACCGCCAAAGTCTCCTCCAAATAGCTTGTATATAAATATAAGTACAACAAAATAACACCTAAACACAAAATTCTTCAAATCATTGGCCACAGTTTTTCGATAAATTGTTAAATGGCTAATAAAGTCATTTCAAGTAATACACACAGCATATTAAAATGTCTCATTACAATGCCTGAACAAAGTCCAACAATCAATCAACAAAGACCTCATCAAATGTAAAGAAGAAGCTGTAAACATTCAATGTAGAAAAATTGAAGATTTAAAAATAAAAAAATAAAAAAAGACAAATAAAGGAATAAACACAAAAACAAGTAAGAGAAGAGGAGAGAAAGGGAAACCTCCTTGTTTTGTTTGATAACTCGAAGTCAAGTCAAGGCGTGATAAGCTCCATATGAGGAAGAGACAGCGAAAGAAAGCGCGAGAAACGCGTAGCGAGAGCGAGAGAGAGAGAGGATTTGAGGGGGCAACAATAGAGTTAGGAGATTAGGCGGTGATAGTTTGAGTCTGGAGTGCTGCAAGCAAAGTGCAAAACTGCAAGATTCGTGTAGGTTTCTACATTTGTTGGCCTCTCATCCTTTAAATTTTGCATTAACTGATCGGACTCATTAGGCCCATCTGTCTCTTCAAGGTCCAATACACCCCTACAATTTCCAAACTTTATTTTTTAATTATCCACATTTTAATGTTTTAGGATAAAAATAATACTTAAATTCTTAACCTTTTTTAAAATTAAAAGAAGTGTTCAACCATTTTTACTAAGACGTGGTGTGCAAAATAAGTGTTGAGATATCAGTGTTAAGAAGACAATGAATAACTAGTTGATTCATAACTTGGTCATTTTGTGGTTTGAGGTTAGTTAAAAAAACTGTTTTTTTTTTTTTTTTTTTTTGTGATGCAACTGACCTAGAAGATAATCGGGACCAAACTAGAAATAATAAGATCATCATGGCATGCCTCGAATAAGTGACTCTCATACAGTTAGGAGTCACCCACATTTGGGAGGAAGACGGCTCATATACATGAGAGAAATTTTCACCTCTATTATTAAAGGTGGAGAGTGTCACACTATGGCTTGAGACCATGGCTAGCCTGTGTGCTTCCACTGCACAATTGGGCCATTGATTTTTTTGAGTTATTATTTCAAACTTCTTCTATTTTTAAGAATGAAGTTATTATTTCAAACTTATTAATGTTAAAAGCACAATAAATAAATAGTCAAATCATAATTTGGTCATTTCATGGTTTGAGATTAGTTAAACTATAATGTGTTGTTAGGTGCATCTGATTGGATTAGGATTGGACAAATCTAAATTTAATCTAGTGTTTGGTAAAATTCAGTCCTATCACTCTTTTACTTTGACGTTGTGGATTATTTTTTTATTTTAAATTCAGTTTTTATATATAGAATATTAAATATATTAATTTAAATTAATAATATTTAAATTAATTATAAATATCATTTTTCTTAAAAAATAATTTAAATATGTTATAAAAATAAATAAAATCAATTTTGACAAGATTGTTTAAAATCAAGTTAAAATAATATCATTATTTAAAAATTAATTTTGTCATCTTATACTAACCAAGCTGAATTGTATTAAGCATAAATTATAATTATTTTTATCTAATCTCAAGCTATAATAAACAAAAGATAATAGTTTCAGGTCATGTTTGCCATGCAATATTGGACTAGACTTTATTGGATTGCACTGAATATATTTAGTATTGTTTCATATTTTGTGCATCACCGCACCATATTTTGTGCATCATCGCACCTTAATTTGCACTGAATATATCACGCTAGTACTACATTTGGTGAAAGATGGTATTTAATTTTATTGTACTATTTTAAATAAAAAAATAAGATTAACATTATAAAATATATATTTATAAAAGAGATTTTTATAGATAATATTTTTAGCAAATAATTCAACATGAATCATGTTTAATATAACCTTTTATCAAATATTATATCTTTTGAACATCTACCATAATGATTACATGTACAACTTAAAATACAACGTTTACTACACCACTCTTTTTATTTTTTTATAGTCATATTGTCGATATGTAATTTAATATATTTTAGGAATGATTATCCTTGATATTTTTATTTTATTATATGCTTTTTAAAATTTTGTTTCTCATAAAATTAATATTTATATAAAATAAATGTTTGTGGGGTTTTAAAATATAATAATAATAATAACAAAATGTTAGTGCGGCAACATGTGAGTAAAAGTAAGTTAGTGTTAAAATTTAAAAGCCATGTTTCCACAGAACATGTCAAGGGTTTATAAGTGGTGTTTACATGGGCAACAAATATGAAGGATAATCAGATAATGCAGTAATATGATATTACAAATCATTTTTAAAGAGATAATAATTAAGGTCTATGATTTTAGATCTTTACTGTGGTTGGATAATTTGTGACAAAACGCTCTTTCTTGTAAATTTTGTTGCTTCTATGTTTGTGTTAACCATTGATATTCATAGGTGGAACAACATCTACAAGCAAGTGGTTGATTTTATAGAGTTATATTCTCAAATCTCTACTCAATTTGTAGTTAGATTTTTTTTTTTTTTTTTTATAACTGGAGCTAGTCTAGGGTACAATTGTGACCAACAATGATAAGCATTATGGCCTGCCCTGGGGATTAACCGCTAAAAACGAAAGGGGTCAATCCACAAAGAGTGGGAGAGTAACCCATATATAATGAAGAGAAAACTGTCACTAAAGAGTGGTCTGGTGAGTGTTTGAACCTTACACTCTCAATGATGCCAAAATGGACCTATCTCCACTAAGACAATTGGCCTTGCTCAATTTATAGTTAGATTTAACTTCTTGAAATTGTTAGGATTACATGCACTCATATTCATAGATATTCTTGCAAGATGTTGTTTATAGGTTCTTAGAGCCTTTATTTAATTTACATGTGTTGGACCCCTAGTGTTTCTCTTCTCATTTCCTTGTTTGTGAATTTTTTTTTTTTTTTTTTAAAGTATGGAGAGTATTTTTATGTCTCATAAACACTGTCCAAAAAGTGTTTCATTTTTGGGGAGGCTCAAAAAGTGATGCAAACACATTGTAGGGTTTTGGGAGAGGCATGAAATGAAGCTCATGTTCATTGGAAGAAAAAGTAGACTTTTGGGGAGGAAGGGAAACTAGGTGCTAAAGGATAGTGTCTGATCACACCAGAGTGTTTTATTGTAATATAACCAACCAACATAAATCAAGTCTAAATTCATGTACCTTACAATGTGTTTATCTTACATCTTCATTCATATTGTCTTCACTTCCTTTTCATAATTTTATGACTAAAATCAAGTCATTACAAACCTAATCATGTTTTATTGTGTTGTCAGAGGCAGTCGGTACAGTTGGTCAAAGCCCCAGATGCCCCTTGCCATAAGGGCAAGGTTCAACACCTTTCTTATCAATTTCATCCCCCCTTCCCCACCCTACAAAAAAAAAAAAAAAAGTTTTGGAAAATACCAACACCCTAAGAGAACACCACCCATTCCTCATAACATAATTCAATTGAATTGTACTTGATATTGAAAGGGAAAAAGAAAACTAATTGCTAAAAGGAGAACCAAAGTTTTAATTTTAGGTCTTCAAACATCTTGTGATAATATAAAGAAAAACAAAGGTAAAAGAGAGAGAAAGAAAAAACATAAAAGAAAGGATTGTGCATGATTAATAAGAACTTTAAAAAGCATTTTAACGGGTTTTCGATATAGAAAAACGACCGAGAAATAAAAGGAATTGCAGAAAAAATGCAGGTAAATTTTTGTAGGACTTTGAGTAACCAAGCACACTTCGAAAAGATTTGGGATCGAAAGATCAAGAGATTGGCAAGTAGAATAAGACTTTAGGTTCTAAAGAACAAATGAAAATGATAAAGTAAATAAATGAGAAGAAGATGTAGGATGCATTTGAATATGTTTTTAAAATGATGCTTTTGAAAATATTTAAAAAAAAAAAAAAACCATGTTTTAAAATAACTTTTTTCAAAATTTGGTAACGTGTTTGGTAACATTTTTGAAAACTCAATTTCAAAAACAAAAAATGATAAAAGGTGTCTAGTACTATTTTGGAAAACAAAAAATAATAAAAGATTTTTTTCTCTCATCTCACCACCATCTCTCTCATGGTCTCACCCCATATTTTCTCTCACCTCATCACCACTCTCCCACGATCTCACCCCACTACTCTCTCTCTCTCTCTCATCTTCCATCACCGCTCTCTTTCGACCATTGGATTGGGTGTTTAGTGCTTTCAACACCAATTTATAGTTTGTGTTTGTTTTTTTGAGATGATACTTTCTGGTTTGTGTAGGAGAGATTTTTGATCTATGACGACTTATTTGTGTTTATGCTTTTTGATTTTTCCTTTTTTTTTTTTTTTGTGGTTGAACCGGATTGATGGTGGTGGTATTCATCTATGATCACTACAAGAAAACAAGGCAACCATACTGGGCGTTGCCTGATATGGTTGCCTATCCATACCGGGCAACAAGTTCGGCGTGCTTGCTCTTGGTATGGATAATTTTAATATCCATACCGGGTGGGTACCTAGTATGGATATTGCAATCATCGGGTCAACCAGCGGGGTCGACCCGCAATATTCATACCGGGCCGCCTGATATGGATATTTAATATCTATACCGAAATCTAGCCAGGTATGGATATTAAATATCCATTATGGGCTCCGACCCAGTATAGATATTCTTGTCCATACTGGGTTGGGGCCCGGAATGGATTATTAACCATACCGGGTCGCCCGGTATGGTTGTTAAATATCCATACCCGGCATGTGCCCGGTATGGAAAATCTTTTTATTAAAAAAAATAAAAAATAGAATTTGTAATTTAATATATTACATCAAAACTACAAACGTACGTAACTTTAAAATTATATATTATTTAACATTAATACAACACTTAGATTTACATAATCTAACGTTAAACGTACATTATAAAAATTTGGAAATTAAATACTCAATACATAATCTAAAATACAATATATTTTATTGGTCAAGCAATAAATGAATTTAATGCATCTTCTAGAGTTAGTAGATCGTTGGTAGGTCGAGGTAGTGAAACACTAATCAATACTTTCTTGACGGAAACGCGCCAATAATCTGGACCAAGCTCGAGATGATGAACTTTAGCATAGAAGTCCTTTGAGTCAATTTCCGCTTCTGCCACCATTATTCCTCTACCCATCCAATCAAATAATTTGCATTGATTGTTGTTCGATCCACCAACTTGGCTTGATGAGCCTCGAGATATAGACTGTATGCAAAAAAAATTTAAACATTTACTCATATCAACAAATTTAAATGATTATATTTATATATAGTTATATAAACTAAAATTGAAAAAATAAATAATATAACTTTCGTAGATATTTTACCTTAGCTGAAGGCTCAGTAAATTGAACACTATTACTAGATCCCCGCCCGGCATGATATTAGTTTTAAATTCCAAATATTTTCCAGGCCGGGCGTCTGACTCGCCCGACCTGGACCACGATAAAATGAATTTTTTATTAATATCTGTTAAACAAAGAAATTCATATTTATCAACTAGATGATCATATATGGATTGATCTTAATCCTAAGTGTTTTATGGACTCCTATTTGTTGAGTCATATCTTTTGATTTACATAGATGAGATTGTTATAGATTTACAGTCAATAAGTTTCGTACTTTGGAGATTTGATTTAATAAATGACTAGAAACATTCTACACAATAGTGGAATCCACTCCTTCTTGCGAGAAGTAGATGAGTAATTTCCTTAAAGTGTTGATTCGGGTCTTGAATAATAAGAGCGCTCGACTTTCTGTTTATGAGTAAATGGAAAGATAAATTTATAAGTTGTTATGGATATATTGTTCATTAGAAAATCAATTATACTTATTGGAATAAGGTATAATTAGAGAGGTATAACGGACTTTAATGACTTAACTCTAATTATGAACTACTTGTGGAAGATCGAACCATATGAAATGATTAAATCGATGGACATTGAAAATTCAGATTGTGTAAAACATTTACAATCTTGAGAGTGCAACCTTGAGTTTTTAGTAGAGTAACTCTAGGGTTAATAATAGTGAATTATTCAATTAAAGAGTTTAATTAATAATTTCGATATTATTGAAGTTCAAATTGTAGGTCTATTTGGCCCCTCTTGCTAGCTCACAAACACATAAAGAAACAAATAAAAGAATATAATTATATTGTCTAATTATTAATGTCACATATAAATTTTATGGATATGTTCACGAATTATTTAAATAACTTGATTATTTAAATATATGTAATTATTTAATTAAGTGTTAATTATTTAATTGTCTGTAGAAGTGATGGGTTCAATTTTAAATGATGTCATTAAATTATTTATGATTTAGAATCATTTAATTTAATGAAAAATCTTTTAATTAATGGAAATGGTAATTTAATTTAATTGGAATTAGATTCCATATTAAATTAAATTAAAGAAGTTTTAATAGGAATTAGATTTCATATTAAATTAAAAGTAAAGAGTTCTAGACCAATAAGGAATTTGATTCCATATTGAATATAGACTATGTTTTCCAATTTAAATAGGAAATTGTATTCCTTGTTAAATTGAAAAACTCTAACTTACCATTATAAAAGGGTGTTTTATGTTGGTAACAAAAGAGAGAGAATTTTTGGCTACTTGAACCAAAAACTTCCATTAATTAAAAACACTAAATTACCTCATCTCAATAGAAATCAAGAAAATTATTTTTGATTTCCACATAATAATCTTTTATAAAAGATTTCGTGATTTGATTCTTCGAGATTGTGCCCACACAGTTTCTTTTGTGAAGAGTCATAGCAAGGAGGATCGAGTGGTGAAGAATTTGCGAATAAAAAATTACTAATTCAATATTCATGCAAGGTAAGATTCGATCTTATTAATTTAATTATTGAATTATTATTACTAGCATCGATTGGACATGTTTTTATTTGAAAAAAATTTAAAATCCTCGTTTCCCTTCACATTCCATCTTCAACAAACAACACTTCTTCTTCTCAAGATTTTTTCTTTTCTTTTTAGCTAGCATGACGCTCCATCTCTAGTAGGATGCTCCATCTTAGGTCAGTGAGGGGTTCTATATAGTAAGGAGCAATCCAATGATTTTCAAGTTTTTTTTCTTATTTTTTTAAATGGCATGTGAGTTAATTTTCAAATTAGTTAAGGACAACTGAGTAAAAAATATCATTGATTTTGAGAAAATTTAGTAAAATTATTAGGAAGAGACGCTTTTAGTTACGACCCATAATATTGGTTCATTAATGTCTAGATACCAAAGGTTTATCTTGTTTCCAAAAGATGCCCGAGGAAAAACTAGCAATTAAGTTATTCTTGAAAAATATCACCCTAGTCTATGAGTGAAGACTTTATGGGTAGAGGTGAATTTTGTAGCGAGTCTTTCTTTTCATTCTCGCTTCAACATTTGGCAACCCTTTATAATTGTTTTTTTGGTTGGTTGTAGAAAGGCTATAAATCCAAATACCATATTATTACTACTAAAAGGTAATTAAAAGATAAAAACAAATTGGAAGCACTCTCTATTGCCAAGCTACATTAAGAGATGGTAATAAAGATAAAATGTTTCTTGTGATAAATCGTAGCATCATTTAATAAAAAACAATTATAGATATGGGCTTTATTAAAAAAATGCTAATAAGTAATACTATGAGAGATCAAATTATTGTTGTAAGATATCCCAACTTAAATCCCAATTATGTTTCTTTGTAATTAATTGAAGTATGACAAGTGAAATAATGCGATGATTAATGTCAATTAACAACGTGACAATAACTTCTTGAGTTAGGGTAAAGGTTCGGATGCAAGCATCACTCTTAATGAAAACAAATTTATAATTCTAAATACTCAAATTTATACCCCAACTTGTCTCTAAACTCATACAGTCATACTTGATTGTTCCTGCCCCATTACTCGCTTGGGGTTAGGATAGGGAGTCTTTGTTCAAGGAGATGGGTGAGGGCTTTCAATCCCCACCCTACCTCAACCCACCTAATTTCATTTATGAAATATTCATAATTTTGTATTTTTTTATTGTAAATCACAATAATTCTAATGAAAACAAATTTATAATTCTAATTACTCCAATTTATAATTCTAAAAGCAAATGCTTAATAAAAACAAATTTATAATTCTAAATACTCAAATTTATACCCCACTTTTTCTCTGAACTCATACCTAATTATTCCCGCCCCATTACTTGTTTGGGGTTAGGATAGGGAGTCCTTGTTCAGGGAGACGGGGAGGGCTTTCATTCCCCACCCTACCTTGACCCACCTAATTTCATGAAATAATCATAATTTTGTACCTTTTAATTGTAAATCACAATAAATTGTCATTAGAAATATTAAATGAGTTTATGAAAATACTGAAGGTAAAATAATTACAATACTAAAATTAACTACCAAGAAGTCAACTGCCATCAAAGCATTTTCTTTTGCCATGTTTGGCTGGGGGCAAATGCATTAGAGAGATTTTTATTTTAGTACCCATGTTTTAGCATAATTTCACTTTTTTAATCGTGAATATATTTCCATTATGTTTGATCCTAAAGTTTTAAAGTCTCATCACTTTGATTTATTTGTCTAGAAATTAATTGAACATGTACAAGGGATGTTTTAAATTTTAAATTTAAATTTAAATTTATTTAAGGAATTCGATTTATATTACTAATTTTTTAAAAGGTTTATACATATTATTAATTTTAAAATAAAAAATAATGAATTTTATGTCTAAATCTATAAACTCATAATGAATTTTGTGTTACTTATATATTAAAACATTATAAAATTACGAGGTAAAATGCGGTCGATACTAAAATACCACTTCTCGCTCCAAAACAAAATGGGTTTTAAAATCTAATCTCTTCTCTACCTTACATCCTCTTTAGATATATGTATAAACTCATCACACAAGGATGGCAAGATGGGTATTGGGCATCCATGCCACAGGAAGTTTTAATATCATTGAGCTGAAATATAAATAGATAAAGGGATAATCCCAAAACACTCATTGTAGTTTATAAAAA
Source organism: Litchi chinensis (assembly GCA_019925255.1). NCBI lineage: Eukaryota > Viridiplantae > Streptophyta > Magnoliopsida > Sapindales > Sapindaceae > Litchi > Litchi chinensis. The sequence goes on from CM034474.1 coordinate 20,891,236, forward strand.
ATTCATTTTACCACCTATGGTTTCATTTTTATTCAACATCCCTCATGATGCTAATAAAAACATTTAAAATATCTCATGGAGGCGTATGAAATGACGAAAATGCTCCCAATAGATACAAATTGATGATGAAATCATGAAGGGTAAAATTGATATTTTATGTTTATTTTTTAACATCTGGGGAAATTTTGGACAAAAATGAAATATAGATGATAAACGGATATTTTTACAAACTATAATGGGGTTTTTGGGATTATCCCATAGACAAACAAATCGAAATATCTAGCAATATTTTTAAACTTACAAGAAATGTTACTTTAAACTTACAAGAGAAGTTATTTAAACAAATGATTTTGTCTTATTAAGCACTGTGAATGCAGTAGCTAATAGTTTAAACTTCAAATTACATTTAATTAAAAATAAAAAGAGAGAGAGAGAGAGAGAGAGAGAGAGAGAGAGAGAGGGAGAGAACAAAGTATGCAACTTAATAGACATTTTATTTAACAGAAGATGAAGTGGTCTAAACAATGAGCAAACGCAAAAAGACAACCAAAAGATAGCCATTTGACAGTTTGAATCACACGACCAAATTGGAAGAGCAAGCAAGCAAACAAGGCAGAGAGAGAGAGAGAGTTAAAAGGTTATTTATATAATAAATTAAACTTAAAGATACTTTTTTATTCAACATCTCTCCTTTTCATCTTCGAAGCTGTTTCTATCTTCTAAGGGTTCTTCCAGAGAATGGTGGTTTCGGCAATCATTGAAGCGACAACATAAGGGTCCATGTTCGATGCTGGCCTTCTGTCTTCAAAGTATCTTGCCCATCGCGAGTGACATAACATAGCTTTATTACTCAACACACCAAACATCTTAAATGCATTTTTTTTTTATTTTCAATTTAATTACAAAATTCTCCTCCTAATTGATTATATAAAACAAATTCTTCATCATGTTATTATTATAATTTAATAGACAGCAACAAAATTTTGGATTTTTGGTTTACAATATATATATAGCGGGCATGATCAGCCTTTAAAAATTAAATAATTTCTTAAACATGTATTTATATCCTTAAATATCTACACAATTATATACATCTTATATAAATGTGTTTTCTTTTCTTCTTCTTCTTTAATATATTCTCTTTCCTATTTCATTGTTAACAAGACAATCAACTAATTAATTAGTATTTTTTCTTTTGAGAGTGTATTTCTTTTTTAAGGAAATGTTTACATTTTTCTAATATATTTATACACATATATATAGTGCCACACTATCCAAAAATTTGTTCAAATTCATTATCTAAATGATGTGATAAATTTATATGTAATTATCACACATCAATACATCATCCTAAAATTAATGTGATAACTACAAATTAACTTATCATATTATTTGAGCAAAATTTTTGGATAAATTTTTGAAAAGTATAGCATTATTTTTAATTAAAATTTTTTCTTAATATATCAATACAATAATGATACACTTCCCAAAAATTTGTCCAAAAATTTTGCTCAAGTGATGTAGTAAAGTAATTTGCAACTACCACATTAATTTAAGATAATGTATTGATGATATGGTAATTACATATAAACTTGTCATATCATTTGGACAATAAATTTGGATAAATTTTTTTATACACCCACAAAATATGTAAATCCTTAATTTCCTTAAGAAAAAGCCAATTGAATACAAGTCTTAAGAGTAATAAAAAAAAATAAAAGTTTTGAGCTTCCATTAAAATTTTTTGACAACTTTTAAGAAATAAAAATGTAAACAAATCAGGTTACAGAAAACTGTCATTATTTGCTGAAGTCAAATTAAAATATGCTCTTGCAAAACCATCAAAAATAGTGATAATGGATTCCAATTGGTAGAAGGATGAAATAGAAAAACTAATTAATTAGTTTATTATTTAATTAATAATGAAAGAAGAAAGAGAATGTATTAAAGAAGAATGCACCGAAAAAAAAAAAACATATTTATTTGGGATGTATAATTTTGTACATATCTAAGGATATAAGTAATCTTAGCCATCAATCTCATTTAAATCCAAAGGTAATAAAAAATTGTATAATTTTTAAGGGCTACTGACACTGCCCCACTCTATATATATATATATAAGAAAATTGCATGGGATAGCATAAAAAAAGGAAAAAAAAAAAGAAAAAAAAGAAAGGCAAGTTTACCATCAGTGTTTGCAAACTGAAATGAGTTTTTTCACCATCTGTATTCCCAAACTATAATTCACAAACAAGGCAACAATTCGTGAAGGAATAAAAAAGTTCGTGAACCTATGAATTTTCCTTTATTCGCGAACTATAGTTTACAAATATTGATGGTGCTAAAAATACTCATTTTAATTTTTCAGTGCTAATTGAAAAACTCACCTTTTTTTTTTCTTGTGCTAGATAAAATAAAAATCCATATATATATTCAAAACAAAGTTGATTTGCCAAAAGTTCACCTGAAATCTAATTGTCTTACAAAAATAATCTTTTGAAGTTAGATTAAATTCCCTCCTTTAGAGGGACTTTTTTTTTTTCGGTTATACTTACATGTGCCTCCTTTAAAGGGACTTATGGTACACAATTAGAGGCATTTTCAACTAGTTTTGAAAGAACAATTTCTTTTCATTTTAGATGAAACTAACTCGTTAGGTGTTGAATTATTATTAAAGCGAGGAAGTGCTTAAGCAATAACTACTTTTCAATCAAATGCAACAAAACCAATGCAGAAATAGCTTTAGCTAATAAGAAAAGCATTTTGAAATTACTAAAAAGCACTTGCCAGATTCAGTCAGTTGATCATTTTCAGGTTTTCAGCTTAAAAGGTAAAAATTATGCTTACCCTTTCCTGCTTTCTGTGTGTCACGACCAACACGGATGGAGGCTCCTCTGTTCGCAACGCCCTATTTATAATTCATATAAACACATAATTTAAACTTTCTTTCAGACCGAAAATACATTTCAGGTTGTTTGTTAACAAGTGACATAATACAAGACAAACTTCAATACGCCAGGTGTATTATAACCTATCCAACAATCAAAAGACATAACTTAAGTGAGCGGGTGCAATATTAAAGATTTTCTCGTTTGATAAATACTTTATCAAAAATAATACTTTTTAGTTATAAAACCATAAAACACATATTTTATGTTACTATAACTCACATCCAATATTTACCTTGAAACAGGAAATGTGATACGTATTTAATTTAAAATGAGCCCAACATTTTGTATAAATTTTAAAATAAATAATCTTATTTATTAAATTCACGTTCGAAAGATTAAATTGAACCAGACCAAACTAAACTAATTTGATTTGGTTTGGTCTAAAAAAAAAGGGGTTAAACTGGTCCCTGTATTTTACAAAACCGAAAAATTTTATTTAGTCTAATTCTAGTCAAAACCAGATCCAACATGACGAAGTTCGAATGATTTGAGACCTTTCACTTACCCAACAGAAAGTGTTAATGTCAGCAGTCTCATGGCGACCAGTCAATCTTCTCTCATTACCCTCGCCATACGCAGCTATGTGCTCGTTGTGGCGTAAGCCCAACTTTTCAATTGCCTTCTTGATAACATCAATACCACCATCGTTCCTCGTAGACTTGGTGCTGATATACCCAATTATTCATACCAAACCATCAAACCACACTACTCCAATCCAACAATCCTTTCCATTTTATGCACAATTTTCGTTTGCATTTTACGAAGTACTGTATATGAGTAACGCTACATTATCCAAAATTTTATCCAAACTTCTGTCCAAATGATTTAGCAAGGTTACGTATAACTACGGTACCATTAATGCATCATTTATAATTAAGATAGTTGTTACAAATCATCTTACCATAACATTTTAGATAAAAAGTTTAGGAAAATATTTGAGAAGTGTAACATTATTCATAGTTTATATAACGTACCTGTAGTTAGTGTGTGTGCCAGCACCATTCCAGTCACCCTGAAAATAAAAAAACCAGTAATTGGTTTTTGATAAAGATAAGCACCGAAGCATGAAAGAGAAAAAATGTAATTGTAGAGTGAAACCAGACCTTAATTGGTTTCGGATCGAATGAAAGAACAACTCCTGCAATTTCAGTTATCCTCTATTTGACAACACACATTAAAGAACTCAGTAACATGGTCAAATTTTAGTAAGTATAATGCCAAATATGACCACAACAGGCCCATACAGTTGCTTGCTAATTTATATTAGTAGTGATTGATCTGATTTTGAACTAACTCTCTAATCCTATTGGTGTCATGCTTCAACGAAAAAGAGATAATCCTATTTTCTCCTTTATAGTTTGGCATAATACCAAAATCCCTAGTATTTTTGAAAATTGTTAATATCTCATTTATCGATTTATGAAATAGATCAAATATCCACGGTAGTTTATGAAAATGTTCAAGAAACCTCTTGTCGTCAAAGTTGATTTTAAAAATCAAAGTTTAATCGTTAATATAAAAGGGTAAAACCATAGGGGCATTTTCGTCATTTCGATCATTTCAGTAACGGTAATAATAGTAAGGGGTAAATCAGATTCTCCAAAACTACAAGGAGTAATTAGCGATTATGTCAAATTATAAGAGAGAAAGTAGGATTATCCCAAGAAAAAGAACATATAATGTACTTAATAAGCATACCTCAATACAAGAAAGTGGGATTATCCCAAGAAAAGAACATAAGATGTATTTAATGAGCATACCTCGAGTATGTATCGGGACATCCATAACTGACCACCAGAAGAAATCCCAATGGAAGGACCAACTTGATACTCCCACTATGTAATGTATACATGTAAATTTCACAGCTGAACAAACTTTAGAATCGGGTTTATTCATCATCAAAAGAAAAATAATATATTGTTAAGTATCAAATGGGGTAGATATATATATACCTGAACAGACATGACTTCACCATTAATTCCACTAATATCAATACCAGCATAAAGGCAAGCTTTGTAGTGTGAATTCACAATGTCTCTGCCGAAGGCTTTATCAGCACCTACTCCACAGTAATAAGGTCCCTGGGGGCCAGGATAACCCCCTACGGGCCATCCGATTGGCCAATGTATGTCCTTTTGAAGAAGAGTATATTCCTGTTCAATACCATACCTGAAAGTCCCCATCTTACCAATTATATATGTTGCTTTATATCAATTTGTTTTTCTCACATATTTATTATTCTTTTACTTCTTCATGGAATCATCAGGAAAAGTTAAATTAAAATTATATTGTTTACTTTGTGTGAACAAAAATAAACAATACAATATTATTGGTTAATAATGCCACGTTGTAGTTGTAGGTTTATTGGGTGCCTTTGAAAGCGGTTTTCAAATTGTATTTTTTTAAAACTATTTTTAAAAATAAAAAACATATTTTAAAAATAATGTTTTTGAAAATGTAATGCATTTAGTAAGATTCTTAAAAGTTCTTGTTTTTGAAAATGAACAAAATAATTGTTTGAATAGAAAAGTAACAATTTGTTTCGAAATTATATTTTGAAAATAGTGAAAGATATATTAAAAAAAGAAGAAGATGATATTTTTCACTTTTTAATCATAATTTTCAAAATTGTGTTTATTATTTCCAAAAACACATTTTACAGAATATATCACCAAACATTAATATCTTAAGTGCTTTTATTGATTTCTTCTTGTTCAAGAATTTTTTTGGTTGAGAATAAAGCCATTCTATACTATAGATACTTTGTAGTGTAAGGGTAATTTGGTCATTCTAAATACAAATGCACGGAACAGAACATGACATTGACTTTATTATTAAATAAAAAAAAAAAAAAACTAAAATTGACCAACATGAATCATGGTAAATGAACACCCGTCAATGAACCCACCATACCGCCTACCAACCAAACAATTTAAAATAACTTTCTTTTCTTTGTTTCCATGAATTTAAAAGAAATTTCATTCAAATGAATATATGAAAAGCAATGATCCCTAGATAATTTAAGAAATATGAATAAAAACAAAGTCAAATATAATTTCTTTAAGAATAATAAAGATGAAAATCAAGCAACCTTACTCTTTTTTATAGATTGCGAGTAATAATTAATAAACTATATATGAAAAGTAATTGAAGTCTCAAATGAGGAGAAAATTCAAATTTAAAATCGAACAAATGATAAAACAAACAAGAAATGAGGTTTGATCATTAGGATATTCAATCAATAATCTAAGAACTCAATACTCGTTGAGTATTTGAGTACTTGTTATTAATTGGGTCGTTGATCAAGTAGCAGGTAGCAGACAGCGGTTTTGAAAAATGAAAGTTATGAAATGTTTAATCGAAAAGTATGTACACAGAGAGGTCGATACCAAGGTTCCTCAGCGAGGACCTCCGGGTGGTTGAAAATTTTGACAGATTGAACCTCTTGTTTGTAGGGATGGGGCCACCAGCTGGTGTGTATGCATCGCACATCACCTGACAAAAAGACGTTATCACCCCTTGACCACTTCAATTCTCTATACTTAGTCAACACCCACTGTCCCGGGATAATTAAATCTTAAATTTAGAAAAAATAAATTAAATTACCAGGATGTTGTTCCCTCTTCTGAATGGATCCTTAAACACTGCTTCAGGACTGGCAATTAAAATAAATAAAATATATTCACATTCACATGTACCAAAATTGAATCCATAGAATATACTCTTAATCAAGATTCCAACGTATATTTTATTTTTATTTTTATTTTTTTGGGGTATAGTATAGTAATGAAGATGGTAAAAATGATTATGATAAGAGAAAGGTAGCTTACTCTAGTGGTGAGAGTTTGACTTACCCATATTTTTTTGAGGTCATGGGTTCAATCTCATACTATCCAATTATGGACAATTTTTTCTCTCCCCAATTTTTTAGCAATAATATTCGAGCTGTACTTTAAAGTTATATTTAAACTAATCTCAGTTGCTGTATGAAATTGTACCGGTATTTAAGTAAAAAATGATGATGATGAAAAGTACATACTACAAAATGACTTCACTGTCATCCCCGGGGGCTTGGTCAGTGCTCGACCCATCATAGTTCCATTTGGGGAGTTTCGAAGGATCCGTTACTGGTGCCGACAGTGTCTTAATCATTTAAAACCACGATAAACTAAATTAATTTAGAAAAAAAAAAAAGTAGAACCCGAACAAAATTATATGCAAAAAGAAAAGATGATGATGATGATGGTGGTGGTGGTGATCTAACCCTGGCTTTGCTTCTGAGGTCCTTGCCAGATCCACCAATCCATCCATACTCAGCGATGATCTTCTCAGTGGTATCGGTCAGATCGAGGTTGATCAGATCATCAAGGACAGACATGACGGCTGCAGTTTTGAAATCAATAAGGGGTAGAGGAAGATATATATGTCGGTTGGTTGGAGTGTCTTGTCGGTGTTTATATATAGAGAGAACGTGTCAGGCACCACTCACCACCTAGTCACCAAGAAATATGGAAACCTATTAATATTTTTTTAAAAAAATTAATGAATTGTTGGAACTTTTTAAGAAACCTGTCACAAGAACAGTAAAAAGATACTCCTCGTAACGGAATCTATGGACTTAACGAATTTACAAGGATTTTTTATTGGTAAAATTGCCACTTTCTAATTTTACTTCTCATAGGGGCCCCCCTTCAACTTCTTCCGTCTTCCAACCATCCATGTTCCCTTTTGTAATGGTTACTCATGGTTTTGGACAAGCAATCGGTTTCAACTTTCAACTAAAGTTTGTTTGTTTAGCCTTTTTATTTTATTTATTTATTTTTTGTTAGCTTTATACCGCACCATTGTACACTTAAACCATTAAAGCCATCAATTCAGGGTTTTAACCAAATATAACCCTTTTTGAATGACCCTTTGGGATATCAGCTCTTTTTTTTGAATTTCCTGCAGCATGATTCTTTTTGGTCCAAAATACCCTTAATGGTTCAGCTAATTACCATTTACCATTGTTTTTCCCTCCACTGACCCACCCCATTTCTGATTCTCTCTCTAAAACTTTCCCTCCACTGACCCCATTTCTGATTCTCTCTCCACTGACCTACCCTCTCTTCTTCTTCTTCTTCTTCTTCTTCTTCTTCTTCTTTTCTTTTTTTTTTTCCTGCCTTGGTTCTGGTCGCAGGTTCGTCACCGACCAGAACCGTCTGGTTCTGGGTCGCGAACCCAAAACCAGAGATGGTTCTGGGTTCGCGAACCCAGAACCACATCGGTTCTGGGTTCGCGACCCAGAACCAGACGGTTCTGGTTGGTGACGAACCTGGGTTCGTCGCCGACCAGAACCAAGGCAGGAAAAAAAAAAAGAAAGAAGAAGAAGAAGAAGAAGAAGAAGAACAGACTGGTCTGGTTCTGGGTCGCGAACCCAGAACCAGATTTCTTTTTTTTTTGTGTTTGTTTGTTAATTGTTGATTTGATAATGTTGTTGTTGTTGTGGGAGATGTTGATGAATTGGATTGATGATGTTGATGAATTGTGGTTGATGATGTTGATGAATTGTGGGAGATTATGAATTTTGATATTGAAGGAATGGGAGGGGTAATTTTGTTCAAAAAATAATAATAATGTCCGTTTTGATAATTCAGAAAATTAGAAGTCTATTCTGTAATTTTTAAAAATACTTTTAAGGGCGCTTCTTGGATAAGAAGCGCCCTCTATTTTAAATTTGATAATTATGAAATAACCCCAAAAATTTATTTAATTATGAATTTTACCCTGAATTTTCAATTAAGGTTGGGAATCTCAACCTCGAGGTTGGGATTCCCAATTTGAAAGTTAGGATTGATAGGGAATCCTAACCTTGAGGTTGGGATTATGGATTTTGATATTGAAGAAATAGGAGGGGTAATTTTGTTCAAAAAATAATAATAAGGTCAAGTTTGATAATTCAAAAAAATAAAAGTGCAATTTTGTAATTTTAGAAAATATCTTTAAGGGCGCTTCTAACCCAAGAAGCGCCCTCTATTCTAAATTTAATAATTACGAAACAACCCTAAAAATTTGTTTAATTACGCAATATATATAATTGAACATTTAGGTTGACATTCTCAACCTCCAGGTTGGGAATCCCAACCTAAAGGTTGAGAGTTCCAATCTTGATTCAATATTCATATTTGAAATCTCAACTTCAAGGATGAGAATCCCAACCTTGAGGTTGGGAATTCCAAACTTGAATAAACATTTAAGTTTAGGATTCTCAACCTTTAGGTTGGGATCCCAACCTAAAAGTTGAGAATCCCAATTTTTGATATTTAACCCTATTTGAAATTCCCAACCTCGGGGTTGAGATCCCAACCTATAGGTTGGGATTGATTTCAAAAATTACTCATTAAGGGCGTTTTTGTCATTTTAATGCTTTTATTAATAATATAAAATAAAAGGGCTACTTTTGGGGATGGCCTTCCCAAAAGCGCCATTTTTTCAATTTTCCCATTCATCTAAAGCAAACCAATTTAGGGGTTGTTTGTATTTTTAATTTATTGGATCTAAATTGAATTCAAGTTATTTTTATTTGTTTTTTAAGTGGTCAAATAACTTAAAATTGGTGGTCATCAACTTAAAATAAAGAGTAAAATATTCTGACTTATCATTTAATATTTAATTATTTAATCATAATTAAAATATTTTCTTTTATAACTATCCTTTTAAATGATATATTTTTCTAATTTTATCTTCATAAATATGATATATCTTATAGATTATCATTTTTCATATTTGTCGACGTTGGATTTCAGTCGACGAGTAATCAATACCCAATACCTGCAATCAATGTGAGAAAGCACAAATACCAAGAAAAGATACAGACAAATACCGAGAATCAAACGAGGAACACGGAGCTTTTACGTGGTTCGGCAATAATTGGCCTACGTCCACGACTGTCTGTCTCTTAAATTCTGCAGAGTGACAGTATGTTATTAATTATATTCTGATGATGTTACAATGATCTTAATCCCTATTTATAGGGAAAGAGATGTTACAATTCTGGTTGTAGCAAATCAGGAAAAGAATCCTGAATTAATTACACTTCCCAAATAATCAGGAAAAATAAGGAAAAGAATTATACATTAATTATGCTTCCTAATATATTTGAATAATATTAGGAAACTACTGTAATTATCTCAAGATAAGGTTGATTTGAATTTGATTTTGAGTAGACTTCCATGTCTGATAAGGAAATCATGGTTTGACTGGGTAATTACCATATTCGGAGAGAGAATCATAGTTGAACTTGGTAACTGCCTGTTTCTGGAAGATACTGCACTTATTACGCTCTTGGACGAGCTGACGTGTCTATGACGGTCTTGAGCTCGAGCTCGCTGGGAGACGAGCTGTGCATGAGCTTGTTGCAGCGAGCTGACAGGATACTGAGATGAGCTGTACCTTCTGCTGGGCCTGGATTTGATATCTGAGTCTCGTCTGATGGGCTTTGACTGGATTGACCTTATTGGGCCTTCTTATTGGGTCTGAAATGGGCCTAAATTGGACTTTTACCAGCCCAATTAATGAGTCCGAAAAATACACATAACAATATTGTTATTAGTAACTTGAATCTTTGTATTTGTATAGTAATTTTAATCACATATATTTTATAACTTAAAAAATATATATAAGCTATATGAATTTAATTTTTTTTTTTCAAACGTAAAAAAATTAATATAGGACACATAACTCCAAGTTACAAGAAAATGGCATATGATACATCAGAGTTCCAGAAAGTTGTTGATCTAGTCTCTAGTGCCTTAGAAGCGAAGTTATGGGTAAGAAAATTCCTAGAACGCAAAATCGCCATGCATTTCTGAACCCCAACTTCCCTGAATAAAGATTCAATGTCACAAATAATACTCCTAGGTTCAAATCTCCATTCAATGTCAAAGTTAACCGTTGTTGCCACATTGCTTGTATCTGTTTCTTTTGCCTGCATTGGAATCCCAATAAGCTTGACAAATTGTAACTCTGCTTTGATTGCTAAGAACTCTCCCATTTCTGGAGTGAAAGTTCCGCTCATAGGTTCTGAAAAAGCAGCTATCACTTTACCCACATGATTCTTGAATGCATATCTATGCCAATGAAGTCAAGGCTGGTTTTGATAGCTACATCTGAATTCATTTTGTATCTTCCTTCTTGAATTCTATGCTCTGTATCCTTAGGTCCAATTGCTACATTATCACTAGTTGAAAAATGAAGTCCTGCTGAACTCTGGAATTATTTTAATAGACCTAAAACCTAATCAAGTAGATATCATGCTGTTCTGATTTTATATTGATGAATCATGTTATTTTTGTTCACCCATATTCCCCACAACACCATGCAAACCTGTTCCAACTCACTCCTAGAAACTAAAATTTCTATCCCACAAATTACCTCCATAACAGGTTGATTCGACCTGGTTAGCAAAGAAGGCCACAAAGTAGAACCCTCCAATACCTACCATGCTGAGTTGCACCCTAAGAACACATGCTTTGTTGATTCTTCTTCTTCTCCGTAGGAGAGGCAAGAGGGAGACACAGGTATTGATCTTCTATATAGTTTGGCCAAGGTGGGGAGATGTTCATTGCAAGCTCTCAAAATGAATATTTTCACCTTTGGGGGATGTTAAACTTTCCAACCATTAACAAGAACTAAAAATCTACCATGGCAGTATATGTATATAACTCTAAGGAAAACTTTAAATAGAACCTGGAATGTAGCGAAAAACATGCAAGTTTATGTTGTTCAACTGGTGGTCGGATTTCGATCATAGAATCAGAAGGAAACCTCTATCCACAATATAAGAGCCTTGCCCTTACTCTCTGTTTTTCACTCTCAAAACAACAAGTGTTTTGTGTTTTTGCTTTGTATGTACGTATATGTGAATAACCAACTGCAACCTTTTATATGTGAATAATTGCAAACAACTTCTCTGTAGGTTATTCAATTCTTCTGCAAACAATCAACTGCAGTCTTTTATATGTGAATAACTGCAATATGCAATTATTTGATAAGCCATACAATTGCCAAAGGCAGTTAATATAATCCAACTCTCTATTGGTTCTTGGATTTGAATTTGGGTTTTTAGGTTATCTTTGGTGGACCCGGCCCAAGACCCAAATAACCTAACATCTGTCACTCACACAAGATGAATCAAACAGAAGTCACAGAGAAAACATTGGTGACCCATTTATGATAAGGAGTACAGACATTCATATAGGCAAATACATTAAATGACCTATGAACAACGATATATGTGATAGGACTTCCTTTCCAAATCTCAATTATACTTCCATATAAGAGATTATAAATTTGTTAATTATTATTTCCTAGATTTAATAGAATTTTATTTGTTCAAGTATATTTAATTTCTTTAACATAATATGCTTGATCATCCGATACTTCATATAATTACAATTGTGATTTCAAATAATAATTTGTCGACATATAAATATATGAAAAATAAAATTCATTAAATCTTCTTATCTCACATTTGTCTCTCGATCAATAAAAATGATTAACACCATAGAAATGTCTCATAGGTTGCATTATCAAGGCTATGAAAAACACATTAATGGTATCAACATCTCCCTGTTACTTTGAGATAAAGTGAACAATCATATAAGACATAGGTAAAAGTTTTTATAAACTTTAATGGAATTAACACAATGAGGAGTTAGGGAAAAATTTACTCATTTTCCATGTCAATAACTATAAGCATATGTGGTATGAAACGCATGTTATAATGAATCTTGCCCTTTAATAAGGATGCATATGTCTATTATATTTAGATTATTTATTGTACAGATCATAATTTAGACATTTTTCTAATGCTTAACCTGAGTTCTGTAAAAGTTTGTCTTCCAGACACTTATTATTAAAAAAACTCATATCTGGTTTAATAAGTTTTTTATGATGGTGGAGATACATCACAGATACATCACAAACAGTTCTATTATTAATATTTGGTGTAGAACCTCATCTTGGCTATGGTCAAGGCAACATATCATATATTCTAAGTCTTTAAGAGAAAAAACCTCCAATTTATTTTCTAAAACATATGTGTCTCATAGTGGTTTGCTATCATAGTTAGCACTAAAGGCGACTGTATATGTAAGAACACCAATCTTGTACTTGATGACATACTTCATATAATTCAAATGAAATGAATATGTTCTAGTAACATGTAATAAATTCGACATATTTATTAATAAATAGATATAGTTCAATGTGACAACTACAATATTACTATCGATGCGGACTTAAAGACCTACCATGTGACATAAATACATCTCTTGTCACGACTTTCTTGAGTGGGTCTGCAGCCATCTTATTATACGTAAATATATATTTGATTATTACATTTTTCTTTGTTTATATCTTTGACAAAATTGTATTTAATCTCTATATACTTTGATGTACTGTAATATTTTGCATCTTTGAAATAGGTCATGACTGCTTGAATATCACAATAAATGGTGATCGGTTACTCTACATTAGCTTTTAAATTCAAATCTCTTAAAAACCTCTTAAGCCATACTATTTCTTGGACTACTATTAAACATGCTATAAATTCAGCTTCTATGATGGGTAGTGCAATATATGATTGTTTCTTGCTACTCTAAGAGATAGCACATTGACTGAACAAAAATACATAACGTGAAGTAGATTTTCGTTCATCCAAGTCATCTCCCTAATTAGCGTCTGTGTATCTATTCAGACACATGTTATCGCCTTAATAGCACAAAGAGTAGTCTACGGTCTCTTTTAAATATGCTAATATTCTTTTCATACAAATTCAATGTTTCTGACCAAGATTGGATTGATATCTACTAACTAGTCGAACTGTATAGCAGATATCAAGTCTCGTACACATCATAACATACATAAGACTTTCGATTCTACTGGAGTAAGGAACTCTTTGCATTTTTTCACATTCTTATAGAGTCTTGGGGCACATTTCATGACTAAGAGTTTATTCCATTGAGATGGGAGTGTCTGTAGGCTTACAATCAGCCATATAGAATCATTCGAGATCTTTCTAATGTAAGACTCTTGTGATAAAGCCAAAATTCTCCTTGAACAATCTTTGTTAATCTTAACTCCTAATATATAGGCAGCTTCTCCCATGTCTTTCATTTCGAAAGTTGAGGATAAGCATTTCTTTATAATCATTATGAACTTTTTGTCAATTTCGGCTAATAAGATATCGTCCACATATAAAGACGAAATTATGAAATTGTCTTTTACCTATTTGACATACACATAATGATCCCCTTCAGTCATCTGGAGTCCATAGGACATTACTGTCTCAAAGAAACAATGGTACCATTGTCTGAAGGATTGCTTCAAACTATAAAAAGATCTTTTGAGCTTATAAACTTTTTGAAATAAAATTTACAGGTTGCTTCATGTAAATTTCTTCCTTCAGTTCTCTATTAAAAAATGTTGTTTTTACATTCATATAATGTAATTCTAAGTCCAAATGTGCGACGATAATATAAGGTGAATTGAAGCAAACCTTACCACAAGGGAGAAAGTTTTTTCATAATTTATACCCTTATGTTAAGTATACCCTTTTGCTACTAATCTTATCTTATACCTTTCTATTGTGTTGTATGTCTTACACTTGATGCAGAAAACCCACTTATTTCCAGTGACTTTATGATCAAGTGGTAAGTCAACTGACTCAATCTCTTCTTACATAGCTTTAATCCAAAATATTTTACTGGGTAAGTTGAAAGTCTCATTTATATTTTTTTAGCTCATCACCATCATGTGAAGCAAACATAAAAGCTTTCTCTTCAATTTCAAATTGACGACAAGGAACAACTTTATGGTCATTTCTACGAATTGAAGATTTTGAGGGTACTAATTCATTAGTCTCTATATTCCCACTAGGAACAGATGTAGAAGCTCTTTTAATCGCTCTATCACTCCCACTAGGGATAGAGTATTCAGGCAACTCTCCATCTTCCTCTAGTTAAGTATTCGAATGCATAATATCATCTGATTTGCTCAATTCATAAAATTGAAAATCTATGTTAACTTCACCCTTACTAGGAAATTCATTCTCCAAGAAGTTCACAACATGTAACTCCAATTCAGTTATGCTTCCATCTGAGTTTCCTCCTCTGAATACATATCCTTTTGAGTACTCAGAATATCTAATAAAGATACATTTCTTTCTTCTAGTACCAAACTTTCCATATTTGTTGACAAGTCATGTACATATCTTGCGCACCCCCAAGGGCGCATATGAATGAGATCAAGTTCCTTGCCTGTCCATAATTCATAGGGTGTGGAAGATATTGACTTAATAAGGATTCTATTCAAAATATAAGCAGCTGTTAATAGTGCATCTCCCTGAGGTTTGTTTGTGTCATTATAGATCTTATCATCTATAATAAAGTTCTATTCCTTTTTTTTCGTTATACCATTTTTGTTGCGGAATTCTATGAATGGTTAATTATCTATCAATACCTTTCTCTTGACACAATGTCTCAAATTGTTCAAGGAGATATTCTTCATCAATTAGCTCGTAAGACTTTGACAATTCTATTTAATTGATTCTTTACCATGTTTAGATACAATCTAAAACAATCGAATACTTCAAATTTATGGAAGAGTGGATAAATATGACCATAACGAGTGTAATCATTTAGGAATATTATAAAATATAAGACACCACTTCTAGCTCTAGCATTCATAAGTCCACAGATATCAGAATGAACTAATTGTAATAGATTCTCAGCCCTAATTCATTTTCCAAATGATTTTTTAGTTATTTTTCCTACTTGACAATTTTTAAATCTATCTTATTGAGCGAATCTAAAAATCCCTTTCTAACCAATATATTAATTCAATTATGGCCAATATGTCCTAGCCTAGCATGCTAAGTATTAACATCGATATTTGCAATGTTAGAAGAAACAATTAATGAAAAACAATCATTATCACCATAACAATCGTTCGTATCGGTATTTAATACAATAAAAACATCTAATAAATATTTGATGCCAAACCTAACAAAATCTAAACAAATATCCATACAATCATCATGAAAGTTTAAAATATATCTTAATTTAAGAAGTGCTGGTACAGAAACCAAATTTAGTCGAATATCAGGAGCAAATAATATATCATGGAGACAGAGTACTTGACCTCTATACAAAATAAGCTTGCAAGTGCCCCCTTCATCTCAACACATGAGTTGTTCCCTACATATATTCGTATTGATTTTTGACTTATTCGATGATACTCCACAAATGCTTATTGAACTCTAACTACATTGTCGGTTGCTCCTGAGTTTATAATTCATAGAGGACGAGATTCAGTGAGTAATACTAAGCTAAAAACATAAGCGTAGTTAAATGTGTTGGAGTAACATTATACCTTTTCATTCTTTTGCTCAGTGCATTCATAAGCAAAATGGCTTAATTGGCTGCTGTTGAAACAAGTCATTTTGACTTTGTCCTTTCTAACCCTAACACATTTGCCCTTCTTACTCTTCCCGATCTCATTCTTCTTAAAGTTGAGATTGTCATTCCCTTTCTTGAAGTTCTTTTTCTTCCCTTTTTTACATTTAAAAGCCTATGCCTTTACGCTTGTTAGATTTAGCCATATAAAGCTGATTGGAAAACTTAGCCGTTTCTAAACGCTTGTTTTTTTAACTCAACATTATGGGAAATGTTATCAAATATCTTGATGTTATCATTGTGAGTTATGTTGATCTTCATATTCTCCTAACTGAAGGGAAGAGACCAAATTATAGCCTGTACTTGCTACTTATCAGTGAGATTATGTCCAACAGTCTTAAGCTCACGGATCATATTTGATATTTTCTTAAAGTGCTACCTCATGGTATGATTCTGGCATTTCCTATAGGTGTTAAATTTGATGGTAAACCTTCTTAGCTTAGTGGTTGAAGTACCACCATACTTGTCTCTTAGGGCCATCCATATGTACTAGACAATTTCATAAACTTCATACATGCACATGAGGTCATCATCCATGTTGCTTAGGATCATAATCTGACCAACGCTATTCTTCTTCTTCCAAGTCTCATAAACCTCCATGTCTCTTTTTCTTTGAGTATATGTACTTAATTAAGGTGGTACCATAGTGTTTCTCAAGGTCTTAAGCGTATCCTGCCCTTCAAGAATGTACTGAATTTTCAAGTGCTAAATATTATAATTGTCACCGTTAAATTTCTCACATTTGTTTAGTTCAGCAATGAGATTCTTCGAAACTGAAGCTATTTCCTTAAATGATATTTCTTTCTATTTAAAGATTTACTATCTATATTCTTCTATATCTATATTAGTACATCTACTATCATTTCATTACAATGTTGCAATGACTATACACTAGAAATATGATAAAAGGAATCTTTGGACAAGAATCGAAAAGGTAGTCAAGCCACTTATCATCATCCACTTCTAATTATTCATTAAACCATATTTGTAAGTGTTTTCATGCAAAACAATCCTAATGTCATTCCTTAAAAGAATTTAGGACACCCACATAGATAGTATCATATATAAAAGCATTATAAATAGAACAACATTTTATAAATGATAAAGAAAAATTACACTGTTCATATACTATGCATAAAATGAAATAACTAATATAAATACAAGTACTATTTACAATATGATAATAAAAGAAAACAACATCAGTTAGGCAGATTAATGGTACGAGAAACAATCTTCTCATGTACTGGTTGAAATCGATTGTCATCTCTAGATTCTCGTTATCTGATGAGACGTTTATAACCTCAACCACCTCATCATCAGAAGTATCCATGACATCGATGTCCATATCATCATCCAATATCTCAGTAACCTTGATATATCCTTATTGTCATATGAAATGACTAAAATATCGGTCGGATTATTAAAAGACACATAGTTCGAAAGCTCGACGCCTGTCTCATCATTTGAAATAACTATGATGTCAGTCGGATCATTAGAAATATCAATGATTTTAGGACTCTTTAATATCTCAATGACTTATTCGATTTCATTATTAGAATCAGTAAAATAAGGAATAACACGATAGGTCATCGGTAAAAATAATTTATCATATTAAACATGTTAAACAATTTGTTATAACTATATTATACATGATGAATAAATTTTATTAAATTCAGTATGTAATTCAGCTCCCACTAGAGCGAATATTTCATATATTTTATTATTAATGAGTTAATAAATGAACAAAAATTTTATTTTATTTTATTTATATATATATATTCGTGTAGGCCTCACGCACCAGCGACCATCACGATCACACCCGAGCAGCCACGGTATGCCGACCGCACATGTAGCGCATACATGTTAGTACTTTCTATTTTGACGTGACACGTGGCTAGCTCTGGAACAGTCATACCTCTATGACACATGATTGATCCAGATATGACCACGTCGCATTATAGGTGGCACACTCATTTATTTTGGGTGACACCCGGTTGCATCTAATAGCGCCATACTTGATACAAGTGTCCTCACTAGATTGATCCAGATATGGCCACGTCGCGTTATACGTGGCACACTCATTTATTTCGGGTGACATGCGGCTACATCTAATAGCGTCATACTTGATACAAGTGTTCTCACTAGATTTGGCCATTTGGTGCGACACGTGGCTGTATCAAAATGTGCCACATCATGTACACTCGTTCTCTATGTGGCTTCATTAGAAATTGACATGTCGCCTATATGACGCGGCCTTGCCCCTGGCCGCCATATGACACTGATAGAGTTCGTCATCTGCAACCTCTTGAAATCTTTTTTTTTATTTAGAATTTCAGTTTTGACAGTCTAAATTTAAATGTGTTTTTCTCACTCGTTTCTTATCTAAATCGCTCATATGATATACTGTTGGAAAGCTCTTTTCGAGTCCTATTCAATGGTATAATAATTACAACAAAAAAAAAATTAAATGACATTAAATACTAATAACAGATTCAGGTTATTTTACAGTTCATCGTGTTCTTTGAAAAATAAAAATCAACACACCAAATGCTTTAAATGCCTTAGAATTGACATAAAAGGTAAGTTTCATGTCATTTTTCATCATTCCACTAGCAAACAACGCGTCAAATGCTTTGATACCAATGTTAAACTTTCTAACCATTAACAAGAACTAAAAATCTACCATGGTAGTATATATACATAACTCTTAGGAAAGTTTTAAACAGAACCTGGAATGAAGCGGAAGACACACAAGTTTATGTTGTTCAATCGGTGGTCGGATTTCAATCACAGAATCAGAAGGAAACCTCTATCACAATGTAAGAGCCTTTTCATTCTCTCTGTTTTTCACTCTAAAAACAACAAATGTTCTATGTTTTTGCTTTGTATGTACGTATATCTTCTTTGCAGTTATTCAATTCTTTTGCAAGCAACCAATTGCAGTCTTTTATATGTGAATAACTGCAATATATAGTTATTTGATAACCCACACAACTGCCAAAGACAATTAATCAATATAATCTAACTCCCAGTTGGATCTTGGATCCGGGTTCGAGTTTTTTGGTCATCTTAGGTAGACTCAACCCAAGGCCTAAATAACCTAATAAGGGAATACTTAAATTCTAAAATTTCTTCCACCAGTCGTTGGTAGGTTTCAAATCAAAGCAACCTTGAGGAATGCGATCATTCATAGTAACTCGATAATCGTTTCCAACATTATACTTTCCACAATTCTCAAAATGTCAAACCAGTGTATTTGGCTATATTGAGAAGCTTAAACAATAATGAGTTAATAAATGAACACAAATTTTATTTTATTTTATTTATTTATATAAATATATATATATTTGTGTGAGTCTCATGCGCCAGCGATCGTCACGGTCACATCCTGGCAACGGCAACAAGCCGACCACACATGCAGTGCATGCGCGTTGGTTCTTTCTGTCTTGGCGTGACACATGGCTAGCTTTGGCACGGCCACATGTGGCTGATCCAAATGTAACCACATCACGTTATATGTGGCACACTCTTTTATTCTGGATGACACATGGCTGCACCTAATAGCGCCACATTTGATACACGTGTCCTTACTAGATTTGGCCACTTGGCATTAAACATGACTGTATCAGAATGTGTCACATCGTCTACACTCGCTCTTTACGTGGCTTCACTAGAAATTGACACGTCACCTGTGTGACACGGCCTTGCCTCTGACCGCCATGTGGCATTGAAAGAGTTCATCATCTTCAACCTCTTGAAATCTTATATATATATATATATATTTTAGAATTTTAGTTTTAACAATCTAACTTTAAATGTGTTTTTCTCACTCGTTTCTCATCCAAATCGCTCATATGAGATACCGTTAGAAAACTCTTTTCGAGCCTTATCTAATGGTATAATATTACATTAAAAACATGAATTTAAATGATATTAAACACTAATAACATATTTGGGTTATTTTATAGTTTATCATGTTCTTCGAAAACTAAAAATCGACACACCAAATGCTTTAAATACCTTAGAATCGACATAAAAGGTAAGTTTCATGTCATTTTTCATCATTCCACTATCAAACAATGCACTAAATGCTTTGATACCAATGTTAAACTTTCTAACCGTTAACAAGAACTAAAAATCCACCATGGTAGTATATATACATAACTCTAAGGAAAGTTTTAAATAGAACTTGAAATGGAGCGAAAGACATTTAAGTTTATGTTGTTCAACTGGTGGTCAGATTTCCATCACAGAATCGGAAGGAAACCTCTATCCATAATGTAAGAGTCTTGCCCTTCTCTCTGTTTTTCACTCTCAAAACAACAAGTGTTCTATGTTTTTGCTTTGTATGTACATATATCTTTTCTATAGTTATTCAATCCTTCTGCAAACAACCAACTGTAGCCTTTTATATGTGAATAATTGTAATATGTAGTTATTTGATAACCCACACAATTGTCGAAGACAATTGATCAATATAATCTAACTCTCAGTTGAATCTTGGATCCAGGTTCGGGTTAGTCATCTTAGGTGGACCCAACTAAAGGCCTAAATAACCCAATAGGGGAATATTTAAACTCAAAATTCTTCCACCAGTCGTTGTTAGGTTCCGAATTAGAGCAACCTTGAGGAATGCGATCATTCATAGCAACTCGATAACTGTTTCAAACATCATACTTTCCATGCTTCTCAAATGCCAAACTAGTGTATTTGGCTACAATGAGAAGCTTAAAGGAATGGAAAATATGGTGTTTCGATCTTCCTCTAAAAAGAGAGCATTAATTTTGTGTTAATCCTATTTGCGTTCATTTGGAAGTAACAATAAGTTAACTTTTGTATTTTCATCAATAAAATGGGAGAAAGCTTTGAAAGATTTGAGCCATCTATATCCTAATGGAATCACTATTGGCCACTTTCCATCTACATCCTTTTAACAGCATATCTTAACCCCATAATAGACATCTCTACAAATGTGAACCACTTGGTTTCGGCTTAGTGTTAATGGGTTACTCTTTCTTCAACCATTTTGATTTAAGAACTTTAAATGTTAAGGTTTCTTGATTGGTAGCAAGCCTTCATATTTGTTTTGCCTATAGGGTTTGAAAAAGGAAAGGTATTTAAATTTAAGCCTTCTCTTTTTTTTTTTTTAGCATATAGAGCTTCTCTCATTTCGCCTGCCTAATTCTTCTCTTCTTCTTTCATGTACCCTACTAAAAACTTGATATTAGAGCTTTTAGTTCATCACATAAAGTCTTTGGCGGGTGGAAAATTCTCATGCAATAAGATGGAATAGCTTGTATAACTATTTTGAGTAGCCCTTTTTCCCATCCCTCCTCTTCATCCATGGAAAAAAAACCTCCTTTCCAACCTTATATTTTCTTTCATTGCTTGTTTTTAATTTCATTAAACACCTTTCTCTTTGCCTTTTTTCTTGTGGAAGAAAGCTTAAGATATCGATCATGAGAAAGGTTGTCTTATAGCCTGATAACTTTTATATTGTTGCTTTAGTGTTTTGCTCCATGTTAGGACGAAAGGTAGTTTGAGAACTTTAGAAATTAACTTGCTGCCCGCAACTTTGTTCATAGATCTTCAATAGTCATTTTAATTTCTCACAGCCTAGAAGTTCCTCATTTCATTTAGCTTTTTTGAATAAACTGGAAAGCACCTTAGCACAAAGAATGAAGAGTTAGGGGGACAATGAACAACCCTACCAAATACCTTTAGAAGGTGTCACTTTTCCCCTAACTTATCCGTTATTCACAAAGGCCATCTTAGTTCTAGATATATAGTCCATTATCAGATTGATCCACTTTGTTGGGAAATTCATTTTGATAAGGATATGATTAGAAACGGCCACTCTACATAGTCATATGCCTAATGCCTTGCTTATGTTTAACTTCAAAAGTCTACAAATGTTTTTTGATGAAATGAAACAAAAATTGTGAGATTTTTCTATATATAAATGTTAGCAAAAATCATTAAAAGTCATTGATATTTTAAATTCTATAAAAGTTATTAACAAACTAATACCTCTTGACTTTCATAGTCTCTTAAAAAGTCTTAATTGAATACCCTATAATTTTTATAAATTTTTTAAAAGTTATCAAAAGTTTATATTGAATACTACATAACTTTTGTAAATTGTCTTAAAGTTATTAAAAGTTTATATTAAATACCCTATGACTTTTGTAAAATTTTTAAAAATCATTAAAAGTCTATATTGAATACCCTATAACTTTTATAAGGTCTCTAAAAGTCTAAATTGAATATATCCAAACTTTTTAATTCCATAAAAATCTTTCAAAGCCTAGATTAAATACACTCCCCCAAATCATAATCCTAGATATATTTGAATATTTATTGTCACTTTAATTCATAAATCGAAGATTAACTCCATCTAAAACTCTAACTCATATAAGTCTCTACTTAGTAGAATACTATTCGTCACGATTGGCTAAGTGTTTTTTTTTTTTTTTCTTTTGTGTGTTATTTCAAGTCCTAGTTATATATCACCTTATATGCTTCATATTAAAAAAAAAAAAAATGGAATCCTAAATAATATGGAATCATTCATAGTTCACCTTAAGGTAAAGCTTACATAATCACACACTCTTATCATAAGAATAATTTGCAATCCTAATTTAATAGGACACTAAACTATTATCTTATTAATGTGGTATGTTTACCATTTTTATGTCAATAATACATATAATCATTATTATCCTTTCATTTTTCTTTTTCAAATGAGTATAACATCCATTACCTTATTCTATCAAACTTGAAATTTCGGATTTCTAGGGTTTCACTAAGCATTTCACTTTAACTTGAATTCTTCATGCTCTGATAAATGATTTAGACATCACATAACTAACTCAGCACCTTTATGTTCATATGCTTTAAACATGACACATTTAATCAAACATAACAATCAATCACATTATCAAACTCATTCAAAGCAAACATTCATATTCTCGACATATTCAAATCAATATTCACGTTATCAAACACACTCAATATGTCCTATATGAATATATATGCACATGCACATACAACATACCTTTGCACATATAGTAACCATACCTTTATCTCTTTTTTAATATAGTTCATATACTCATGTCTTTGTCATGTAACACTCTTTTCATGTTGTCTTCAATGTATTCTTTAATCTTCATTCTTCAATATCATTTCCTTATATCTAAATAGTCATTTTAATAACATAAATCTCATTATAACTCTTGACATATTTTGTGTAACACCCTCCACGTGATTCCTCTTTGGATGAGGACTCGAGTCGAAGAATGTTACCTTACTTGGTTTATTCGTTATTATTTTACATATATGCATTCTAATTTTTTTTTTCCACTTTATATATCTTATCGTTTACAAAATTTCATGTATACCAATACGTGTACATATATACATATGTTCGTCTCAATGCACTTTAAGTTATTTATTTATTTTTATAAAATCCGGCAGAGTTCCGTCTGTTTTTTCTAAAAACCCAAAAATTTAGAAACCTGCAATTAGAGAGAAACACTTCTAAAAAAATTTCATTTTCTCAACTATCATTTTGGACCTTCCGTCCGACTCAAAATCAACTCCACCACTCAAACATTTACGAATATCACACTTTTGATAAAAATAATATCCACGAAAAGTTAATATGAAATTAAAATATAAATAACAATTAATTTACAAATCTACTTTTTAATACAATACCATTTCGAAATTAATATAACTATCCTTTACAAAACTTTATATATATATATACATACTTTTATTTACATGCACTTTAATGTGTATAGGTAATACCAAACAAGATAACTACTCAAAATATGGATAGATGTGACTCGCTGGAGATGCTACAGATGTCTCTTCTTCCGTCTCTATCTACAATGCCCAGTTCAGCAACCTGCACGTTGTAAATCAAACGCGCAAAGTGTTTTTACTTAGTGGGTTTACACAGATTTTAAATTCATCATTTTCCATAAATACAAAATTGTAAGGAAAGATTCCACAGTTCTCAAATTTTCATAATAATTCATAAAGAGGTCGAGTTGCTAGTCAACACACATATAAATTGCATAAACGTCACTTTCCAAATATAACTTTACTAAACCAAATTTCACAATTTCATCAAAAATATCATTTTATATAACAAAATTCCATAATTTTTAAACTTTTATCAAATATTCACCAAGTAATCTGTTTACTAATAAATACACAAAATATACATAACAATCATTTTTCTTCTAAACATAACAACACAATTTCATTTAATAATTTTTAATGCCCTTTGTAAACACTGACACGATACCATGGACTGGAAAATGGGTTTCTCCGACATCGGACACTCGGTGACTACCCGCTGGATCTCATTCTCATGTAATACATAAATTCAGGGATCGGACACTCGGTGCCTCTCAAGGTCCATGAATCCAGTATCAACGTATATCGGTAAATCGGTGTAGTACTGCTATAATCACTTTATTGACATACCAAATTCTCTGGCATCGAACACTTGGTGACTACCCGTCGGATCATTTTTCACATAACACATGAATTCTAGGACCGAACACTCGGTGCCTCTCAGAGTCAAAAATTCACAATCTTTGTATCAACAACACGGCGCAATACTGCTAATATTTCCCTATTGGCATACTAATTTTCAATCCCCACCTACCAATGTTCAAATTTACTAGGGTCTTTATAAATTTTATTTATTACTAACAATTTAACAATCTATCGCTTTCTGTTTCCGAATAAAAATTTCGTTAGGAACACAACAAAATAAATTTCAATCGCACTTCTTCTCGTCTAATCAAAGCATTAAATGTAACATCACAAAACATCATTTTACACTTAATTATTCATCAAAATTAGTCAAAGACCACATTGCTCTTCACCTTACTAGTACACGGTTAAGACACTAACGTGGTCCAATTCTTTCCATTTCAAATCAAAATCATAAAATCGCAATCAATTTACATTTATGACAATTCAATAAAATAAATTCACAAACCCTTTTCATACCATTTTCGGTCAACATCCACTTTTTTCCAAACTTTCCAAATTTTTGATCATCAAATACCACAAAATCATCTACAACATAGTTCACACATACTCATGAAATTTATTTAATTAAAAAAAAAATCATATGCTAAAATAAACGAAACTCTTTCTAGTAAGAGTAAGTAACATTACATATTAAATTTGAATTACCCTTTTTCCTCATTTCATCAAAATATCAAATATATGTTATAAGACATCATTTCACACTCGCACATTAGTCAAAATTAGACAAATATCACTTTGCCCCTCACTTTACCAGTACACAGTCAAGTCATAAAACTCGTTTGTTTCTTCTCATTTCTTTTCTGTTTCCGTTTGAAATTCCATAAAATCATGTTTAAACAATCTTTTATTACAATTTATCAAAATAATTTCATAATACTTTGCACACACCTATTCGGCCACACATACTAATAACTTAAAATTTTTCAAACTTTCATCATTTCACATATCCGAATAATCCACAAAACATTTCAAACTAGTAATCAAACTCATTCATCCCACAAACATCAAGAATCAAACTTTAAGCATTCAAAACCCTTACTAACAAAAATGAATTTTTCAAGTAATTATACACCAACAACATCACAACCACACCAAACTTTATCTACACCTCAATTACAATTCGAATTAAATTTTTCCAACAACATTCTATAAAACCTAGTATACTAACACCATGAACTCATCACATCATACTAAACTTTTTCTTCATTCACTTGATTTATTTTAACTCAAATTCATATAAAAATAACACATTCATTCTCAAGAATTAATCCACTACACCTAGAATCCTATACTAGCAAAATTTCCTTTTTCATAAATTCCAACCCAATCTTTTTTTACATTTTCTTTCCACACTTCAACTTAAATTCATTCCAAAACCTCATATAACTCATTCAAACATTAAAAATCAATATCAATGCATGAGTAACATAATTGATCCATACACTAGTATAATAACTCATCATTTCATTCCTTTGATTTTCTTTTCAAAAATTCATTCCAATCCACTTAAATTGTCACATAAATTCATCCAACCATCAAATTAATTCCATTAAATAAAATTTTTCAAGTTTAGTCACATACTAGTATATCATACAACCAACTTATTTACTTCATTCCAAACTCAAAAATCACACATAAATGCTTCAAATAATCCTCAATTATTCAACCAAAGCCTTAAAATACAAAATCAATTTAATTTCATCCAATCCATAAATCAAACTCTAACTTTACCTTACAAGATTCTTGACTCAAAGTTTCTTGATGATTTCTTTCATTTCCAAGCTCAATTTGATGATGATCTCACTCCATTCAACCCATGAAATCCATCAAAAACTCATTAATAAGCTATAAACATTTTTACCCATAAACTAGTTCATGGATTCATCACTTACCTACACTCTCTTCACTTTGTTTTCTTGAAAAATCTTGATGGATTAGAGAGAGAATGAAGGATGGCACACTAGGGATCTCTTCTTCTTCTTCTTCTTCACGGCCTGCAGATTTTTTTTTTCTTCTTCTGGTTTTGCTCTCCCTCACGGTTTTGGCTTATTTCTTATGTCTCTCCTCTCTTTGACCGAATATCACTTGCTTCTTCATCCCTTCATGCAATCAACTATATATACTAACGCTTACCAATGTCTAAATTGCCCTTGAACTAACTTTAAAATCACACTTATGCCATTAGTTGCAATTAAATCCTTTTGATTGGTCAATTAATTCCATCCATTTAATAACTAACTAAATCCATTCTCTTTTAATCCAAATTCAACTAATGACACCTCTTTTTGACTTAAAAGCGTCACAACATCATTGGTTAATTTCAACTCACATGGATTGTGTTTCTTGGTTAATCATCCTTTTATGCACACTTAATAATTTATTTAACTTAAAATTTAATACTCATTTAACACTAATAAATTTCAAAAATATTTCATGGTCATTCTATTATCAAATTGACCATACAATACTCTAATTAGGTGTCTTAACCTTCAATCCTATGTTTCGAAAAAATTTCAGTTGATTTTGAATTCACTAAATTTCGCAATGTTTTCAATTAAGGTATTTTCATCGGTTTATCTTCGGAACCCTTAAATTCCACTTAAATGGACTCCTTTCGCTCTTTTTCGGTTTCATTAATCTCTATTACTCATTCTAAGTATTTTTTATTTTCCAAGGTCGAACTCGAAAAGTTACTATTCATGAGTCATTATTTACCTGGAAATCACTATTAATCCGAAAAACACTAGTTCTCCTAAGAAAAATGAAATTTTGGGTCTTACATGTCAAACATCCAATTATTCTTCCTTTTTTATTTCTTTTGATTTGATTTTTTCGGAACTCCTAAATTCAGATTTTCTGGAACCTTTTCGAAATTCTTTCGAAATTTACCAAGACCTATATTCGGACTTCCTACATACTTCTATTAACCTTAGTGACTCTTAAAAGTCATTCCATGCCCCTTTTTGGCTCTCCGTAAATTTACTAAATAGCATCTGGCGACTTCCGGATTGATTCCATTTCAATTTGAATCTCCTTCAGAAATGTCGTTTGAGTTTCTAAAATACTTCTTGAGCATTTTAATACTAACTTCGATACTTTACTAAATTTTTGAAATTTCCTGGAAATCCTTTCGAATTTCCGATCGAATCAGGAAACTGCTCAATTTTTCCTTAAACTGACTTATTATTAATCCGTTTCAGTTTCCGTTAATTCTAATATAATTTTCAAAACTTTTAATATACAAGATCCGTTTTTCGAAAGTTACTATTCACACAGATCCTTTCCTTCCGTAAATATCATTCATTCCATAAATACTATTCATCCGGATATATATTTTTTTGTTTATCTTAAATAGAGAAAATTCGGGGCATTACATTTTGTACAATAGAATTTGAGAATACATAGACTTAGGGAACCAACAGTTGCAATAAAGATGAAAATCTTTCTTGCAATGATGGAAATAAAATCTCATTCGTAGCAATGAAAGTGCAATGTGGTGATGAAACATCTCCATAGACCATCATGGTGGTGGTAAAGCATCTTCGTTGCCTCCATTGCCATGTTTGTCTATCGTGATGAATATCTAGATAGGTTGGATGGAGATCCAATCCATATGATGAAATTTTTCCCTTTTGTTACTTTTTTATTTTTAATTTTAAAAAAGGAACTTTAAATTTATGATTTTTTAAGTAAATGTATTGATGGCATTTATGTTTTTTACCATGTTGAACAGTTAATCTAACCTTTCCACGATCTAACCTTAGTGGAGAGGAGATCAATGTTAAATAATAGAAAGAGAAAATCCCTAAAAACTGTTCATAGTTTGGAAAAATCTCTATTTGCTTACCTTTAGTTTGAAATAAAACCCAAAATCCCTTTGATGTTAATGTAAATATTAAAAATACTCCTGAAAGCGTGTGAAAAGATAATAATGTCTTTGATAGTCATGAATTCCGTTAGTTGAAAATGTTAATCGTTTGACTTCATGGGCAAAAAGGAAATTATATTACTCGATTTAAATAAAATTTATTTAACAAAAAAATATAAAAATTAATGAAATAAATTAATAAATGAATTTAGTAATATTAAAATATATAAAAATATAAAATATAAAATAACAAAATATAAACCATCAACAAATAACCATCATCCACCATCTTCAACCCTAAAATATCAACCATCTGCTACCATTATCAACCACAGACCATCATTAACCACCATCAATTATCATCAATCATCTGTAACCATCTACAACCATCATCAACCATATGCAATCATCATCAACCATCAACCTTTTCACTTATGCAAACATTCAACTATCAAACCATCCACCCATCCGTAACTATCAACCTTCAAACCATCAAAAAATTGGATCTCACTCACTCTTGTCGTTTTATTCTGGTGAGAAAGAAGAGATGAATGGAAATGGGTGCGTTAAATTTGGTTTCAAAGTCGATTTATAGTCGGCAGTAGAGATGGGTGCATTAAAGTCACTTGTGTAATACAGGTGGCAGAGGTGATAAGATAAGAAGAAGAAGAAGAAAAGAAATGGGTCTCCGTTTTATCTCTGGTGGTTTGCTTTAATATTCCTGTTCCTAAGTTTTTTGATTGTTGGTTTTGGTTTTGATTTTGGATGGATGTAGTTGAGATTGCATTTGGTTTTGGATGGATGTATTTGACTTTATTTTCGCTTAAGTGGATGTATTTGATATTGCATTCTAGGTTTAATTCTATTAAGAGTTAGGAGAGATGATTTTCACTTTAGTTCTTAGATGTAAAGACCCATTCTGGATCTCTGCCATCAATCTAGAGACTGGATTCCATCCATTTTTTCTTAATTTTCCAATTTTTGAAAATGGAAAAGAATTTATTTCTTTAGTTTTTAGAAATTAATCTCCTTAATTTTTAAGGATTTTTGCAATTTAGTTATTTTTAAAATAAACTAATTAATTTGATTATATTTTGACTTTTTGATCTTTTATTTTTTAATATTATTTAAATAAAAGGAAAATTCGACATTTTAATTTCTATCATTGTTGGACTAATATTTCAGTTAAAAAATTGACAATAGGGAGGATTTTAAGTAAAAATCAAACTAGAGTAAAAAAATGAAGATTTTTTTAAAAACTATAGACAATTTTTAGGAATTTTCCCAAATAAAAGAGTAAACCTTTGTTAATGCTAAGAAGTAATTGCTTTCATTTAGAAAAAATGGATAATCTTAGTTTTCCTTATGATGTTTAACATAATAATTAATTTTCTTCTTGTAATTTGTAGAAATCTCATCTTATAACTTTTATGATTTTAACATACTCAATGATGAAAATCATCAATAAATTTTTGCATATATTCTTAAACTAAAAGGAGTTTTATAAATATTTTTTTAAAGTATAAAATATATTTTATCTATTTAATCAAATAATAGAGTCGTTTTTAATGATTTTTTAAAAGGGTTTTAACCAAATCTAACATTTTTTTGTTAACCCATTGGGATATTACCCTTTTTTTTCAATTCCCTGCAGTATGATTCTTTTTGGACCAAAATACCCTTAATAGTCCAGCTAATTACCACTTACCATAGTTTTTCCCTCCAGTGACCCACCTCATTTCTGATTCTCTCTCTAAAATTCCCACCCCATCAAACTTTTTCCTCTCATTCTCTCTCTAAAATGCCCTAACCCATCATTCCCATCCCTCATCCCTCTCTTCTTCTTTTTCTTCTTTCCTTTTTTTTCCTGAGTTGGATCTGGTTCGCGATGGTTCTGGGTCGCGAACCAGAACCATATGGTTCTGGGCTCGTCGCCGAGCCCAGAACCAGATCTGGTTCTGGGTCACGAACCCAGAACCAGATTTCTTTTCTTTTCTTTTCTTTTTTTGTTTGTTTGTTTATTAATGATTTGATAATGTTGTTGTTGTTGTGGGAGATGATGATGTTGATGAATTGGATTGATGATGTTGATGAATTGTGGGAGATTATGAATTTTGATATTGAAAGAATGGGAGGGGTAATTTTGTTCAAAATATAATAATAAGATCCGTTTTGATAATTCAGAAAACTAAAAGGGCAATTCTATAATTTAAGAAAATATCTTTAAGGGCGCTTCTTGGGTAAAAAGCGCCCTCTATGATAAATATTGTAATTACGAAACAATCCCAAAAATTTGTTTAATTACGAATTCCATCCTGAATTTTCAAAAAATAATAATAAGGTCAATTTTGATAATTCGAAAAATTAAAAGTGTAATTCTATAATTTTTAAAAATACTTTTAAGGGCGCTTCTTGGATAAGAAGCGCCCTCTATGATAAATATTATAATTACGAAATAACTCCAAAATTTTGTATAATTACGAATTTCATCCTGAATTTTCAAAAAATAATAATAAAGTCATTTTTGATAATTCAAAAAATAAAAATGCAATTCTGTAATTTTAAAAAATATCTTTGAGGGCGCTTCTTGGGTAAGAAGCACCCTCAAAGATATTTTAAAAATTACGAAACAACCCCATAAATTTATTTAATTACGAAATATATATAATTAAACATTGAGGTTGACATTCTCAACCTTCAGGTTGGGAATCCCAACCTAAAGGTTGGGAGTCCTAACCTTGATTCAACATTTATATTTGAAATCTCAACTTCAAGGATCGGATTCCCAACCTAGAGATTGAGAATCTCAACCTCGAAGGTGTGAATTCCAACCTTGAGATTGGAAATCCCAAACTTGAATAAAATAAACATCTAAGGTTAGGATTCTCAACCTTTAGGTTGGGAACCCAATCTAAAAGTTGAGAATCCCAACCTTAGATATTCAATCCTATTTGGGATTCCCAACCTCAGGGTTAAGATTCTCAACCTATAAGTTGGGATTGATTTAAAAAAATGCTCATTAAGGGCATTTTTGTCCATTCATGCTTTTTTTCTATTTTTGGATTCCCAACCTCGGAGTTGAGATTCCCAACCTATAGATTGGGATTGATTTCAAAAATTTCTCATTAAAAGTGTTTTTGTCCTTTCAGTGTCTTTTATTAATAATAAAAAATAAAAAGATTACTTTTGAGGATGGCTTTCCAAAAGCATCATTTTGTCAATTTTCTCTTTTTTAAATTAGCGTGGATTTTAGCTATAATGCAAAAGCAAAGGGAGAACATAAAAGATTATCCCTAACAAAAGGAAAAACCATATATATTGGGTATTGGATATCCGGGTTGCGAAAACGGGTATGGATATTTGAAGAACGCCAAGATGAGAGTTGGTCCAGTTGGAGAAGAGACGAGTGAAGTGAAACTGGAATGAAGAGAGAGAGAGAGATCGACAATGTTTAGCGGTAAGTTCTCTTTATTCGGATCCAACAACAAGAAGGCGGAGGAGGAGGATGATCCGACCAGAGAGAATCAGATTTTGCCCAACCTCAAACTCCAAACAGACAGAGATGTGTACAGACCAGGTGACTCCATTTTCGTCACTCTCGAGATCTCCAACCCTTCCCTTTCTGATTCTTCTCTCCTGATCGAAAATCTCGCTTTCGAAATCAAAGGCATCCAGAAATTGGACAGTCAGTGGTTCGCCACTCACAAACCCCTCCCTGGATCCAACCACCGAAGAGGTTTTTATTTTTTGTTTATATTTTTTGTTTAAATAATAAATAAATTAGAAGTCTTTGATTTATGTATGTAGATTGTGTTTCTCTTCAGGTGAACATGTTTTCTTGGAATGCTCGACTCCCAGATTGGTTTCGAATCACATTGTATCGTCTTCTGCCAAAAAATCATGTAAGTAGTGATGGTATTATTAGTATGGTAATAATTATTGTTGAATTGAAGTTGTTAACGTACTATAGTAGGGCCTTAGCCTTGTGAACTTAAACTTTTGGATGTGATGGTAACAAATATACTATCATACTTTCAAGTCTTAAATACTATAATTGAGCTCTTTTTCATCAATGTAAGCTTTTAAGTATCATGGTAACTAATATAGTATCAGAGGTTGGAAGTCTTTTGTTCAAATCTTCTCTTCTTCATGTATTTGTCATCTTGTTGCCCTACATGTTATACGGTAGGGAGCGTTTAGTACGCGTCCTTCATCTGTTATCTATCCACGTTATATATGAGGGAGCGTGTTAATGCATCATAATTTCAAGTTTTAAATATTATAGTTGGACCGTTTCTTGTCAATTTAAATTTTTGGATTTGATAGGAACTAATAGGAGTGAATGTGTTTGGTGGATGTGAGCAGATGTTGTTAGAGCTATGCTGCCTTCCATTTTACCCCCATCTTACAGGGGTACAACCATTCGCTATTTGTACTACGTAAAGACGACCTTATCCGCGTGTTGGCTGATGATGGACAATGGCCACTCCCTCAAACCTCTGGTTTGACTCATTAATGCATTTACTTATGCCAATACTGGATTGATTCTTTGTGCTTTGAATAGCCTTACACATCCATTTTGATGTTCTTGGACAGGAAGCTCGTATCCCCCTACAAGTCTGGGTCTGTCAGAAAACCAATGGCTTGTTAATGGAAGAAGGTCAAAATGATGGTAAGCTGTCTTCAAGTTTTTCATATGATAACAATATTCATTCTCATTTTAAAATTACTGTGTATCTCATAAATACAATTATTAGTTCTCAAATTAGTTCATTATGATGAGTAATTCTGCAATTTATCTGATTTATGCTACTTATCCACCATGTGTTAGTTAAGATGTTTCTGAAATGGGTTCGAGTCCTAACTGCTAGTTTGATATTGAGTTTGTCGTTCGAGTATCAAATTCTATTCTGAATGTGGCAACTTGCAGTTATGATTGCTTTTAGCTGTCCTAGTAAATTGAAAGATGGGAATTTTCTTTATCCTTTATTGTTATTGTTAATGAAAATAGTAAGATTTATTTTTTCATCTGTTACTAGGGAAAATTATATTCTGCTTTCCCGAAAGATTGGATTTTCGTGGTTTATACTTAAAGGTTACAGAATTGCTAATTTTTGCTTTCTTTTTGTGTCTGTTCATATTGTTGTGTTTCAGAATGGCGAAATGTCAGTAATGTTTGTGATAAAACGATTTTGGTCAACTTTAGATGGCACTTTGTATTATGTGGAAGTACTTGACTGCTGCTGTTTAAACTTTAATATACATTGTTACTTACAAAAGAAAAAGAGAATTAAGGGGTAGCTGTTTTTACTTTGATTAAAATTGTTATCATCATGTATACTATGCTTGTCAAGTAACTTGCTTTTGGTATTTGTATAAAATTACTGTCAATATCCATCTGTATTTCTGTTAAAAGATGATTTTAATGTTCGTTTTATTTGCTTAGTGGAAAACTGGAAACTAAGAAGTCTTCAAAGGCAATGTGAAACAAGATGGATCCTTGCTAGTTATATAATAGAACAGCCCAAAATGCGATTGTGCTACACTGCTACTTAATGTTAAGGAAGTTTGGTAATAGTATGGTCAACGTGCTACTGCATGTCCTTTTTTTTTTTTTTGGTAGAAAATTGGAGGTGAAACTGGTTCACCATTATTGTAAACCTTTTCTTATTAGAAAAATGTTGTTTTCTT
This sequence comes from Litchi chinensis, assembly GCA_019925255.1. Lineage (NCBI taxonomy): Eukaryota > Viridiplantae > Streptophyta > Magnoliopsida > Sapindales > Sapindaceae > Litchi > Litchi chinensis. The sequence continues at coordinate 20,925,819 of CM034474.1, forward strand.
TGGTAAAATGCTGTTACATATGGGCAATAAATTCAATATATTGCTGGAGAAATTATGCTTATGTCCCCAATGGTTTCAGGGATTGTTCCTTTGACAACCGTCCAAATGGATTTGTATTGGAAAGAGATGGATGGAGACTCTGAATGGGTAAGCTGGTAGTGCTGCTTATCTATGTCACGTGTAATATTTTTTTTTTGAAAGTCTTCATCATATTTTATGTATATCCATTTTGGCATTTTTTTCTTTCAAGAAATGCATTTTGTAGACAATTTTCCATTATAGTTACTCATTCAATTGATCATTTGGTACAGTCAAGAGCAAATGATTTATATGATGGAGTTGAAGAAGGATATGATAGCTCAAGGGATGAGATCTCATCTGTTTCCTCTTATAACCCAAGTAAAGAAAATCTGCTCAAAACCTTTGGAAGTTCTCTGTCATTGCAATCATCTATGGCAAGGTCTTCAACTAAGGATATTCCGTATTTGGAAGGGGAACATGCAAGTTTATCTTCTAATGCCGCACTTCCTCAGCTGTCTGTGGCTGAGGTTTTGTATGATTCTACTGCAGGTGAGTTATACTTGAAAATAGTCACTAGGTTTCTTAAGCCTATTCTTTCTTCTTCCTTTTCCTTTTCGAATTAAAAAATTTTAATTTAACTCTATCCCATCTCTCTGTTATTTGTATTACTCTGTGATTTCCTTTTACAAGTCTGTCAAAATAATAGATACCTTAGAGCTTTTCTAATTTATGGGTGATTTTCAAAACAGATGTTTTGACTCCCAGCAAATCGTCAACCATTGTGTCTCCAAGCCAGCAGAAGCTTACCAATCCCTTATCCGTGGATGAGAATGCAAGAGTACCTCCTTCACCTAGAGCTGGAATCATTGAACCTGCTGCATGTAAATTTTTTGCATGTTCTTTTCCTTCTTTGAGTGCATCTCATACAGCTTGGATCTGCTCATGACTTGTACTATATAAGTCCTGGTAAACTTATTCATTGGAAACATTTTCTGCAGCAGAAGGCTTTATTCGAGGAAGGTCTTACAATATCAGGATGGACGATCAAGTTCTGCTAAGATTTTCTCCAAAGAACTCTGATTCAACTTATTATTTCAGTGATATGGTAATGCTGGTTTAACATTCATTTTTCCTCTTATTTTTCATTCTTTTCCCTTGTTGGTTGTACTTAGTTGTTTCAGTAACAGATAGGTGGAACTCTTACCTTCTTTCATGAAGAAGGAGCTAGGAGATGCCTTGAGGTAATTTCAGATTAGAGTCAATTGAGAAATTATAGTTTAGATATATAGCAGATGGTGCAGTTGCGTGTCTTGAATATCTGATTCATGTTTTTGGTGTATTGCAGGTTTCAATAACATTGGAAACTTCTGAGACTATAAGTCGACGTTTTGTTCACCCTTCTCGAAGAAATTCCCCAACAATTACGAAGGTGCATTTTTCAATTCGATGTTGTTATTGTAGTGCCTATTCTATTAGTATCTGGTGACCTCGTTTACATGCTTTATTGTTATCCATAATCCCACTGGTTTAAAATTCTTAACTTTTTGGATGAAATATATGGACCTTAACTATCAAATATAATAATTAAATAAAAATAAAAAAATTGGCAAAAAGGAGCAAAGAAATGGGTGTGATTTTGTTATGGGCGGAATGATATCAATGAAGCAAGGCATGGAGTCGTTATCTTATTCCAATAAATAACTTTACTGTCTCCAAAGCAATATATTCTGAGGAAAAATAAAATTATTTCAAGAAATAAAAGCAGGAAGTAGGGCAATCCAATAGCAAATAATTTAGTTTTCCCTTTTCCTAATTTTCAGTTTCACTCTTTCTAGCTCATGGAACCACCTGCCATCATCTAGGTGGTTCAGTTTTCATGTTTTGTGGAACTTACAGTTGAAAGGTGGTGTATTATTGACACATAGGTAGCTTTAGTTCATTTGAATGTTCATATAAACAGTAATTAGTTCCTTTATTGAGTTGATCATGGCTTTTACTACGTCGCCATGCAGTTAATATGGAGTGACGTAGAAGAGAGCTAAAGCTTTAGTTTGGAAAGGGTATGTGCATAATTTATCTGGCATAAAATGCCATACATGTAGTTAATTGATCATGTTAGTAGTGTACTCATAGTACTTCACTGCTTGTTCATTGATTGGTCATTCCCATCTCACACAAATTAGTCAAAAAGTGTACTGTGCTTTGAGTTAATTAAAATGGATACATTCCTTTTAAGTGTCAATAAAACTCAAAAATAGAATTTAAAATTCAAAAAATGAAAAAAATAATCGAGGTGATCTCTCTTCTAGGCTGTTTTTTGGTATTTTTTCTTTCAAGCATTATCAATATATCTTAATTTTTCTGTACTATTTATGATTGTAATCATCATTTATTTAAACCTTATTGTTTAAATGTGGAGAGCTGAATAATTATGTGTTACACTTCAAAGATTTAATGTTTTTGGGAACTTGCAAGGGTTGCTTTCAAAAGCGACATTCTTATACGGCTATATAGGAATTCAGTTTATTTTATTGCATGTTTATCATTCCTACAGGTTCAGAGTGATCACCATGAGGTTGTTGCAGATTTGATTCAGACAAGCTTTCTTTTTTCTGTTCCGATGGATGGGCCAATGTCCTTTTCCACTCCACATGTCTCCGTGCAGTGGGCTTTACGTTTTGAATTTCTTACCACTCCAAAGCATGTATCCTGGACGAGGTATGTCTTAATAGTATCACCCATATAGCTCTCATATGTCCTTTTTTAAAAGAAGTAATGTATTCAGAGATTCTCTTGGTTTGAAGTTAAGTTAATGTGCTTGGTCCCTGAAAGAGGTGCACTGGTGATGGAAAATATTTTGGACGAAAAACAACAAAAATATGTGATCTGGTTAAGCCCTTGACTCTTTGTGTTACTCAAACTTGAGGTGACAGGCTTGATATTTACATTAAAACTACTTAATTAAAAAGAGAACTGTATGGATACTTGACAACAGAACTGAGGGTTTGCTGATTGCCAAAGTTGGAAGATGAGAAACTCTATTAGGAAGTTTAGCATGCATTTGCACGCTTCCATTGAGAATAAATTTTGTAACTTTTGTCCTGTTCTCAGACCATCAATGAGCTGAAGAGTGATTGTTATGATTACGAAAGCAAATGATTTTTTTTTTTAATATATATTTATTTATTTAAATAAAAGAGGAAAGAAAGAAAATATTGCCTTGCATACCGTAAGCAATAAAATTTTGTGAATCAATGTACTAATAATTTTGAATTAATGAAAATTGATTTCATCAATGTAGAATGCTTGCAATCAAGGTGAGATGAAGATTAGCATAATGGCGTAGTGTTTAAGTTATACCTTTGACTGTTTGTATGACTGATTCTGAATTTTTGACTTATTCCTAGTTTTCTCAGAATCAGTATTCATCGTATGAATGACTTATGCTGCACTTGTTGAATATTTTCACCTGTGATCTAACTTTTTGAGTTCCTCAATTTTCCAAGTCCAGATATGAACATCCTCTTCTGATAGAGGGTAGAGACAAAAGCGAGTGGGTACTTCCTATAACAGTGCTTGCACCTCCCCCCGGGACTCAAGCTGCCCATGCCCTAAAGGAGAAGCCTTTCTCTTTGGAACCTTTGTGGGTTCGTACCTAAAGGTGAAAGTGAAAGTGAATCTTGAATTATTTACATTGAAATAGCATTTTATTAAGCAACATTAAGAAATTCTCATATGGAAGAGTCTGATATTGTAGCATAGGTTAGGTCGAGTTCTAGTATGTAAGGGCTACGTTCTCTATTTTGCAATATTATGACAGCGAATCAAATTTTTTGTGAAGATTGGTGTGCAATCTTATTGTGCATGGTGTTGCCTTTCTCGTGTGCAAATCTCCATCTGTTTTACACAATTGCTCATTTCAAATGACTCAGAAGTTGACAAAATCTTATCATGAAACACCGTCATATTTATTTTGCTTTTGGTTTCTTATATTTATGATGGAAAAACAAACAATCAATTCAATTTTTCCATTGTCTTCAAGTTGTTTAGTTTTATTTTGTACACCAAGTTCTAAACTTCAAGTTACAAACTGTTTTGTGTTTTGCTGAATGAAATTCTAAATCGCAGCACCATCTACCAAATACGATCTCTATAAATTTATGAGTTACTGGTTTGTTTTGGAGTTTGATATATATATACATATATATATATATATCTATATTTTTTAATTGTGTTTAATTGATGTTTATAGCTAGGCAGCAGACAGAAACACACAGAAGAATTGTTCTGAACAGTGATTCTGAAGCGCATACAACATAGGATGAGGAACTATAAACCAGTGAACTGTCTATTTTGGTTTTGTTGTGACTTATGATGCCTATGAATGGGTCAAGCATTGCTAAGAGAGGACTGCAATGGAGAGAGCATATATGGAATTGCTTGTCAGAGGACTCATCTTTCTATCAATATTTTTTATTCAGTAAATTACAAGCCAAAAAAAAAAATGCTATTACCATTTAGATTGTTGACATTTGAGTGTATTTCATATTGTACAATAATATGCTTATTTTAGTCAATTCTTCAAATAAATTTTCCTTTTTGAAAATCAAAACAATGTTAAAATTGAGTTTACCAAAAATTAACTTATTATTTTTTTTTAATACCAATGGTGGTGGCAGCCTCCGTGTGATTTGATGGGATGCCTCCTCACATTCAAATTAGAGAGGAGGCTGCAGCGTCCCATGTTTATGGAGGCTGCTGGTGGTCTCCTGCAACTGGTCTTCGACGGCTTAAATCCATTTAGAGGGGGCCTATTCCTGCCATCAATGAATGGAGGAGACCGATCTCCTCCAGTTTTGTTTTTCTATTTTATGTTTTTTTTTTTTAATATTTTATTTTATATTTTATTAAAATTTAAATTATAACTACTATTTCTTTTTCAATAGGTCAGTATTAAATAATAATTATTTTTTTGGGTACAAATTAATATTATTTTTAATTAATTCAAATAGTTATTATATATATACTTATAAGATTAATTTTAGTAAAATATTAATTGAAGGTTATAAAGGTGGAAACTAATTCACTCTAAATTATCATTAAGTAGTCCAAAAAATGAAAATCAAATAATTTGCAAAATCTTAAATATCAAGATTTATTCAAATGTTACTTAAATTAAGCCCATTAAGATTTAAGATCTATAAAACAAACACTACTTAAAGAGTTATACAACTCCATTAAGGGTATGTTTATATGCACGCAGTCGAAGTGATTTGAAATTGAAATGATCTAGAATCGGAATGATTTAGAATCAATATGATGTATCAGAATAAAAATAAGTTGTTTATTTCAATTATAGAAATCGGAATTGAAATCAAAATCAACAGTATTCCTATTGAAATGTTTATTTTACTTTTGAATCAAAATGAATTAATTACAAGTTACGAAATTTTCCTTAATTAAAATTATGTACTCTATAAGTATTTTTTTTTTTTAAACAAAAATAGAGGTATAAAAGATTTTGACTTGTGACAAGGAAATGAACATTAAATTTTCAAGTACGGTGAGAGGAATGAGATTTTCATTCCATAATCTATTATGTAAACACACTATAAGGGCATGTTTAATGCACGAGATTTGACATGAGATTGGAATGAAAATTCTCTAATCCCACTTATTCCCACGTTTGGCATATGAAAGGAAGGGAAATCATCCATTTTTAGGCCTTAACACCCATTTCTGCCAACGTAGGAATTGAAATTTCCACCAAAATTTTGTTTCCTACCTTGGTAGGAATGAGTCTCCCACTCTATTTCACGCCATACTACCATTAGTTTTAGCTTCTCTCTCCCACCACCCGTCACCATCACTTTTTCCAACCAAACCACTTAAAACAATAACTAAAAATCACAATTAACCACAACAGACCCTATAAACCGAAAAAACCTAAATCAATTGACCCATCAACATCCATCGCAAGAAAGAGGGGAAGATGAAGATGAAGACTTGGGTTAGAGAGAATAGGCAACAGACTTGTGTGAGAGAGAATAGGCAACGGATTTGGTTCAGAGAAGAAGACGATGATGAAAATATGGAGACGAAGAAGAAGACGATAATGAAGATGGAGATGAAGACAACAATGGTGGTGAAGGAGAGGAGCTTGTTAGGGAGGGCAAGAGATGAAGTTGAAGTCAAAGATGAAAACGGAGATAAAGCGATAGCGACAGCAGGTGGTCAATTAAAGAAAAGGAAAAGAGAAAAAGGAGAGAGAGAATTATTTTTTCTAAGAGAGAAAGAGGAAATGAGGAGAGAGAGATTGACTTTAATTTATTGATTTTATTAATAGTATATATATTTTAGTTTAATCCTAAGTTCTATTAAACATGGACGGTAATTTTTTAATACAATCTAATCAATTTTATTTTAATTCAATCCATTCTATTTTCTGCATGTCAAATGTAGCCTAAGAGTTATGTGTTTGAGTTGCCTACTCCTTCTCTAAACCTTAAATTAATTATAATAGTTCAAATAAATAAAAAAAATGATCACACAAACATTTTTTGTAATAATTTTTTAAAACCTTTTAATGCAGATTTATTAATTTAAATATGACTTATGGACAATCACACAAAAGTTAATTGGTTAAAACTTTTATAAATATACATATTGCACAAAATTTTAATTTATAATTATATTTAAAAATGAATTTTTTTTTTGGGGGTTTACTCCGAATTCGAATATTTTCTCCACCCAATAATACAATACTATTACACAGATCCATGTGAACTTAAATAGATTAAAAAATATTTAAAAAATGAAAAAAATAAACGGTGGAGATGAAGGGAGAGCGAAAAACATAGAAAAAGAGGCGGGAGTGCGTGCGAGTCCATGGAACGATAGGGTAGAGTAGCGGACATAGAAAAACCCTAAACCTCGCGTCACCACCACCGCGTAATATAAATACACACGCTTGCTGCCGCTTCCCATTCTCAAAACCCTACACTACGCTACACTGCACCCCCTCACAAGAGACGAGTCAGGGTTTTTTGTGTTTTTCTGTTTAAAGATGGGCAAGAAATCCTCCACCAAAGTATGTTTATCTCTTTCTTGTAATCTATCTACCATTGTTTCATGTTTGTGTTCATGGTTTCTAATGCTGTTGTTGTTGTTCCTACAGGTTGGTGCTGCAACTCCTGTCAAGTCTGCCATCAAAGGTTTAATTTAGCTGCTCGTTTATTTGTTTTTTAATGTTGTGATTATGTTTTTTTTTAATGAAAATTTCAGGCTTTTATATTGGGGTTTGAAAAGATTAAATTTTGCATTATGTTAGTGGTAGGACTTAGTTGATTTTAAGAGTGGAGTGGATGCAATTTGCAAAGCAAGTCTTTGCTTATTAATGTTTGTATTTACTATTTATACATGTTTTGAAGTTCTTTTTTTTTTTTTTTTTTTTTAATATAAATTTTTTTAATAGAAGTTGTATAATAGGGGCTTTGGTTGAAATTTGAGCAGTTTTAGTGTTTGGATTTCGAAGAGTTTGGGGGGGAAGGGGTAGTTTGGTGCGGTTGTGGGTATTTAAAAATGAAGAGATTGAAGGGATTAGTGACAGTGATGTGATTTTGTGCACTTGTTTTTTTTTTTTTTTTTAATTTTTCTTTTCTGTTGCTCTTTTTTTTAGTTGTTTTTCGTTTGAGATTTTAAAGCTTTTTGTGTTTTTTGATTATGACAGGTACTAAAAGAGAAGCTGAAGATGCTATTGAAAAGCTAGTGAGTGCAAAGAAGCAGAAAAGAGATGAGGGAGTTGCACAGGCTGTTGTGAAGGAAAAAGCTGAAGTGAAGACGCAAAAGATGCAAAAGAAAAAAAAGGAGGAAACCAGTAGTAGCTCAGAGGAGGATTCTTCTGATTCTGAGGAAGAACCGAAGGTGGTTATTTCGTTTAACTGGCATAATTTATTTTACATTTATCTTTTTTTTTTTTTTTTTTCATGCACGACATTTTCTGTTGAAATTAGTTAATGATAGTAAGAAATTTCATGCATGGCAATTGTCATGATATATGGGTTTTTCATTTTATATTATCAGGTTAAAGCTGTGACCAAGGGTGGAACAAGTAGTGAAGAAGAGGATACATCTTCTGATGAAGTGAGCAGTAAATTGAGATCTTATGCTTACATTCTTGCTTATTTCAGTGTGTAATGTATTGCTTATTTTGTTTTGGCCTTGGAAGGAACCCCTAAAGAAGCAGCCAGTAGCTGTAAAAAATGGTTCTGTTGCTGCTCCTGCTAAGAAAAGCAAGTCTGATAGCAGCAGTTCAGATTCTTCAGATGATGATTCCAGTGAGGATGAAGTAAGTATGCAGGTTATTTTTGGACTATATTTTGGATCAGTATGTGATGGCTTACTGCTTTCCTCTACCTGGGCTCAAAATTCTCAATGTTTTTACCTAGATAGACTATGTTATTTGTTATTGTGAACCTAGTAATAAAATGTTGTTCTTACCTTCCCTTTTCTCATATCCATAGTATTGAATGATATTCTTTATTTTTGCCTTGTCAAATTTTGTCTTGGAAGGAACCTGCAATAAAGGTACCAGTAGCTGCAAAAAATAGCTCTGTTCCTGCCCCTGCTAAAAAGGGCAAGCCTGCTAGCAGCAGTTCTGATTCGTCAGAAGATGATTCAGATGATGATTCTGATGAAGAGGTGCTTGCAATCCTTAATTTTAGTGGTATTTAGGAGAAATGTTGCAATATTTCATGGTGTTGTGCTTGATTATGGAAATTTAAATGTCTTGTTTTGTAAATATATAGCCGTTTGCTTGCAGGATCCTAAAGCTAAGGAAACAGCATCATCCAAGAAGTCGCTGGCACCTGGATCTAAAAATGGCCCTTCTGCTGTTTTAAAGAAGACAGATGAATCGAGTGATAGCTCAGATGAGGATTCAGATGACAGCTCGGATGAAGATGTAAGTGATCATTTGTAATGATCTTTGCTTGTTCATTTGATAAACAAATTTGTTGTTATTTTGATGTATATAGATGTAATTTTTGACATGACTGTTCATTCCAAAAGAAGATTTATAACTTGGGAGTTCACACTCTAGAGTTACACAATCTGCCTATTCTCCTTTTTCTTGCCAACTAATAATAGAATTAAAGCCCTGAATAATTTCTGGGAATGTAATTAAAATTTAATTTTGGGAACTAAAGATAACAAGTTAGGATGCTATGCAGGAGAAATCAAAGAAAGCAGCTTCACAGCCCAAGAAATTGCCAGTGTCTGCTGCTAAGAATGGTTCTGCTGCTGCTACCAAGAAAGGAGATGGCAGTCCTGATGATGATAGTTCAAGCTCTGAGGATACTTCAGATTCAGATGAGGATAATGTGAGTAGTGGGATGTTATATGTTTGTTGTGACTAGTTTTTCCCAAATATTATTGTTGTTGGCTAAGCAGGGAAGCCAATGTGGTGGTAAGATTCAATAGTTCAACTCAATGTTTTAAAAGGTGAGGCGAGGTGGTGCCTCAAGGGGACCGCCTTAGGCGGTAGGGATGAAAAATTGCACCTTTGGAGGATGAGGCGGTTGCCTCAGGGCTGCCTCGAGGCAAAGGGCCTAGAGGCAGTCCTAGACCACCCGTGTCAAATGGGTAAAAATGTTATTTTACTTTTTTTATTTTTATTTTTTATATATATATTTTCGAAACCCTACATCTACATAAGGCAGTAGTTGGTCCTCTCCTGAAATTTGGTCTCTTTTTCTCCTTTTCTCCCATTTCCGGCTTATTTTCTCTCGAAATCCTCTCCAACTGTCACTAAAATCCAGCTCATCACACTAGTTTTAGAAGCAGTCAAGTATCTGCTTCTTAGAGAGAGAGTAGAGATAAGGTAAAGCAATAAGAACTGTAGTGGTGAACAGAGTCGGTGGTGCTGTGGTGGAGAGTGAATGTGAGGAAACTAGAAAGACGAACTGTAGTGTGCGTGTCGGTGGTGGTGAGTGAAAGAGTGAGGGGTGGGTGATGGATTGAGAGATGAGTGAATGTGAGGTAGTTTATATATATAAAATGATAAAAAAATTAATAAAAATAAGTTAGTGGGGTAGGGTGGGAGGAGTGACAGAGTGAGGTGAGTTGGTGGGGTGAGTAAATGTGAGGTAGTTTATATATATGATAATAAAAAATAAAAAATAAGTTGGTGGGGTGGGGCTTATAGTTTTTGTATATAATGATAAAAAATTAAATCCTCTCCATCACTCAGTCTCAACATATCTTGTCCTCCATTCAACAACAGTTCAAGTTAGTTTTTTTTTTTTTTTTTTACTTTATTTTTTCATTCGGAATTGAGGCGACCACTTCAATCATCTCAAGGCAACTGCCTCACTGAGACTTCATAGCCTTGCCTCGCCGAGGCTTTACCGCCTTGCTTTTCCCTTTTAAAACATTGGTTCAATTTATCTCAGGAAACAAGGAAGAAAAGAAAATGGGTGCTCAATATTAGAAAAAAGAAACAAAGATTTGAAATTTTGACTGTACAATGTATTGCTTATCGTGCGGTTAATTGTGTGCAATTAATCCTGATAGAACTTTTCAAGTTAAATTGAGTCCCGTATACTATATGTGTGAATGATATACTATTTATGCATGTAGGCCCCTCCTGCAAAACCTTCTGAGGCCAAAAAATTGCCAGCTGTTGCCCCCAAGAAGAAAACTGAATCAAGTGATAGCTCTGATGAGGAAACTGATGAAAGTAGTGATGAAGATGAGGTTTGATGCTTTACTCCTGCAATACCATTTGTTTTCTTGTTTTTGGATGTTTTGAGTTGTCTGCTGCTGGTATTAACTTATATATATTCTACCTGGTCTGTTCAGAAAGCAACTGTTGTGAAGAAAGTACCTGCAAAAGCTCCCCAAACCAAGGCAAAGGATAGTAGCTCCTCTGATGAGAGTGATTCTTCTGATGATGAGGTAAGTTATTAGGTGGTGTCTGTAATTATGTCTGTCTAGTCTGGTGCCTAGACTATATTCTTAAGCTATTTGTCTTATAATGTTTAGAGAACTGTTTTATCAAGCAATTGATATTTGATGTTCTGGCTTATCATTTAAGAAGAACCATGAGTTTAGAGACATCCCTGAGTTGAAAACAATGGCTTGCATTTAAGTTACTGGAATGAAGTCTTAAGTGTGTTCTCTTTGTTCTTTATTTATTGGCGGTCATTCAGTGATTATCATGTTTTGTCTTATAATAGTCACCGAAGAAAAAGATGGACATTGACAACAGTTCGGAGGAGGAAAGTGATGAAGAACCCCAAAAGAAAAAGGTGAGAATTTTATTGGTAATCTGAATTCATGAAACCTGTTGCTTTTGATTTAATGTTAAAAAATATCTTGTTCAATTTGTTGCCCTGTAGCCCAAGGTTGATGGTAAACTTAGTGCTAAAGCTGTTAAAAAGGAAAGTAGTAGTGATGAGGAAGATTCAGATGACGAGGATGAAAGTGATGAAGAGCCTCGAAAGAGAAAGGTGAGAATTTTATTGGTAATCTGAATTCATGAAACCTGTTGCTTTTGATTTAATGTTAAAAAATATCTTGTTCAATTTGTTGTCCTGCAGCCCAAGGTTGATGGTAAACTTAGTGCTAAAGCTGTTAAGAAGGAAAGCAGTAGTGATGAGGAAGATTCAGATGACGAGGATGAAAGTGAGGAGGAAGATGCTTCCAAGACACCACAGACAACCAAGCAAGCTGATCCGAAGTCCGGAAAGAAAGCTGTAACTAATCTTTTGCTCTCTCTCTCTCTCTCTCTCTATATATATATATATTAATTTGAACTATTGCAGTATGAGCTTATATTGTTTTTGTTTGAACACATGGTATCTTTCGTATATGAAACTCACTATTACCTTTTTCTTGACAGCCTCAAACTCCCTTCACTCCTCAAGCTCAATCTACTGGATCAAAGACCCTGTTTATGGGCAATTTATCATATCAAATTGAAAGAGCTGATGTGTATGCCTTTCTAGCTTCGTTTTATGTTCTGATAGTTTTTTAATTGACTTTCATCTGTTAATAACAATTTACTTTTTTGATTGAACTTATGATCATATGAAATTACTTTTACAGGGAACATTTCTTTAAGGATATTGGTGAGATTGCAGATGTCCGTCTGGCTGCAGATGCAGATGGAAGATTTAAGGGCTTCGGACATGTTGAGTTTACCACGGCAGAAGATGCCAATAAGGTAAAACTTTTGTCCAGTTGATTTATTATACAAACTTTATTTGCACCTACAAAATTGATAATACTAATGAACTTGGAATGATTCATGTTTTCAGTTCTTTCTTTGGTTCAGCTGTATTTGGTAGATGCTGTTTGTGTGGATGGTATTCTAGGATGGTTTACATGTTTGGGGTTTCTTTTTGTCAGTGTAGATATTTTCTATGTTAGTGTTGGGATTTCATTCTTTCTTTTATGGACTGTCTAGACTAATAAATTTGTTACATGAACATAATTGAGTATCTATATCTATGCCCTGAGCTGTGGCCCGAGTTTTTTCAACATTCCTTACCATTGCCCAAAAAGTCTGTTGGTTCAGTGATTTGTTTGATTTGATGTTTCTTGTTCATTCTTACTGGTGTTATAATTTCTTCTCATGCAGGCTCTCAAGTTAAATGGTCAAATGTTGGGTAACCGTCCTATTAAACTCGATATAGCTCGTGAAAGGGGTGCATACACTCCGTTTAGTGGGTATTGTTTCTACCTTATAAAATTGCTCTGTTTCTGCTAGCATAATATAAAATCATTAAATGTAAATCTCTTGCAGTAATGTAAAATCACTAAAATCCCAATGTTAATCTTTTTGCAGCAATGAAGGTAACTCCTCCCAGAAGGGAGGGAGAGGTCAGTCCCAAACAGTATTTGTTAAGGGTTTTGACACATCAGCTGGAGAAGACCAGGTAAGTTTATCTGGTGATTTAGCTTACAGTTATTTGTGCTGTGAATTTTAGCTTTACCAATTTATATGGTACATTGATTCTGAATGCCACAGATTAGGAGTTCGCTGGAAAAACATTTTGGTTCCTGTGGAGAGATTACAAGGATTTCCATCCCTACAGATTACAATACCGGTTCCGTTAAGGGGTTTGTACTTTATGTCTTTACTTATATTGAATCTGTGGTTGATTTAGCATTGAATTCTTCTCTTCACTCATGAGTGGTTAGTAAGAATGGTTGGGCCTTGGGGTTTACTCTCTCAAGCTTTAAGGTTCAAACCCTCATGGGGTATCTACATGGCCAAAGACTATAGTTTACTACTTCTCAGAGATTCGAACTCAAATTCGCTAGTGGATTTGGGGGATTTCTGAATTATCAAAAAAAAAAAAAAAAAAAATCTTCTCTTCAACCTGTTAAAGCTTACATATTTTTCTTGTTGAATTTAGTCTTGATATATTGCATAATTTTTGAAAGCAAAATTCACAACATTTTCCTTGAAGTCATAACTTAACATGAAATAACTAGTTATTTTATTCACTAGTACATTATATTATTTTCCACTTCAAATTTTTTTGAAGTTGATTTACTTTGTTTCATTTAAGTGAAACTTTAATTTCTTTATGTGTTTCTGGTGTTCATGTTCTTCCATTACAATGATTAATACTCTTGGCCATAGCATATATACTTGGGTCCTGTAAGATACGTTTTCTATATTGTTTAGTCATATGCTCGAGATTCTAGATGTTTCAGCATGTTGATTTTGACGAACCAATGCATTATTAACTGGCAGTACAGAACCTTGTTGATGTGTTGGCCAAGACTGACTTATGATAAGTAATGCTACACATCCCATCTTTCTCTTCTAACTTGATCTTAACTTATTATGTGTCAATTGATGAATGGAGATATTTATTAATAATTATTATTTTTTTTTATGTAAAAAAATCTACATCATGAATTGAGATTAAGGTGGGATACAAAAGATGGGATGTTTAGTATTATTGTTTTCTGATTAAGTGTTGGCCATTATCACCATTTACCCATTTTTGCTGGCATCTCTTAATAATTACATCATCTCCTTCCATTATTGAGATTAATTATTATCGTTACATTTATTGATTTGGTGTCAATTCACCTGATTGTGTTGTGCTGAGGACTTATTGTACTTGTGTCTTATTATTGTCCAAAATCTTGAAATGCAGGGTTGCTTACATGGACTTTAAGGAAGGTGATGCTTTGAACAAAGCACTAGAACTCAACGGGTCTGAGCTTGGGGGGTACTCTTTGGTGGTAGACGAGGCAAAACCAAGGGGTGATTACCGTGATGGATCTAGTGGCAGAGGTGGAGGCAGAAGTGGTGGGAGAAGTGGTGGTAGAGACAGTGGTGGTCGTTTCGGTGGGAGAAGTGGTGGTAGAGATGGTGGTGGTCGTTTCGGTGGGAGAGGCGGAAGAGGTGGCCGTGGTGGTGGTAGAGGACGTGGAATGCCAAACAAGCCAAGCTTGGCTGCAGCTGGCACAGGCATGTATCTTCATTTTTATCAGTCTGTGTCTTGTGCGGTAAAATACTGCGAAGCAATTGTTAAAGAATTTACTTTTTTGATTATAATGCAGGAAGGAAGACAACTTTCAACGATGATGAGTGAGTCGATGAAGCATTTTGCGAAGACAGTTTTGGGCAGCTTTTTATTTATATCAAGTCATTTATTGTTATTGTTCGTTATGGTGAGATTTAATTCACAGATTTTGCTATTTGTTTTGACCTCTGTTTTAAGCCGTTAGGGGAACAATATGATGTTATTTTGTTGCAAGATTTGACATATATGTTACTAAGCAATTTTTATATCTGATAATTTGTCAAATAATGCCTGCCTGTTCGGTTGAATGATAATGCGAAATCTACAGATGATATGGATGGGGAATATATATAATATATAGATATATATTATAATCCAAATTCGTAGAAGCTTAATATATTATATATATTTTAATTGAGATGGATAAACCTTTAAATTGAATGATATATTTATATTGGGAGTAATGTAATACCAATTAACTTGTAACCTAATTTTGACATAAATTAATAATATTTAACTTAAATTTACAGAAAAATCTTAAAAAACTATCTGACAATTTAATTTTGACTTAAATTCATGATATTTAACTTAAATTTATGGGAAGATTTCAAAAACCATTTGACATTTGATAATATCTTATTTTTATTGTACTCTGTTCCATTTTTATCTAAAGTTAAGTTAGGTGAAGTGTAAAAAGATATTTTTAACCTTAGTTAAATGATTTTTGAATATGTTAATTGCCCATCATTGGAAGATAATTGAAAGAATTATCTTTTCTTTTTCTTTTTTTAAACATTGTTTCAAAATAATATGTTTTCAAATTTATCTAAATTTTATATTACTCATTTTTTATTTTCTTTGGTTCTCTTGATATTTACAAGAAATATGTTTGAAAAGAAAAGTTTAAATACATTTTATTTCAATTTGTCTTTGAATTAAATTTTTATTTTTTCATCTTAAATACATTTCATCTCAAGAAATATATCTCATCATATTTTTCAGAAATTGTAACTCTTTTTTAATGATTTTTTAAATAGTTTTAAGTAGTTTGACGACTTAAGAAAACAAATAAAAATAATTTAATAAATGTAATTTAGATTCATTAAGTGAAAAATGATCAAAACAAACGACTCTAAATTTCAGTATTGTTTAGTCTTTAGACAAAAAATAAGCAAATTTTTAGAACCTTGGACTTTAACTTAATAGCAAATCTCTTAATTATATTTAAAATATTTTATTACAAGTCTATGCTCTCAAAATAACGTATTTTCAATTATTCTAATTTTATATTATAAGGATTCTCTCTCTCTCTCTCTCTTTCTTCTCCCTAATAATTATATGAACTATCTTTCAAAAGGAAAAAAAAAAAAAAATCTTTCATCCCGAACTTTTTAAAAATTGAACTACTGCATTTTAATTTATAATTTAAGTATTTTCTTTTCAGTTGCTTTTTAAGAGTAATTCAATTGAGAGATCATTTCATTATTTTTATTTAAATATATAAATATTATTAATTGTACTATATTTTTTAATCATATTTTAATTATGAATAAAATATTGTTGGTAATTATTTATTTTTAATTTTTTGTATTATATTAAATAAAATTCCATAACAACTAATAGTAAAAATAGATATAATTAACAAATCATTAATTTTAAGATAATTTTAACTTTAAAAACAAATAAATTTATAGTAGTTAGAAAAAAAAATGTTATCGTTCAGTCTTCCGACAAAGTAATAAATAACTCTTGATTTGATATGATAGTCCTTCTACTATTATAATCTTTTCTTTGAATCCTAAATGCAAGGATTTACAACACTTCAAAGAACATGTGTTTTGCTGGGAAAAATCAATGGGCTATACCAGCAAAACAGAATAAGAGATTTCATGTACTCTTCATGATCCAATCCAGCCCTCTAGTCAGTCAATTAAACACAATCTAACTGATTTGTTGATTATGTGTATACCCATTTTTGTTAACACATGAGCCTTTTTTATTTGTCCTTGGTAATTGTTAAGGATCACTTTGTCATATAAATTTGAAAGATCTTGTAACATGTAAACAAACATTTTTATTCCTTAAATTATTTATTGGTTCATGCATATGATTGCTTGTAAGCTTATGGGTTTAGTGGTAGCCTATTGACTTGAGGAACTCAGCATTGGTTTGTATAATTCTCTTCCGGTTATACTGGCAAATTATGCGTCAATTATCACTGTCCAGTACAGTTTGAATAGTAACTTTTGAAAAGAAAATTAACTGAAATGTATTCAAGTGTGGATCCACAAGAATGAAGATGCATATTAGTTACTAGTATTAGACTAAGAAAGAAAAGGAACACACATTAAAAAATGTTCCTCCCTTCTTTTTCTCATATATATGAACATTTTGAATTTAAGTCTTGGTTTGAAATGTTCAATGGTAACTGAGAACTGAAACCTTAGCCTGGGGACCTTCCTGAACGTAAACGAAAATGCATTCTGAGCCAGGTTTTAAGGTTTTCAACCATTGAGGGAGTTCATAAGTGTTGTTTTGTTGAGTTGGAGACAGACCCCAGAGAGGCCCTGAGAGGTCTTCTATTGCAAGCTTCAGGTCTGTAACTGGCTTTTCTGATGTGTTCTTGATTGTAACCTTGTGCCTGTAGTAAGTTGTCTGACCTATGGTCCATGTGTCTGTTATTGAGTGGGTGAAATCAACTGGCACTCGAGTTGTTGTTGGTGTTTCTGGTTCATGTGACACTGCAAGAAAAATTTTAGTAGTAGGATCTTCTAGTACTACTTGCAGTAACAAGTATTCAGATATAACTACTCACTTAAGTTTGTCTGGTAGGGTGCTGATGATTCTTCAGGATATGAACCTGCAAACATGAAAGAGTTGGCTAAGTATGTTGAATATGAAATCAATTAGAAATAGAAAATAACTAGCTACGTTTCTAGTTTTTATTTTTTATCTTGACATTTTATAAGAAAAGTTGGTGGCGTGTTATATTGATATTGATATGTCATTTCAATAATAACGTAATAGATGATGTTTTTCTTTTCTAAAAAAATAATATTGGTGTTTTCCTCATTTACGAGAAAATTGACATTTGAAAAGCTATGTTATATATCACATTGTTATTGAATGGTCATACTAATATTAATTTTTTATGAAAGAAAAATATCACATATCATGTTATTGTTGGAAGGGCACATAAACGTTAGCATAACACACCAACTAAATGTTCCATGGATGATTTTCTTGTTAGATAGACCCATGAGAGAGAAAAAAATATGACGATCTAACCATTAATTATCTTTTATATTGACATATCACTGCATTATGAAAAGTCTAGGAAAAAAAAGTTGGGAGAGAATCCGGAATCGATAGTACCTCTGCTTTTGGATGAAGCCTGAAGCCTAGAGAATAGACCAACAAGAGGTGCACAACCAGACAGTGTAGGTTCTGTTTGTTCGTAATTTGATCTGTCATCGTAGAAGTTATCGTTCTGATCAGGGCCTCCAACGAGGCCTCCGTATAGGACATTAGGATTTCCCTCAGGGCGGTGATACCATGTTTCAAATCCTTGTGCACATCCAACAGGGGAGTGGAGAGTATAGATAGAAGCAATGGAGGATCCTCTGTGGTGAACATGAATCGGGTATTTTGGTCCATAGCCAATTAAGTAGCTCATGGACTTGGGATTTTTGCCAAGAATGTAGTCAGCCTGTGGGTGCAGGGCCATCAAGATATATATATTGGTACTAGAGCAATAATATTGATTTTTTTGTTGATAATACTAACATTTTTTTAAAATGCAAAGATCATTCTACAAGTTACTTACCTGTGACTTAGCGAAATTCAGGAGCTCCAAAGGTTGAAATTGGCCATCAGGACAGGTGAGCTGAGTTTTTCCAGCAGAGAGATAGTCGGAGTATACAACCAGAAGAAATGCAGCAGCAGAGGCGTATTGCATGTTGTTCCATTCGCGCACATATATCAAGCCCCCTTTTCAAACGAATTAATATAAGTGCTTATATATATATATATACATGATGATGATGATGTGATATGTTTGTCAGACAATGTTAAAATACTAACCAGGAGTCAAGTGGACATTGTAACCATGGTTCTTCTGCAGACATGCGCAAGCAAAGTAATTTGCTTTGGCTTGATATTGCTTCAGCGTGGAAATATATGCACCACCTTTTCCTTCCATGAGTATCTGCACGTAGGATTTCATGAGTCCATTCTAAATTCTTGAAAAGAAATCAAGCAATGAATAGTGATTTAAGTAATTAATTAAATTACCTTAGAAAGAAGGATTTGCACACCAGCATACTTGTTGTCCCAAGAGAATTCTTTGACAGCCCATCCAGTTCCTCCCATGCATTCAGCATTGTCCACAACATACTTCAAGTAGTAATCTTCCTCAGTTGCTCTATATAGCCAAGTTGCCCCCCATAACAACTCATCCTAATAAATTCACCAACCCACAATAGGGTCAATAAAATTATGTCTCTCTCTATAGACAATTCATTTCAAGTAGTATGAAAGAGGGTGTTTACCGAATAACCGGATGAAGTATAGAACTGCTTGGCACATTTGATGGAGTCATCATATAAGCCTCTAAATCGATCAGCGAATGAAAAAAGCTGTTTAGCGTGAAGGAGGAGAAGATTGGAGTAGGAAGAGTTGTAAGGCTTGAAAGCAATGGAAGCAGCGGCCAAAGCAGCAGCAGTTTCAGCAGCAAGGTCAGAACCGGGATGATCCTTGTCTATTTTATATGCATCTCTTGGTGTTGTCATGTCTTCTGCACGCTCCCAGCAATAATGATCTGAATCGCCATCTCCTACCTGAAAAAGTACCAGTTATCATCAGCATATTCAAATAATAGGTTACCAAACTGTGTGTGTTTGTTGAGAAATAATAGTAGTGGTCATATATAACGTACCTCTCCCCATAGAACATTAGGCTCCGGGTGTGCTTTGATGAAATAGTCAGTTGCCCATCTGATAGCCCAAAGAGCGTCTCCCATTTGGTTCAAATCACTGATCTCTTTTCTGTACTCAATGACCCCCCATGCAAGCATTGTTGATGTGTACGCCATTGGAAGTCCAAACTTGACATGATCTCCAGCATCATAGTATCCGCCCACCAAGTCCACCTGCACTTTTTCGTATGTATACTAATGTGTCATTGGATTATAAAAAGTCTAAAAATAAAAAAAATAAAAGGCTAGGAGAGGATATAGCTCTTTTTTCATAATAATAAATTATAGGAGAAGATTTATTGTAGTATAAGGTACCCCTTGAAGAGAACCATCCTTGAGAGCGGAGTCTCCACGCCACTTGACACGTTGGGTTGGTGGTAGTTTACCAGACCTTTGCGCCTCGAAAAACATCAAAGTCTTGTCAAGGGCTTCCACGTAGTTGTAATCGGCAGCCGCCACGCCCGACTTCAATACTAGGAATATGCATATAACACAAATGCTTAACCTTCTCATCATCTTAATGATCATGCCCACTAGATTGAGTTTACGTTACGTTATTCAACACAACACAAACAATATGTATGGCGTGATGATGATGATGTGTTTTATAGGGGAGTTGAGAATAATTTGTTTGTGACTAATGATTGAGTGATTAAATGGTGGTAGCCTCCACGTTCTAGTTATGTTTTCTATCTAACATTTTGAAAGACGAAAGAGTTAGAGCTTGTCACGTTGTTATACATTAATTCTTCTTATTTAATTCATGTAATTGTGAGAAGGAAGTTTATATAATTTAAGAGGAAGATTAAAGAATATTTGGTAAACTGTTGAACGTGAGGAGTACTAAGATCCGCACGTTTTGTCTGTCTTTCGTGACTGATGAGGTTGGCATTAACAATGTGCATTGTCAATGCATTTATGTTATTATATGTGCTTTGTATGGCTAACCAATCTTGGACTTTTTGTTATTTTATTGTTTTAATGCAATCGATAATTTCAGGATGATTACCGATATTTCAACCTATAAATATGATTTTACACCTAGGTTCTATAAGTTAATATGATTTTACACCTAAGTTATAAGTGCATTTATTTATATTTAAAATTTGAAAAACTAAACTATCGTTATAAACACTTAATCTAATAATCTAGTGCCAATGCTACCTTTATTAATATAAAATTACTTAATTTCAAATATTTTATTTGTAAATCCTTTTAAATTATTAATATATGTTATAAAACAAATTCAATTTCAAAATATTGTAGAATATTTGAAAGAACAAAAGAGGAAACACGAGAAAAATTTAGTAGAAAGTGATTCTATCCTTTCATTCATTTGTGACACATACACACACACACACACACTTACACTTATACACCCTCTATCTATAGGCTAAAAAACCATAAGTAGAAATAGTGGGAAAAGACACAAGTTACATAACATTAAGAGAGAGTAAAGAAACATCTTATTAAAAGAAGAATTATTGAGAAATAATGATGGTGTCAAGTGTAGGTTATGAAATACTAAAGGGTGGTATTCACACAAATTGATTTAATATTTCCTTTTAGATGTTCAACATACAAAGAATATGTCTTATTAAAAATCTTATTATAAAAAAAATTATGGAAAAAAAAATCCTGGTAAAGGAAACAAACATTATTCTTGTAGGATTTGCATTCATAAATACATCCTTATAAACTTTGTTAAAAAAACCCAACGGAAAAATCCTTGGCTAAGGAAAAAAAAGTGTAGTACTCAATAGTCTTCTCCTCATCCAACATGTCTTCTTTTAGCAATTTCAACAAAAATCTTTGAGTCGATAGATGCTAAACTTGTTCACCAATTTTCCGAACAACATTTTAGGAAGTGCTTTTGTAAACAAATCTGCTAAATTGTTATAAGAAAGAATTTGATGGACATTAATCTCTCTTGAATTTTGAAGTGCGCGAAAAGGGACTTTCATAAAATATGTTTGGTTTTGTCTCATTTTATGTTATAACCTCCTTTGAGTTGGGTGATACGGGCTATATTATCCTCATATAAGACCGTTGGACTTGAATTTAAACATCTTGAATTATATATTTTTAAATTAGGGCTTATATACATTTAATTTAGGGTTTAGGTTTTTTTTTTTAATCTTATTAAAATATTTGATTTAAGTATATTGAATTAAAACTACAAAATTACTGCTAAAACAATAGATTGAGACTAACCTATATCCAATTTGAGGGATGTTTATGGTATTTTTGAGGTTTTCCATTTGGTGAAAATAAGGAGTATTTCCTAAAATCATAGGGAGGTTTTAGGAATTTTCCCAAAAAACAATGGAAGGAACACTTTGGGTAATTTAAGACTTTATTTTTTACTACAATTTACAATAAAAATAATTAAGATATTATTTAAATTAATGGGTCATAATAGGTTTTAAAGGGTTATAAAAGATAAATTCAAAACTGAGCTATTATTTGTTGGATATAATATTTGAACCCATTAATAACCCGAACCAATAAAGCTAGATTCATCAACCGTTTTATGTGAACAGGTTTGGCTCAAATTAATGGGTTAGGTGTTGTGTTCATAAGTGCACAAATCAATTATTAGAATAACTTAAAAGAGTATAATAATTATCATTCCCAGAGAGATTAGATCTTAACTCCTATTCCTTTATTGTTTCAATGAAAACAATTAATTGTTGAGAGCGCAATAGAAAATAAAATAAACAAAAGAGATGAAAATGAGAAAAAAATGCCACGACAAGAAAAGAACTAACAAAATAGCAAGAACAATTTTAAGAACCAAATATTAGGTTACACACTAAGCCTTTGAACTATCTACTAAGCCTCCTATCCATGTCTTTAAGGTTCAAATTATTAATCACAAGTCAAAGATTCTGTACCCAAGTATTGTCATAACACTTTAGGCTAAATTTGCATTTAATATGATTCCTACTCTTCTAAGACATAAATCACATATCATTAGATGCAATCTACCTTGTTATAGCATAAATTTAACACTAAAGACTCATTAAGATTAAACGAAAACAGGAATCATGCAAAGGTATAACCTATTTATAATATTTGCAATTCACAACTTTTAATTCCAAGAAGTTAATTGAAAGCACATAATTTTACATCTCATGTATTTACTTTAGATAGACTACATGCAAATCCTAAAGGTGATCCATCAATAGAATCATATAACTAGTTCCAATTGAACCAGAAAATAAAAAGTTTGTCAATTTAACTTGAAAAATCAACACCTTTGTATGATAATATATCCATGAATAATAAATTTAAGTCATTATCTTATGCCCAGCTAAGCTTCTTCTTCTCCCTTTTGTTGTGTTGTGATTTCCTCTGGTTATAGGCAAATACATACCCTTGGACAAGCTTAAG
The DNA here is from genome assembly GCA_019925255.1 of Litchi chinensis. Lineage (NCBI taxonomy): Eukaryota > Viridiplantae > Streptophyta > Magnoliopsida > Sapindales > Sapindaceae > Litchi > Litchi chinensis. The sequence goes on from CM034474.1 coordinate 20,948,763, forward strand.
GTGTCGTTTTTTTTTTTTTTATCTGAAAACTGAACAATATTGCTGAAAGTTGAAGACTAAATAGTGACTAAAAACTGAAATCTAAATAACATGTTTGTTTGTTTATTTTTTTTTCCTCATCTCTAACTATATTGTAAAATTATTTATTTTTTAAATTTAAAATTTTCTGAAAAAGTTGACATTTATACAATTTTTATTATTTGTTGTTATGTAATTTTAATTAATTTAATACAAACATTTGGAAATAAATAATAATAAATTCTAAAACATTTTTATGTAGACAATAATAATAATTTATTAATAATTAAAATATGATTAAAAAATATAGTAGTATTAATTTAATACAAACATTTGGAAATAAATAATAATAATATCTAAAACATTTTTATGTACATATTAATAATTAAAATATGATTAAAAAATATAGTAGTATTAACCCTATTTATATATTTAAATATATTAATATATTTAAGAAAACAACAGAAAAAAATGAATATTTAAATTGTAAATTAAAATATATTAGTTTAATTTCAAGATAATTTTGGATGGGATGGATTCGGGTTTTATTTTTCAAATATATATTTTTTTAAGTATCAATATATTAGTTTAATTTCAAGACAATTTGGGATGGGATGGATTTAGATTTTACTTTTCAAATATATATATTTTTAAGTATCAAGGAAAAAAGGAAAGAAAAAAAAAATTTGGGTAATAGAAAATTAAGATAAATTTAAAATTATATTATTTTGGGGAGGATAAATTTGAAATAAAAACTTTTAAATGTCATTAAGTGATTTGTAATTAAGTAAAAAATTAAAAATTATTATTTAATTTTTTTAGTTGTTTTTTGATAGTTTTAAGTGATTTGATTACTTAAAAAAAACAAACGATAACAACTTAATATGTGTAATTCAGTACTATTAAATTTTAAGTGGAAAAAACAAATGACTCCTTAGTCAATTTTTAATAGTCCTAATTCAAATCCAACTTGTAATAGATGACCTAATCCTTGCAGCTTTAAGAATCCATTTTAAATCCTAACTCCCTCTTATCTCCAAATTGTATAAAGATTTAGAATCAGTTATGGACTGAATTAAAGTGATTATTAGGCCTCCATTTGTAGGCCTTGAGGCCCAAGAAGCATACTTAGGCCCTTAAGGCTCGATCTAATTACTTGTGATGTGCAATTCAACTCTCTTCTATAGCCCTATGGGAAAAAATAAAAACAAAAAAAAAAGCCCTCCAGAAATCTCCATTTTGTGAGCTGTAAGTTCTCCAAAAAGCTAGAATCCAAAGCCTTCCAACCATACAAGGCCCACCACCTAGAACATTATGAGTGAATAAAGTTCAATCCAAACTTTGGATCTATCTATAGAGACACTGGTTGCAAGATTGATCAAGATTCAACCAACTGCTTTCATTTAACTTCTGTATAAACTACTTAAAAAAAAAAGTTCTGTATAAACCAGCCAAAAACTAACCAAACAGATGTAAAACTCACAATTTTAACTTAAAAACAATGCAAGAAACTAAGTAAAGTATGAATGTACGTTTGATATAACCTATTTATTGATCAAAAATATTTTTCTAATGTCCAAAACTACATTTGACTTTTTTTTTTTTTTTCGGTAGTATTTGATTGTCATTTCAGTAGAGTTTTTAGATAATTAAAAAAAAACTGAAAATATTTATTTAGAGAAGCTCAAATTTTAAGATTTTTCAAGTAAATCATTTTGAATTTTTTTTTTAATTAAAAAAAATTAGAATGTCTAAACTATCCCTACTATATTTTCTTAATCTTGTTATGCCTTTCTTTAAATATATAAACAGTCCAGCCTCCACTTTCCTATACACTTGTCATCTTTCAAGTTCTGTACTTAAACCAATCTATCATCTTTCAAGTTCTGTACCTAAATTTGTGTGTCCGTCTGTAGTTGGAAAACACTATCTTTCAAGTTCTGTACTTAAATGTAGTAAAGCGGTTTATCAGATTTAGGTCATAAATGTATTCACACATTTTAATTAAATTTGACACTGAATCGTATTTAAACCTCTATGTCATCTTCTGCTGCAAACACCTAGTAATTGTTCCCACTCTTCTATGTATCAAACTGGTCATTGGTGGTCCAAGTTGGAAATGGAGTCAGTATATTATCCATTCCGATTCATTTCAAAACACTTGAAAACTATTGGTTGCCAGAGGGAAGCAAAATAGATGAACCCATTTGTTTATTAATTTCCCATAAGTAAACAATTAATTTGACACCGAAATAAATTAGAATTTGTGGATTCTTTTAAATTTGGAGGTAACAGGAGTTGTGTTATAGTCTTCCTTGTAATCATTGATTTTCAAATGAAATTATGTTTGCAAACACTTTTGTTTTTGTTGTTTTTTTGGATAAAAATTTAGAGTAAAAAATATAATGATGCCTCATGTTATTTTTAGTAAATTTATTATATAAAAGAGCTTTCAAAAATAATATAATTAAACAATCTACAATTTAAAAAAGTTTTTTTAATTGACAATCAAACAATGAATAATTTTGTTTCATAAATTCTAATAAAAATCTACTTTTAAAATATCTACTTTTAAAAGATCTATTAAAAGAAATTGTATAAAACAAAATCTAAATCATATGAGATTATATAGTGCTAGCATCAGGGTTAATTCTACCAGGTCTAGCTTCTAGAATTAGGCAGGTAAGGGTGAAGCTAAAGGGGTGCTGGGGAGGGCCATAGCACCCTTCAAATTTTGTTTATTTAAAAAATTTCATAGAAAACCTTTTATTTTGTATAATATTTGCTTTTTCCTCTCTTAGCATTATATTTTGCTTTATTGTCTCTTAGTATTTAAGTCTTGCGGTGATAAATATTGATACAATTTAATGATATGATACAATTGCGACATGGAATTAGTGGATTTGGATTAAAACTTGTTAAGTTTGGTCCTAGATGTGTCAATACATAAAACCTATAAAGTAGATGCATAGGTCGTCTTTAGGTTGTGCCCTTTCAACCCATTAAACTATTTAACATGACTGAAAATAAAAATATTATTTTAAATTTTATTTTGATTTAACAATTGATTATTTAAATTTAAATAATCACATGGTAGTAGATTGAATTATAAAATTAAATTTAAAAGTTCTAAAATTATCGCAAAGTTTTCAAATAAATTAATCAAATTATATTTTCTCACATAGTTGGCATCGCCTAAAATTAACAAATTAAACTGGTCTTATTAGATAACCCATTAATTTCATTGATTGTGTTTGAGTTTAGGTTACTGGCACCATAAGTTTAACAACCATATTTGGGTTGAGCAAGAAATTAATGATTCATCTTTGGGTTGATGCAAACACAACACAATAACCTATTTTTCTCTTCTATTTAACTTCCATTAGGGATATATTTTGCAAGCTTTGTATAAATAGTCTTTTCTATTAGAGTGGTTGTCTCTTGTTATAAAAAAGTAAATTTTTAGATTGTACAAGTATTAATTGATGTTGACAAGTTTCCTCAAATTCTAATTCATTTGGTGTCATCATTAAAAAAAAAAAAAAAAAAGACTATAATGAAAGCCAAAGCTTGATATAAGTTTAAAGACTGAACATAGGCACAGGTCCATACATAATATTATAGATTGCACATTTTCCCCCCTCTTTTTCTTTAGTCTTTTAGCATTAAGCACGTGTACGTTTATTGCTACTGCATACGTTGTTAGTTGTACAAACATTTGTAGCTCAATTATACTCTTTCAGGTTTGCCTTATGATCCGTAAATTTTTCATTGTAGATAAACTATGTGCAACCGACCATTGCATAAATGTTGATTGTTTGCTTAGAAAAAACACAAGTGGGTCAAAAGTACTTGTGTTTATAAGTTGATTGATTCCTAACTAAGCTTGCTTTATAAAATTTCAAAGCTGAGAATAAATATAATATATATATATTTATTTTTTAATGATTGGTACAAATCTAAAGATCAATCGGGATCAAATGAAATTTGATTTTAAGATATAATTAGAAAAGCGACTTTCATATAAAAGAAAATATTCACATATAGGTGGAGGATGACTCACATAGGGACAAGATATATATATATTATTTTTTAATGGTTGATACAAGTCTAAAAATCAGTCGGGATCAAATTAGATTTGATCTTAAGATATAGTTAGGAAAGCGACTCTCATATGAAAGGGAGCATCCACATATAAATGGGGGATGATCCACACAGGGACAAGATGGAAATCCACGTATTTATGTTTTATCTGATTGTAGAACCCATGCATCATAGCACCAGGGACAAGACACTAACCACCAAAGCCATCAACCTAGTTATGGAACAAATATAATAGTTGTAGGCGTGGAATCTTTAAAGACCACTTTGGTCGGCTAGATTTTTGCCACGTGTTATTTATGTACGGATACAGGAGTTATACATTAAAACATCACCAATACCACCTGTGAATTCGGTCAATATGTGGTAATGAATGGAAAACAAATTCAACCTTATAAAATGCTAACATATACAACTACGGAAATAGTTGTTGCTTAGGTTACCCGCCACCACCCACCCTCACCTTCTAAAAATTATTTCCTAGAACATATTAGTAGCAACTCACCTTTGACACTCAAAACCTCCCCCATTGACAAAATCACCATTCATCACTAACACTCCATTTGTTAGCCAACATTCCCATATTGAAAAAAACGCCTCATAATCTCAAGCCCCCCAAATCAAGAAAGTTTTGTTAAAAATTTGAAATCTGTTACACACACACAATTTTCATTTCTGTTCACCAAATCAAACCAATAGAACCAAAACATGCACGCCAAGAAACACACATTGGCTAGCACAATCCCCGTAATATAACACATGACCATACCTTCCAACTAACCCGAAAACATTTTACAAATTATGCATCACAATCTCGTTTCCTATCAACCCAACACCATGATCAACCCTTCTACAAGCGCCACCACCACCAATCTCACTTCCTCCTCCAATAATGCCGGAAACTTGGTTTCCCGGCAGCTCTTGTTGGTGCATGACATTCAAATCTTGGAGCTTTTGCTTGCTGTTTTAGTCTTCATTGTCATACATTCTCTAAGACAAAAGAAGCATCAGGGTTTGCCTGTATGGCCTTTTCTAGGCATGTTGCCATCTTTGGCGTATGCTCTTAATGACAATATGTATGAATGGATCACGCATGTGATCTGTCGTCAAAACGGCACGTTTCGATTCAAAGGGCCTTGGTTTAGTAGTCTCAACTGTGTAGTGACGGCTGATCCTCGAAACTTAGAGCATCTCCTCAAAACAAAGTTCTCTAATTTTCCTAAAGGTGATTACTTCCGGGACACGGTACGTGATCTTCTTGGAGACGGTATTTTCAGTGCCGATGACGAGATATGGCAACGCCAAAGGAAGACAGCAAGCATCGAGTTCCACTCAGCCAAGTTCAGGCAACTAACCACCGAGTCATTACTGGAGCTGGTTCACTCCAGGCTCTTACCTGTGCTCGAAAACGCAGTTAGAAAATCGGCCTCCATTGATCTACAGGACATACTTTTAAGGCTAACTTTCGACAACGTTTGCATGATAGCGTTTGGGGTGGACCCTGGATGTCTCCGTCTAGGATTGCCTGAAATACCATTCGCTAAAGCCTTTGAGGACGCCACGGAGGCAACAGTCCTGCGCTTCGTTACACCTACTTGTGTGTGGAAAACCATGAGGTATCTTGATGTAGGAAACGAAAGGAAGCTTAAAAGATCGATAAGGGGTGTTGACGAATTTGCAGAGCAAGTTATCAGGACCCGGAAGAAGGAACTGGAACTGTCTCTACAGCAGAGTGATGATGATAACATGAGGAAGCAAAGATCAGACTTATTAACTGTGTTTATGAGGCTTAAAGACGACAAGGGAGAGGCGTTCTCGGACAAGTTTTTGAGAGATATCTGTGTGAATTTCATTCTGGCAGGAAGAGATACGTCTTCAGTGGCATTGAGCTGGTTTTTCTGGTTACTTGATAAGCATCCAACAGTGGAGGACAAAATACTTGAAGAAATATGCACAATAGTTGCTCAAAGAGGAGAAGATATCAAGAGGAGAAATCATGAGTTAGTGTTTAAGGCAGAGGAGATAAAAAAGATGGACTATCTTCAAGCTGCTTTATCTGAGGCTCTCAGATTGTATCCTTCTGTGCCTGTTGATCACAAAGAGGTAATTATGTCTTAGCGCACTCATTTTACCAATCATAACATCGAAAATTTTTTTCATGAGATTATCTTACAACTTATATGTGGTGACTAGTGAGATATATCAATCAGAAAGATAAGAAAAAAAAAAAAAAGACCAATGTAAAAAGTAAGAAGAAAAAAAAAAACCTCGATTTTATTGATCTATTTTATCACATCAGCTGTAATACAATTTGATGGAAGATTTTCTCGATAATATCATACTTGTGCTTTCTTATAAGGTTTTACGTATAAGATTTCATATCATATTATAATTTGCATCTCACCTATGGTATAGATTACACTTTACATTTTAACAGAGAAATACAATTTGTATATGTAATAAAATTTGATGGAAGATTTTCTCGATAATATCATACTTGTGCTTTCTTATCAAGTTTTACGTGTAAGATTTCATACCATATTATAATTTGCATCTTACCTATGGTATAGATTACACTTTACATTTTAATAGAGATATACAATTTGTATATGTAAAAATCAAAATACGTTGATTTTTATAAGCTTTCTCTACTTATTAAAATTCCTATAATTAAAGAATAATTTCTATAATTCCTTTCGAGGTAGGCTCAGGTGGTTTTGCTATGTTAGCTAAGAGCACAACATTTTATTTAATTCCAAAATCACGCGTTTTTTTTAATTAAAAAAAGAATTCTGTGTGTTAGATGTTCTTAATCTACTTGTGCTCTGGTCATCAACTTCTTGTTTACCTACCAAAGACACATCATTTCGTGGCAGTGCCTAGGTTGGACCCTTTTATTAATTAACAATAATTTTTCTTATAGAAAACAAAAGTGAAAGTTGATTATCTACCTATAGGTCAGCAAGAAGTAAAAATAGGTCATCAAAACTTAATGAAATTCTTAGGGTATATATGACAATATTTTCAGTTGGAAGGTTCTAAAACCCAACTATTTTTTTTTCCTTCTTGTAACCTTTTTTTTAGGTAGTTGAAGATGACATATTCCCAGATGGAACAGTGATAAAGAAAGGAACAAAAGTAATATATGCTATTTATGCAATGGGAAGAATGGAAGCCATATGGGGGAAAGACTGCAGAGAATTCAAGCCTGAGAGATGGCTGAAAGACGGCCGCTTCATGAGCGAATCGGCCTACAAGTTCACCGCCTTCAACGGTGGCCCTCGCCTTTGTTTAGGCAAGGATTTTGCCTACTATCAGATGAAGTTTGCTGCTGCATCCATCATCTCCCGTTATCATGTGAAGGTGGTCAAGGACCACACAGTGGTGCCCAAACTAGCCTTGACTATGTACATGAAACATGGCTTGAAAGTGAACCTCTGCAGGCGTGATGAATCTCAGCTTCTAAAGTATCTAAAAGTGCATTATTAAGGAAATCTTTTGCTTATGTTAATAATTAATTGTCCTCTCTTTCATATGTATACTTTTTTTTTTTTCTGGTTTTAGAAATATTGTTGGTATTGGACTGTCTTTGTACAACAGAATGATTGAATAAAACAGATAATATAGAGTGAGATAGGGTTGTATTTAATTTAGTCATGTTGATCAGGATGCTACGTTTGAATAAATTTAATTCGTGTTTTATTGAATTTCCTGGATATGTAACCTATTTATTTGATTATTACTAATAACTATCTCTGTTAAGAAGTAAAAAACAGATAAATAAAGAATACTAAAAATATATTTGTTTCATCAAAACAAAAGAGGACGAATTTTTATCAAAAGAATCATGTAAATGGCAATCGTAAGTGTATAGACTAAAAGCAATGAACTATCAAGAGAAAGAACTCTTGCGAAATGATATCTTAACAAATTCATGAGTTAAATTTGCCAAACCACATATGTGACAAGTATAATAGTTTACAGATAACTTACCACTCACCTTTCTTCTTTATTTTCATTTTGAAGCATAAATAGACTATCAAAGAGCTACTTAACACCATAAATGTCTGAAACAATCTTTAAGTATCAGAAATTCAGTGTCTGCTCCTTGATTGTATAGCTCCAATACAAGTCACTGTTTTCATCTCTCAAGCAAAATATGTAGTAGTCTATCAATTGTCTGCTTCCAAAATAGGTTACTGGAAGATAAAAGTTGCTGCATCAATGATCAACGCTCTTAACATGCAAAGGATTCAGATTAAAATAAATTCATTTATCTCTTAGCTCAAGATAGGAACAGTACGATATTCAAGCTCTCCCATCCCACTCTTCATAGAACTCATTCAAGAATTCCTCTATGAACTTGTGCCTTTTCTCAGCCCTTCTCCGCCCAGCCTGATAGTTTTAGTCAATGTTCAGAACCCACACAGATATCAACTTCTCACCAAATTACTACTTACTAGATACATACACCCACTACGTACAAAAGGGGGACAAAATCATTTTCAGCCTAATTGAAAGACAAAAAATTGGTTTTGGCCCCAAAAAAACAAGGTTATTTGTTTCTACGTTTTGGCCTAAAAACTTTATTTTTTGGATCAAAAACGAATCTTCACTTTTTTCCTTGGGCCTTTATTTTTTTCTTTTAATTTCTATAATTTAAATACATATAGTTTGTTTAGGCTTGTAAATTCAGCTCAAACAAAATAGCAAAAATGTCAGGACAGGTAGGGTATAGTACAACACTTGAAATTCAAACATTTTACCTCTGTTTTCATTAGATCCTTTAGCTTGAGAATTTTCTCATGAAAGTGGTTCACTGTTGTCTGCTCCTCTTTCTTGATGTACTGTTCCTTGGATAAATCCGAACGTGGCAGGATGTTGGGATCATGAAGCACTCTGTTCCTACTTCCACCAAAAGTAAAGCAGCGAGCAATTCCTGAAATTGGAGACTGATATAAGGTCTTCTTTTCATACAAAAAATAAAAAAATTTTCACCATACCAAGCAGTCTGCAACAAAATCACCTATCAAATGCACAGGAAAAGCATGTAGTATTGATAAAAGGTAACAACTTCTTTTCCAACCATGCAGGTGGGGAAAAAATAATATAAACATTAGGGTGCCTCCAGAAAAAAATGAGTCAACATAGATAGTAATAGTTATATCAGAAATTATTTCTTAAAGTCAGGAGACATATATATTGTCCCAAGGCCTATAACGGTTTCGATCAAAAGCTACTCTTTTCCAGCAGCCAATTATGTTTTATGATTATATTAAAAAGTCTTTCCCTAGTGCAAATGTCTGAATTCATAAAACTTGCGTTAAACTTGCATTCAAGTCACAAGTCAATGTTCAAACTTCACTATAATGTGCCAACTTTACACAACACATTAACCACACAAAGCTAATGTGCAATCTCACATATTTTGCACTCAACTCCACACATTTATGCAGTGTGCCGGTTCTGTTTAAACCTGGACACCCTGACCAGAGAAGTTTAATTGGATAAATCAATGCAAGAACAGTGGTGTTTAGGTTGAAGCACTTATAAATCCAGAAATTACCAATAGCACCAATTGCATCAAGGCGATCAGCATCTTGCACAACCCCAAATTCCAGAGAATTCTCACTATTCGCAAGCCCGGAAAGTTCATCTTTGAAACCTGAAAGGAAAATATGTCTGTCACAATTACTTTTCAGCTTTAACATAATGTGGATTTAGAGCAACAACACAAAAGAAGGAAAAAGGTTAGAAGCTGAAAGACAAAACTACATTGAGTTTTCAACTTATAGGACTGCCAAAAAAAGGAGCTAGAAGTTAAAACTGATAATTGCCAGTGTAACACAATTCTATAAACAAAATATATAATTGGATGTGCATCTGTAACATGGACGGGAACCCAAAAACAAGATGAAAAAGGAGAATTACAAATAAGTATATTCAAGCATTTAAGGTAGGTTGCCCAAAAGTCAGTATGTGCTTATATGTGCAGTACTTCCACATACAATTAGTAAAATGAACCTTGGAAAGATGCTGTTGACAATAATTATTGTGACGAAAATTATTAAGTTAAGCAAAAATGAAAGGAATTGCAACAAAAATCTAAATAGAGCAGCAGTGGATCACTTTAAGCAGTGATGTCACTGTAACTGCAACATATATACAACTATAGCAGTAAAAGGATCTACTTTCCGAGGAGCATTAATGTCTTCGTAATTGCCACATGTATTCGCATATGCACAGATATACATGTGTACATGGACATGTCCACAACATACAAATGAATTTGCCTTTGAAGTGTCTTTCTTTAGTTTTAGGTCACTACATTGCCGTATGACTACCATTTTGTTCACAGGTCATGCAAAATTGAACTTCTCAATCCTGGCATAGTTAGAAGTTAGGACAACTCATTAATAAAGTTGGTAAAATTTCCGTTCCTGTAATACTTCGATTTTACTTTCATTCGTTTCTTCCCAAAACTACTAAGCCAAATACTTTGGACAAAAAGCAAACAAGTGTTACCTCACAAAAGTGGCCAAAATCTAATTTCTGCCACATCAAACCAGAAACAAGAAGTAGTGTTAACATTGAAAACCAGAGTTAATTGGGAGAGAGAGAGAAAAAAAAAAAAAAACTCCAAATTGGTGACAGAAAGAATAAAAGGGGTCCATGCAAGTAACTGAAGATCATCACATTGCTTTATACATGGCTTTTCACATTGCTTTATACATGGCTTTTCCAAGACGATGCTTATAGATTTTGTTATCAAAGTGCTTTAAAATATGAATCAAAAAGCACAGCGACAAGAATACAATAATTCCTTTTTTTCGAAAACTACAATAATACAATAATTCCAAAGCCATGAAATTTTATCGCTTGAATCAGCGTATACAAAGCAGTAACCACTAACCAGCACATTTTGCCAGTAATTTTATGCATGTCATCTCATCACAGTCTGAAAATAAAGCTAACAGCAATATATCGAATGATGAAGTATAACCAAATAACAAAAAAAGGAGAAAATTTTGAAACGCTCACCCATCCTCTTAATGATACTTAATATTCTTGTCCTTTGGTGTTCCTCCAAACCCTCTTCCTCAAGAAAATTCTCAACAATGTTCTCTTCAGATGGATCTCTACATGAAAATATAAATTAAATTAAATGAACTAGTATCGGCATACAAACATGAGCATCATAAAATGGCACTGAGAACACAGATAACAATAATATGAATACAACTTCACCTTTAACATTTTCTAATATTTAGATTCATTAAACAGATTAAAGGTCATTTAATTGTTAATTTTAAGAAACCAACCAACAAGCAATCAACTTCCAAAACTAGTAGATATATAATAAGCAAAACCTCATCATATAACACAAGAGACGTTTACACATGCATATGTTATTGAAAGATCGACAGATAGATAGATACCAACCTCAAATACTTGTAGTCACCTGACAAGTAAAGGGAAATTATCAGTAAGCTGTAAGAGAAGAAAATAAACAGGAAAAGGTTGAAAAGATGATGAGAAGAAGACAAAACCAATGTCATGAAGAAGTGCAGCAAGCTCAACAACGAGCATGGAGTCCGGGTTTAAAGAGAGGCCATGGTCATGAGCAAGGGAGAGGGCCATGTCTCTGACCCTCCATACGTGAGAGGCGTCGTGGGAGGCGTCGTTGCTTTTCATGTTTCTTTCCACCAGCTCCTCTGCCTTTCTCACTATCTCTCTGCTTCCCATCTCCTGCTCTGAGTTCGGCTGCTTTTCTTCAGCCGACATGTTTTAATACTCCTCTGTTTATCACTGCTTTTCGGTGGACATTTTTGAACAAGTCCTCTCTGCTGTGGATCATTCGCTTTATTGCTTGGGTTTTGTTGAAAACTAAGACATTTTTTTTTAATCTTTCCAGCATAACTCTTTTCGTACAAAAATACCCTTAATAATGAGAAGAATTACCATTGACCCATTTTCAACTGACTCATTTTTCAGCTAACCCAGTTTTGTATCCTCTCCTCCCTCTCTTCTTCTTCTTCTTCTTCTTCTTCTTCTTCTTCTTCTTCTTCTTCTTTTTTTTTTTTTTTTTGAGATGGTTATGGTTCTGGGTCACGAACCCAGAATCAGAGATGGTTCTGGTTCTGGGTCGCAAACCCAGAACCAGAGATGGTCTCTGGTTCTGGGTTCGCGACCCAGAACCAGAACCATCTCATCTCTGGCTCTGGGTTCGGCACCGAACCCAGAACCACCATCTGTTCTTCTGTTTTTTTTTTTTTTTTTATTTATTATGATGATTTGATAATGTTGTTGTTGTTGTGGGAGATGATGATGTTGATGAATTGGATTGATGATGTTGATGAATTGTGGGAGATTATGGATTTTGATATTGAAGAAATGAGAGGGCAATTTTGTTCAAAAAATAATAATAAGGTCAGTTTTGATAATTCAGAAAACTAAAAATGTAATTTTGTAATTTTAAAAAATATCTTTAATGACGCTTCTTGAGTAGGAAGCGCCCTCTATGATAAATATCATAATTACGAAATAATCCCACAAATTTATTCAATTACGAAATAACCCCACAGTTTTGATTTTTGAAGTTAAGATTAGAAATCCCAACCTAGAGGTTGAGATTCCCAACCTCGAGGTTGGGATTCCCAACCTGAAAGTTAGGATTGGTAGGGGATCCCAACCTTGAAGTTGGGAATCCCAAACTTGAATTAAACATTTAAGGTTGAGATTCTCAACCTTCAGGTTGGAATCCCAACTTGCAGGTTGGGATTCCTAACCTGAAAGTTAGGATTGGTAGGGAATCTCAACCTTGAGGTTGGGAATTCCAAACTTGAATTAAACATCTAAGGTTGGGATTCTCAACCTTCAGATTGGGATCCCAACTTACAGGTTGGGATCCCAACCTAAAAGTTGAGAATCCCAACCTTGGATATTCAATCCCATTTGGGATTCCCAACCTCAGGGTTGAGATTTCCAACCTATAGGTTGAGATTGATTGCAAAAAATGACTCATTAAGGATATGTTCTGTTTTTTTTTTTTTATTATTATTAATGTTATGATGATTTGATAATGTTGTTGTTGTTGTGGAAAATGATGATGTTGATGAATTGGATTGATGATATTGATGAATTGTGGTTAATGATGTTGAATTGTGAGAGATTATGGATTTTGATATTGAAGAAATGGGAGGGCAATTTTTTTCAAAAATAATAATAAGGTCAGTTTTGATAATTCAGAAAACTAAAAATGTAATTTTGTAATTTTAAAAAATATCTTTAAGGGCGCTTCTTGGGTAGGAAGCGCCCTCTATGATAAATATCATAATTACGAAATAACCCCATAAATTTATTTAATTACAAAATAACCCCACAGTTTTTATTTTTAAAGTCAAGATTAGAAATCTTAACCTAGAGGTTGAGATTCCCAACCTCGAGGTTGGGATTCCCAACCTGAAAGTTAGGATTGGTAGGGAATCTCAATCTTGAGGTTAGAAATCCTAAACTTGAATTAAACATCTAAGGTTGGGATTCTCAATCTTCAGGTTGGGATCCCAACGTAAAAGTTAAGAATCCCAACCTTGGATATTCAATCTCATTTGGGATTCCCAATCTCGGGGTTGAGATTTCCAACCTATAGATTGGGATTGATTGTAAAAAATGACTCATTAAGGTCATTTTTGTCCATTCATGCTCTTTTTTGTACTATAAAAAATAAAAGGCTTAGTTTTGAAGTGGGCTCTACAAAAGAGGTCAATTTAGGCATTTTCTCTTATTGCTTTGAGTTTGACTGATTTTCCATCCCAGTTTGGGATGTCACGCAAAAGCCACTTTTGGGCTTCTTGAGCCCAAAAGTCAATTTAAAAACTCTTTAGGTCAAAATTAAAAAGAGCTTTTGATATTTAAAAGCCCTTTTACTGGAAGCTGGTTCTAATAGCTTCTTTGAAAAGAGCTTCATGAGGAAAGACAGAAAACTGTTTTGAACTTAAATGAATTTTTCCTCATTCCTATTTTAGCCTAAACCATAAATTTCTTTCATATCCCATTTGAATATTTTTCTCCTTTTGAAAGCATTTGAACCATAAACATCCTAAGGTTGTGTTTGTTTCACTGGATTAGACTAGATTTAGATAAAACCTAACTCAATCTCTTGTTTGGTTGTGACACGAGATTGGAAAAACCATTCCTATATCACTCGTTTTAAGTGGCTGCAATGGGTTTATTTAAATCCACCACAACATATGAGTTTATTTAATCCCATGTCACTTGCTTTAGTTTTTTAATTTTTTATTTACCTTTTCTTCTTCAAGCCATCAAGCTTTAATCTCATCCCAAAAATCTTTGTCGTCGTCATGCAGCCTTGGCAGCCTCAGTCTGAATGTTCTTGGTTGTACACATCGATGGTCGTGGCATTCATCAACCTCATTAGGGCTCCTTGATGTCTCCGACATCAACCCGGTTATCAACCTCCTCTGACGGCCATCTTTGGCGTCAAGAATGACTACAATCAATCGTGCAACTTCTTATGCGGCTCTCAATTTTTAGAGACCCATTTGCCCCATCGTCGCTTCCAGACTCCAAAGTAGATGAAGTGACGGGTGTCGTCGCGTTGTGGAGTGGATTTACAGTGGAGTGTGATGTCATCAACAGTTGTTCTGGTGGTCAGGTAGCTAGTATGGTGGCTCTTCGTTACACAGATAAGTTATGTTATATTATTTTAAAATTAATTTAATTATTTTAAATATAAAATATATTTATTTTATTTATATTTTTAAGTCCAATCTTATCTTCAACCAAATAAAAGACCATATTATTTTTATTTAATCTCGTACTGCACCAAACACATTATAATATTAATTTATTCAATCCAATCATATCCTATCCATTCCAATATAATCTCATTAAAATAATCGAATCCAATCTCGTATACCAAACTAGGCATAAATGATTGCCCAAGCACTAACCTAAACATTACTCCTTTAAGCATCGAAAACTATCAAATCAATCAGTTACTCAATTCATCATCAAAACCACCCTTGCAACAATCCTTTTATCATTGAACACCCATGCCATCAAACCTCAAAAACACCCATTTTACTTCACTACAAAAACTACCAATTGAAGCCCACCCAGAACTGAAGGCACCTGAATCCCTAGATAGTAGAGTTGAAGGACAAGGGAGAAGAGAGACCAACCAAAAAAAAGAGGAGAGAAACAAATCAGAGAGGGAGAAAAATTTTCAAAGAAAGGATGGAGGTATCTAGAGTCCTAGACATCATTCATAAAGCAAGAATAAAGAAAGACAACATTGATTGATAGGAGAAGAAAAAGAGAGGTGGGAGAATTGAGAAGAGAGAAAGAGACAAGGTGAATGAAGAATAGAGTTAGAGAGGTTGATTGGTTGGTTTCTAAGATAAAGAATGTTATTTGAAATGTATACATACTTTCTATTTAAAACAACAAATAAATAAAAATAAAACTAACCTAAATTGATGCGAAAGTCCCAGAAATTTATTATTCAATCAAGCAAAATTCAATCACCATGGTTTGTATTCAAATCCTCAATCCATGGTGTCATTAATTATCATTGTTTTATTCTTATTTTACCTATTATTTATGTTATATTTTTGAGCAGAATTGATACTTTTATCTTGTTTAGTGTTTTTGTGTTTAATTATAGGTTTTGAGGAAAAAAAAAAAAGGAATTGAAGGATTTTTCAAAATTTTATTTCAGCACATCAAAGATCCAACCTAAAGATTGTTTCAGCCCAAGAGAGAATCACGAGATGATAAAAGTCAAATTGTGGAGGTCAAGTGTTAAATTATAAATTTTGAAAAATTATTAGCTCAAAGTGCAGTTTTATAAAGTTCAAGGACTTAATTTAATTTTTGGAAAATATATGGGTAAAAGAATAATTAATGAGAAGTGGAGGGATGAACTGAAGTTTTTCTATTGCACTATGGACACTCATCGGGTGGGCTGCAGATGAGTCTCACCTAATTGGTGAGATGGGGACACTAAGCAAGGTAAGGGGTGTAGCTTAATGTAAAACGACAAGCCAAGCCCGCATTTTGAAGAAGCAGATTTGCATGCATGTGATGCTGATCTGGGTTGTGTTTAGGTCGCACAAGAGCGAGTCACACTCACGTGTGGGATCGGGTCGTACAGGGATCCGGACACCTGGTGGGTCGCGCTTGACCCATATGTTTCTGAGTAGTCGTTTTGGGTCGAGTTAGACCTTCACTGGTGCCCATAGGTCGCATTTAACTCATACGTTTTTTATGATGCGCTATTGTGTGTTGATTAGGGGTGGGCAACACCATGTTCGGATCGATTCCGACCGGATCCGATCCGAATATGGTAACTTTACGGATCGTCATTTTTAGATCCGAACATGATCCATCAAGGAGAAGGAACCGATCCTATCCGAACACCTAGTTCACGGATCGGACCGGATCGAAACACCTACTTTCAATTTCAACTTATGAACATCTGCTTTCATTTTTTTCAATTTAAAGGAGAAAAAAACCAATATAACTTGAAAGTTGAAGGTCCACATCCACAAAATAGACAAAACAAACAAGCCAAAAACTTATATGAATATGAAACCAATAGTCCACATCCAAAAAAGGCTAGAAATAAATAAAATAAACAAGTTACATGAATCTCAAGCCAAAAGTCCACATCCATAAAAAGTTAAACTCCAAATTAAACCATAACAATCAACATCCATAAAATAAATAAAACAATTCACATCCATAAAATAAACAAAATAGTCCACATGAATCTCTAAAGAGTAGCTCCAAGCCCAACTCCAAAGATTAGCTCCAAAGTTCACAAACTTGTTTGTAGCCCTTCAAAAAAATTTTATTAGTACACAAATAATAAATGAATAATGATATCAAAAATAACATATACTATACAATCTTACCACTAACATTTCAAACAAAATCAAAATCCATTGAAGTTGAAACTTCATTTGCTCTATCCTTAATGGACACTACATCAAAAATTAAGAAACATAATGCAATTATAAAGTATTAATTATATAAACATAAACATAAAACACAAAATGTAAATGCTCAACAAATAATAAATGAATAATGATATCAAAAATAACATATATTATACAATCTTACCACTAACATTTCAAACAAAATCCAAATTCATTGAAGTTTCAACTTCATTTGCTCTATCCTTAATGGACACTACATCAAAAATTAAGAAAAATAATGCAATTATAAAGTATTATTTATATAAACATAAACATAAAACACAAAATGTAAATGCTCAACTAAACTATAAAACTTACTACTTTCAATGGATTGATAAAGCTGAATATTTTGAACACTATTATCGTCATGCTCCGTATGCTCTTCTAGATTAACGATTTTGGGCATCGGATCTGAACCTTTCAACCAATTTTGATAACAAATCACTGCCTCAACAATTTTAAGAGTCAATGAACTTCTAAATGGATCTAGAATATGACCACCCGTGCTAAAAGCAGATTTTGATGCCACCGTTGAAACTTGCATTGCCAACACATCCTTTGTTATAGTTGCCAAAGTTGGATACTGTGTACAAGAATTCTTCTACCAATGCAATAAATTAAACATCTTGTTATCCATAGACTCACATTCTTCCAACAAATACAAATCCAACTCACTCTTCTTCTCCACCTTCGCGGTTCGTTGTTTTTGTCTGATCCCCCATAATACCGCTTCTTCACTTATGTTTGCTTTGCTAGTCTGAGTCTGACCATCATCACCAACCTCAAGCACATCACGAGAACCAGAAAAGTCATGATGATAATCTCCATTCCCATCAGATTGCACAAATTTATAATAATCATACAACTCTTCCAACAACTTTTTTACTTATGCAGTCATGGATTTTGCTTTTGCCTCAAGGTAAAAAGTTTCCAACCGATATTTAATATAATTCAATTTGTACCTAGAGTCAAGTATTTGAGCTACCAACAACATCATGTTAGCTTTATCCAACCCCCCCTCCCCCAATACTTAAAAAACTTTACCCTCATGTTAGAGGTCATCCTTATCAGAAGAGGATCAGTTAAACTTTCCAATTTTGATTCTTCGAAATGCCTCACACCAATTTGAAAAATATTCGTTTGCTATCACCTACAAAGAAGCACTGAATCTCAAAGTAATTTGATAAAAGGTCTGTAAGAAACGAACAAATACCATGGAACAATCCCAATGCTCTGAAGTAGGTGGTCCAAACCGCTTCTTTCCATCCTCGCTTTCTGAAAAGTAGTGAACATAATATCCATCCTCCTTCTCCAACCGCACAAAAGCTTTTCTTAATTTGTTAGCACTCTCTAACATCAAATATGTTGAGTTCCACCTCGTAGGACAATCCATAGATACTAAAGCCGACGACCCAATCATCTCATCTTCAACACATTTTTTAAACCTCACCAATCTAGCAGGAGAAGATCTAACATACTTCACTGCATTTCTAATGGCTACAATAGACTCATGGATATCTTTCAAACAATCACTCACAATCAAATTCAATATGTGGGCACAACATCTAACATGCAAATATTTTCCTCTTAAAACCGTTCCATGTACATCCCAACTATTCAATCTTCGTATCACATAGTTTAAGGCAACAGAATTTGCAGATGCATTGTCAACAGTAATGGTGAAGACTTTTTTAATACCCCATTCTTTTAGAACCCTCTCAATACACCTCCCAATTGATTCCCCTTTATGATCTTCTATTGGAGTGAAGCTCAAAATCCTCTTTTGCAAACACCACTCATCATCAATAAAGTGAGAAGTCACAACCATATAATTAATGTTTTAGACCGAAGTCCAAGTGTCTGTGGTTAGACAAATTCTCACATTACTTTCCTTGACCTTTCTCTTCAATTCTGTCTTTTCATCAAGAAACAACTTGTAAATATCTCTCACCACTGTTCTCCTAGATGACATTTCAAATCGAGGGCACAATGCTTCACTATACCTTTGAAATCCACTGTTCTCCACAAATCTAAATGACAATTCAGCTTTTACAATCATCTCCACCAATCTTTTCCGACAAAACTCTTGATTAAATGTATATGTAGTCAAATTACTACCAAATCCTTCTAAATTTTTTTGTTTCACCAATGTTTTTTGAGTTGTATCAACCTGTTTGGCTTTGAATGCCTTACACCTAAATTTAATATGCTTGTTCATGTTTGTGGTCCTATTAGAGAAGGATTCACAAGCATATGTAGCTCCATAATGTATACACCGAGACCTTCTTCTACCTTAGTTTCAAATATCTTAAAATGCTCCTAACAATTCGACTTAAGCTTACGACCACTTTCATTCTTCATCGACTTCTCTATTTTTTTGTCACTCCAAGATATTGACTTTTTCCAATTGAACTAACATCATCAATATCAAACTCTGACTCCTCACCACTCTCTATACTTTTCCCCATCTATTCACAAGAATCACAACAACAAAAACAAACAGAAAACAACAAACAGAAATGAGAAAACAACAAAAACAAACACACACATATGAAAAATCAGAAACTGATAGTCTGATTAATATATATAAATTAACAACAGAAAACAACAAACACACATATATGATAAATCAGCAACTGATAGTCTGATATATATATTAATCTGATAATCTGAAAAATCAGCAACCGATAATCTGATATATATAACTTAACAACAAACACATTACACACATATATGAAAAATCAGGAACTGATAATCTGATATATATAACTTAACAATAGAAAACAACAAACACACATATATGAAAAATGATAGTCTGATCTTACAACAGAAAACAACAAATAGACATAGAAATCACCACACCCAATCATGTAAAAAATCAAGTCAAAGCAGCAAATAGACTCACTATGAGATGAGAGCTGCTGGTGTCGGCAATGAAGAAGCTAGAGGTGGGGCTATCGATGTTGGCGATGAGAGCTCGGAGTCGGAGCTGCTGAGTGAGACCCATCACCATCGCTGATGGCGATGAAGAAGGTTGCTGGTCGCGAGCTGAAAACGCACCTCAGGGCTGTCAGGGTCCGCGATAAGAGCTCGAACCTGTCACTGTCAGCGCTGAAGGACTGGGTGGTTGCTGGTTGCGATCTGAAACTGAGAGGGGCCGTCGCTGTCAACGCTGAAGGACTGGGTGGTTGCTGGTTGCTGCGCTGAAGGAACTGTCGCCGTCGCTGGTTGCTGCGCTGAAGGACCTGTTGTCGTCGCTAGTTGCTGCGCTGAAGAAGGACTGGGTAGGTGGGGTTCGGGATGCTGGTCGAGTCGCGATCTAAAGCTGAGGGTGACGCCGTCGCTGGTTGTTGCTGAAGAAAAACTGGGTGGGTAGGGTTCGGAATGTTGGTCGGGTCGCGATCTGAAGCTGAGGGTGAGAGGCGGGTTAGACAACTTAGGGTTTGAGACTGATTTAAGTGGCATTTACATAGGGGCATGCGAAATTGCGCATGTACCCATGTTTTCACGGATCAGATCGATTTTGGATATCCCGATCCAAATTGATCCGCGAAACATGGTGTTTTGATGGATGCCGACCCGAACACCCTATTTTTAAACATGTGATCCGGTCCGAACACCCACGGATCGGGTCGTTCGGACCAGATCCATGTTCAAATGCCCACCCCTAGTGTTGATGATGTGTCTAGAGCATTTAATTCAAAAAACATATTCTTTGGAATATTTTAGAAATATTTTTTAGCATATTTCTTTTCCATGCCTATGAATTTGAGAGCTTCCCTTACCGGTTTACGCACATCAGAAGACGAAGAGAGAAGCGGAGTGGCAAGGCTGAAGATTCCGTTTGATCTTTTCTTCATAGTTTTATTTTTATTTTTATGTAATTATTTTATTAGTTAGGGTTAACTTGAAGCCCTAAAGATGAACCTTTTTTTTTTTTTTTTTAAATAAAGCTTTATGGTTTGCTTGAGAAAATTAATATCTCTAGTTTAATTTTATTCTATTAATTTTGTTTTTTTAATTGACTATCTTAAAAACATATTTTTGGGATTATCGTGTAGAAATATGAACCGCAAATCAAACAAACATAACCTTAGTTGACAATAATCAATTGCTTCCGAACCAATTGAAGGACATTAATTCATAGATACCTAAGATAGATATCATATTCTAGGATTTGTGTGATATTCATATTTTTCTAGTTCTTAATGGATTCCAATTATTCAATCTAAATAGATATAATGCTAAGTTATAAGTAGGAATACACTCATCTACATAGACATAATGCGATTTGCAACTAACAAAGGAAGAATTTATACGACACGAGTTAATTATATTTTATCATGAATAAATTTATCGTGCATGATTGTAAATTTGTTTTATTAATCCTTTTAACAAATTGAGGGACTGTTTAGTAGTAGATAAGCTGTCTAACTAAGTTTTTATCTATTGATTTTTTTTTTTAATTAATTTAGTTTGCCCATTGCAATTTAATTTTTTTAGTTTTTAAACTCAATCTCAAGAACCCTTTCATTTAATTTATTTGTTCTTAGATTAAGTCTTGAATAAACTTAAATAAACTTAAGTTGAAACTCCATATGGGATCAATCCTTACTTATCGCTATACTCAATAAAATGATTTGTGCACTTATAAGATTTAAATAAATTGATTCATTAAAAGATCAACCAACACTATGCCTTTTTGCTCTTTGGTTTTATTGGTTTTTGCTCTGTTTCTTTTGTACGTTCGAATTGGAAAAATCAAGTATCCAACAACTACTGAAACACATGCCACTTATTCTTGTTTCAATGTAAATGATATAACTGCCAAAGACAGTTAATTGATAACTTCCCAATAACTGCTTATGCAATTAATTAAGTTTATCCAAAACTTTTTTTGGATCTTGGGCTTGGATTTGGATGTGGGTCATTTTGGGTGGACTCGACCCATGACCTAATTACCCTAACATCTCCCACTCACACAAGATGACCCAAATAGAACCTACAAAGAAAAAACACTTGCCATATCTTTTATGATAAGGTGTTAAGATATTCATATAGGCAAATACACTATGTGACCTATGAATAGTATATACGATAGGACTTGCTTTCAAATCTTAATTGCATTTCTATACAAGAGATTGTAAATTTGTTCATCATCATGTTAAATAACTTATTTCAATTAGAATGAATACAATTAAATAAATTAATAGATTAGGGTATGCAATTTAGCTTATAATGGAGTGAATATTTCTTAAATTTTATTATTGATAGGTTTAAAAAAAATAAAGAACAAAATTTTTTTTCAATTGCTGGAAATTGCCGTCAGTGGCAGCACATGGACCTCATATACTGACGACTGTCTCAGCTACGCAACGATAGCCACGAGATGTTGATTGCACATGTAGTGCATGCACACCAACACATCTTAGCTTTAGCGCCATGTAGCTACTTCTAGTGTAGCCACATGCTAATGAGATATGGCCACTCCAGACACTGCCACATTGCATTACATGTAGCTTTATCAGATTCATCTATATTGGGTGACATATGGTTGCTCCAAACATTGCCCATATCATGTCATATGTGGTCTTGTCTGATTCGGTCACATTCACGTTTTAC